>OZ022594.1:2295765-2558265 GCA_963669155.1 Arbacia lixula | reverse complement strand
ATGGTGATAGTGATGATGGCGGTGGTGGTGAAAGTGGCGATGGCACTGTAATGGTAGTGGTGATAATAGTGACGGTAGTGGTTATGGTCGTAATGCTAATCATGGGGATGGTGGTGGTGATGGTGGTGGTAGTAGTGGTGGTTACGATGGTGTCGGTGTTGGTGCTTGAGGTGGTGACGGATGGGATGGTGGTAATGATTATGGTGATGGTAGAAGTGTTGTAGTGGAAGACCAGTAGAGTGATGTCTACTAGTTTGCTACAGTATGGGAACAGCCAAAGAAAAAACAGAAGAAGCTCGACTTACTCGGTGGTGGTGGTGGAGGAGGAGGAGGATCCGACCTTCGACGGCGTCGTCGTCGTCGCCATGCATCTACGATGTGAGATATTTTATTTCTCATGAAATCAGTATTCGGCAAGAAAAACAGAAGTCGTATTTTCCCTAGCAGACTCAGCCTAATTCAAAATGCATATGAAAATGGATTTGGAGCTTAAGTACAATATTTTACAATCGCCCTGACAATGTTAAACTTAAAGAGAAAGGTGATGTTAGGTTGGAGTTAATGAAAAAAACATCAAAGCAATACATTAGTGAGGGTTAGAAAATCCGTCAAATGATCAAAAAGTTATAAGTCCTTTAAGTTTTAATTTTGTGACACCACGTGCGAGCTGCTCTCTCATATCTGCTGTATGATATCATATAGATTGCCATTTTTGATGAAGAAATAAATATTTGCTACCTAGGTGAGTGTGTGTAAAATCATGTGTCTAATGATGTGTCAAATGCACGGATAAGATTGTTTACATCCTTTGGAGAAAATTGACTTTTTCATCAAAATTAGTATACCCTCTATCGCAGAGTAGCTCGCAACTGACGTCACAAAATTAAGAATTTGAAAATGCATAGCTCTGTTATCTTTTGACGGATTTTCGTCTTTGCTTTTATTAATACTTTCTTAACTTCAGGGTGGGCTTTCCCTTTAAAAAGAATTATCTGCGCATAAAATTATTTTGATTGAGTGGGTTGCATTGCGATGTTCAAAATGACATTGTCAATGTTAGGATCAGCGTGCATTGTTTATTGTTCGACACCCTGCCGAAACATCAATTTGAAATGTTTATATAAACCAATTTAATGTTACTTTTCAGTTCCTTTATTTCGAGGGAAGTTTGACAAATGTTACTTTTCTCAGTTATTTTTTATTTTCTTCTCTTAGACTTTACATTCGAATAACTTTATATTTAAGGCCTATTTTGATGGTCGAGCTGTATGCCTCACGTATCAATTAGACAATTTTTTTCTTTTTCTCAATCAGAAATGTAGTATTGCTCCCGGCATTTGTACCTTACAGCGAAATACACTTCACGAACGGAATTATATAAACTCTGTGTATAGAGGGCGCTACACTGCGTCAAGATCACATACAGTCAAAATCACAGACGTATACAGACATTATAAACGTAAGTTGTTTTCGCACCTATAATTATTGCCCCAGCGGTGATCGGAAGTCCGATTTTTCATGCGCAAGATAAGTGTATTTATATTTTTATACATTAGTCAACTTCATTAATGAATCCGTAGGTTATAGTTGGTGATTATAGAAATCCAAATATAACGATGGTCTTACTATCAATTCTTCATCTTGTTATGAACTTAATAATTACCTAACCTCTTCTAATGTTGATGTAGAGGTATAATGACTGAGTAATGTATCATTCTAATGTAATTTGAGCAAAAGTAACCTGTTAAGAAAGCATATTTTTACAAAGGAACTGTAGAGAAAAACTGGCATGTTTGAATATCCTGTACATTATTGATGTTTGTGAATACTAGAAAAAAAAACAGATCCTACCAAAAGTCGTATCGGAGCTTTACAGAATTCGAAGCATCTTCATGATAGCCAATGATAGATTAAAACAAACCAAAATACATACCTGCGTGTTGAAAGAGTGCAATACACAACACAGCGACAATCAGTATTCTCGCCTTCATCTTGTGAAATCGTCAAAATCCCAAACCCAAGCCAACAGTGTGCGATTTCGTGTGACCGACCCGTACTTCAAAATAACCATGTGTTGGAAAGACGATTCTGTTTACGCGTTTAAATCATTTTGAACAGGATATAATTGTTTACTCTGACCAGATTTCAAGATATGATCAAATGATTCATATTTCGTAATCAAGTCGACCCCGCTCTTTTAAACTCGAGAGCGAAAGGACGCTTTTCTCATTCATTATAAACACGCAATTTATCTACAATTTCAATGATACGTGATAGGTGTGTTCTGTGGCATCATTTCATTTCGTTTTTGTCAATACCAGAGACAAGGCCTGCTAAAGAAAGGCATAGGAATTTTGTTCGCGGGGGTGTCGGGAGGTAGGGAGAGGAGGGGGGGGGGGGGCTTTTATCTTGATATTGTCTGGTATAAGGCTGATACTGAGAATATTTTATGTTGGAAACCAAGATCAAAAGCCGGTCCATATCTAATCATCGACCGACAACAAACACGCAAGTCCAAGGAGCATTCTCCCTACTGCGCATTGAGATTATGTTCCGGTTGATTCCAGATACTCATTAACTCTTCATGTGCTACTTGTGCCCTTTGGTCACAGGTAATACACTCAAATCCCATAGATCAACAGTTTATCTCGCACACAAAGGTTTAAAGACAAATTTGATGTGACACTTAAAATGCCAAATACGTGACGCAAATTCTTCGTAATAAGGAAGGCTAGAATTAAAGAATGTGATTGAAAAGACATTGTCTCATTTATTACCACGCATTTGAAAACAACCAATGATATGCCATTGTGAAGATGAATGCACGTACATGTAGTATCATAGAGGTATTATAGATTGCGTAGTGCGCTGAGTATTCATTTATTTTGGAAAACATCTTATTCTTAACGGTCATGGGACGTATATGAAACCTTACTAATCAAGCCTAATTCGTTGCTAAAATGTATTTATCTACATGCATTTTCTGGAACTAACTCGGCTGGTAACGTTTTACGGATATGACCCCAGGGTAATAGCGATAGCAATTTTCCTTCCTCCCGATATAGCTAAAAAAAAATGTGCCAAGATAATATCTATGCAAAGTATAGTGAGAGCATGTTACCGTGTGGACTATAACAGTGAAAGATTACAACCAGTTTTGACATATTAAACATGTTTAGGGCTAAAAGTAATCACGAAGAATCGTAAAGTTGATATGAGGGTTTTTTGTCTTGGACCGTAAACAACGGTTAAACAGTGTACTAGACCTGAACCCATTTTATTGGACGCCAAATAACAAAACATAACACATTATCATTGCTTCAATATATTATATTGTAATCACTGTGGCATGTTGAGTTTGTCCACATAATTACAACGAATGATTCAAATCACCAGCTGTATTTATTCTGTAATGAAAATCACTGATGTTCTGACAGCGTAAAGTTAGTTTGCACTTTATAGGCGGTCTAATCTAAACCACCTTTGTAAATACAGGCATTTGATTGTCACATATGACTTGACTTGTAATTCACGCAATTCGCATAGAACAAGAGTTTATCTGGCACACGAAGAATTCATAGAGTACCAAAACATTTATTGTTTTTTTCTTCTTTTTTGCAGGCTTCGGAGCTGTCTTCTTTGCCGTCTTCTTGGGCGTTGCTTTCTTGGCTGCTGGTTTCTTCTTCTTAGGTATCTTTTTCTTCTTCTTCTCAGCTGCCTTCTTGGCTGGTTTTAGCTTCAACTCCGCCATGAGCTAACGTCATCTTCTGGCATTTTTTTTGTAATTTAATTGGAAAGATATGAGGGGTGATAAGCGTTGAATCTTGATAGTCTTTGTATGGGCTCTACATGTGTATTGTGCCACGGACTTCGAGCCTACCTATCTGGAAGGGTTAGCGGCATCCATTGTTATCTTGTTTCTCGGGACGTGAGAGGGGTGGTCCCTTTTCCAATGTCATATCTTCATCATTTCTCTGGAGGTAGATATGAAAGAGAACGAAAGATAGATAGATAGATAGATAGATAGATAGATAGATAGATAGATAGATAAATAGGTAGGTAGACAGATAGATAGAAAGATAGATAGATAGATAGATAGATACATACATACATACATACATACATACATACATAGAATTGTAGATGAATAGCTAATGATATCTATTATCATGCCGATATTTGGAACGTCATAATCATCGTATAGGTAGAATGAAAGAGTGAAAAACAAAATTGGCACTAGTTCTGAAAAATGGAAGCCGGTCCCCCCCACCCCCCCCCCCCCCCCCCACACACACACACACACACACACTTTTTTTCACAAATCCCCTGGGGGTGTTTCACCAAGCTGTTCGTAAGTTATGAACGACTTTATGAACGACTGGTGATCCCTTCTTGTGCTAAATGCGATATCACACTTCGTTCATTTAGAATCTTATTTAGCACAAGAAGAGATCACCAGTCGTTCGTAAAGTCGTTCGTAACTTACGAACAGCTTGGTGAAACACCCCTCTGGACCCGTCCTTATATAGACAGATGGACAGATAGATAGATAGATAGATAGATAGATAGATAGATAGATAGATAGATAGATAGATAGATAGATAGATATAGATAGATGGATAGATAGATAGATAGATAGATAGATAGATAGATAGATAGATGGATAGATAGATAGATAGATATGATAGATAGATATCAATAATAATCTTCTCCCCCCCCCCCCCCCCCCCCCCCCACCTTCTCGCATCTGCTCTGAATTATGGTTATACTTGACCGGCTTACCGTGCAGAAGTAGAGGGGAATCTATGAGGAAAAAGCATGCAATTCATGCTATTGTGTGTCATTAGCTCGAATATGACTGTCATCAATCAATCATCTCACGCTGTATGTAATCAACTGCACATCATCCGACGTATATTGTGATGCCATGCGGCTCTACTTGTTTGTTTACAAACATTAGGAAAGGTTTGTTCAATCGCGCATGATTCCCTCACCGTGCGCAAGCGCAATACGCGCAAAAAGTACACACGAAGCGTTAACATTCCGCAACCCAGAGGGTGGTTCACACTCTCTCGTGATTTATTATCTAAAAAATGAAAGGACTTCATGAGATGGAGGATTTTTCCCCGAATGATTTATCATGAATCTCCGCAGAGAAGGACACAAAAGACAAAGTCCGCTAGCGACAGCGACACTTTGATTATTAAGCAACAAAGCCACAAGAAGAAGGCCCCGTTGCTTATAACTCATCATTAATGGTAACTCTACCATCAATAGTAATTACCATGGTAACACCACTCGACAGCCAATCAAATTAAAGGTTTCCATAGAAGTTGCTATTGGTACCAAAGTTACCACCAATGGTAAGTTTTATGCAACAGGGCCCTGAAGTGTAATAGCACGTTCAGGCAAGAGCAGCTTCCTAGTCCGACACTTGTTTCCACCGGCAGTGTAAACAAACCCTCTAGAGCTTCATTTTACCTGGCAAAGAAAGTTGTATAACGCCTCTGTACATGTATATAGGCCAGGGCCCATATAAACTTCCTTAATTACTGAAACTTTGCTGTTTGACTTTATTATTTATTGTTGTTTCATACCTGGGCCCCGTAACATAAAGGTTTGCAATCAATCGCAAAATGGCAATGGCCAGTCAGCCCCATTGTTACATGCGCTCTTTGTTCAAAATAATGACCAGTAACCAATCAGAATTCGTCTTACAAATTTGCAATTGATCGCAAACCTTTATGTTACCGGGCCCTGGGGGGGTATTCCGAAAATCCACAGAGATAAAAATTTTATCTCCTCGAAGATACAATGTCCTTAAAATATTTTATCTTTGGTATTCCGAAAAACATTTTAGGAAGATTTTAACCAATATTAATGAGCGCATGCCCTGCGCTCCTATCCCAGAGGCAGCCAGTAATAAACGTCCTCTCATGTCTTTTGCATACATTAACACCATTAAGCTGATGGTGTGATGTCATGAAACTGAAAGGGAAATTGCGCATTGATGTCTATCAGCGCGCCTTATTGCATTTGATGCGCACATGTGCAAAAAGTTGAATGCGCGAATTATTTTTGCACGTAATGCTATGGAGCTAGGCGCGTACGTCTGGAGATAAAATTGCTTGTGACCAGTTTTATCTTTTATCCTAACTTTTTTTCCTAAGTGCGTTTCAGAATACCGATTTAGCTCATTTGCATAAAAATTTTATCTCGGAGGCTCATTTACATAAAAATTTTATCTCTAGCTCATTTGAATAAAAATTTTATCTTTTATTGTAAGTTGGCTTTTCGGAATACCAAAAGATAAAATTTTTCCTAAGTCCCTGAGATACAATAAAATTTTTCCTAAGTTCGTTTTCGGAATACCGCCCCTGGTTTGATGCTTATTGTAAGATTATGTTCAGTATTTTCCGTTATTCATTTCAACAACTTGTGAATGAAATACAGTTTCATGATGGATGATTAATTAATGATAAATGATAGTGAATGAAATGAAATGGTGTGAATGAATGAGTTGAAAATTAATACAACATTGTAATGCAGTCATAATCGCTAATATGTATTTACTCACGTTTACATTCATTGTTTGAAGGATCAAATGGGCCTACTTTTAATAAATGGGTCATCAATCAACTGCGTCATGATCATATGACGGTTGTTGAAAAGTGATAACGAAAATGTGACAAAGGCCTCGGGAAATCATTAAAAAGAACTGGACTATACGCAAATTAAAAAAAAAAAAACTACCGAGGGAGAAGACAATCCTGAGGTAAGGGGCATAATGATGGAGAAAAGATAAGAGCATATAGGCTTTGGGAATATACCTCGAAAAAGCCTTAGAAGTCGAGAAATCAGATGAGAAGAAGAACATTTAGAGATGAAAAATAGGAAGAACACATTTATAAGGAGATTAAAAAGGAAAAGAAGTGGGAGTGAAAGACAATGAAGGAAGAATAAAACACGGAAGAAAATGTGCTATTTGAGACGAAGGCAAAGATCTATACGCAAATCAACATAGGCTGTGGGTATATAGCTCTGTTTTATCATTAAGACAGATGCTAGATTTGCAGTCCGAAACAGTAGGAGTTGTTTTAAGCCATATGAAAGCATTATGCGGTTACTTAACACCCGCGAGCAATTACAAGCTCCTCTAAGCACACTAAACACGACCCTCTTTCCTTTGTCTGCTAAAGCCCGTGAATACTGAGACAGATTTTGGGGCGCTAAAGCTTTCGGATCGTACACTCCTTTGAGAAAGCCCTTTTCACGGTTACTACGGACAACACCGTTGTTGACACACGCGCGTGTAAACAAGTTCGTCCCGGCATGCAGCTTTGCGGCTAGTTTGCTGTATGTACTATCGACGCAAATCCACTACGGAAGATTACACGACAAGTGCAAGAAAGTAACACAAAACAAGCAATTAAAGTTAGAGTTCTGGACCTAGAGTATTCATCAACCACAGAAACAGCAAGCTTACAAGATGAAGGAGGTGGATATTTTACAGAATGCGTCTGGGATCCATACCGAGGAGGAAAAGTAACCACGTTTCTTGTGCTGTCGTCGTGAAAAAGAAGCCGAAAAACAGCAGAAAGTAAGAGTGACTTGGACAAGAGCTGCACGGCCAGCAGCCGCCGAAGTTCTTCGCTCTTGCCGATCGATCAATTTGCACTGTGCTACGTGCTGCTGTGCGTGCTGGGCCAGGCAAGGCCAAGGTAGCGTAATTAATCGCCGCTCTTCGTCAAGTTTAACCAAGTTCACTTGACCAAGTGCAAGGAATCTAAGTACCAAAATGGCAACAGGAAAGACTGGATTGAATATCACTGGGCTGGAGGGAGCTACAACGGCTGCCAAGAACATATTTGTGTACAGGAATGGAGACACACATTTTCAGTGTAAACGGGTTACGGTCAACCCTCGACATATCAAAAACTGGGACGCCTTTATTGAACTCGTCACAGCGAATGTGAAAGCCAGAAATGGCGGTGCAGTTCGGAGGGTTTTCACCCCGACTGGCAGGACTAAACTCACAGATTTGAGTGAAATTATTCATAACAAGTTCTATGTAGCTGCTGGTGCTGAAGGATTCAAAAGACATGAGTAAGTGAAAGCGAAGAAAATACATCTTAAATGGATCATGCATTTAATTGAATTAAAGGTTCAACTGTTGAATACCGATGCCGATGGCATGTTGCCTCAGATCTTCATAATAGAGACAGATACAAACCAAGATACTTCTTGTGTTAGCATTTTCAATTCTTCACACTTAACAGTGTCAGAGGTGTCAAACTTTCATCCGTAGCCCTATTGCATGAATTAGAGATACAGAGGCTGGAGGGAGTGGTTCTAGTAGTAGGGTTGATGTACTAAGTAATCCGACACAAAAAGGAATTGTGCCTGTACATGTATCTGCTTCTAAACTGAATTATAGAGTGTTAATAATAATTAACAGCATTTGATTTAGAGCTTATCACAAAGAATGTCTCTAAGTGCTGATCCAATATACTGTAAATAGAGGCAAGATGCCTTGGTCTATTCAATTAGTCAATTCATGTAAACTATAACAGTTCTAAGAAAATTAAATATGTGCGTTTTACACTACTGTACATGTCATGAGGTGGAATTCATGTATGCTAGTGCAGTTAGATATGCAATCACATTTATCGAAAAGTGTAGACAACAATGTCTTACATGTACATTGATCTGATGATGTAGCCTACATGGCTTCATGAATGTTTGATTCAGCCAATCAGTATTTGATTCAGCCAATCATCATTCATTATTCCAATAAGAAACTAATTTTATATCACTGTTGTTCTATTGTAACATTTGCCAGTGCCAGACACAATGTGCATAACTTGTGCATAAATGTATGTGTAGCATTTACTGCGACCAGCCCGCTCACGCAGTGAGCGGGCTGCGTAGCACGGAGCTTTGAAGTAAGGAAGTCGAGATTAGCAGTGATTATATTAGTTGGTTTCAGCAATTCTGTAACTCAAATCTCAAATCTATTGCACATATTTATGTAAAATATATAATTGAATAATTCCGTAGTCGGTTTAGAGATGAATTTAATCCATGTTGCATTTTTAAAAATTGTTTTTGATCTAAAGTTGTTCAGAATCGCACGACAGCAGCTGCGAGGCAAAACTTAATGCGCATGCGCCAGTTCCCCTTTACAGTATACGTTTTTGAAGCAGCCAAGATGGCAGCCTCGGCAAACCGTATTTGTTACAAAGATCATGATCATATATGAAGAGGAAATATGTAACGTTGCTTAGCATTTTCAAACAATTTTATAGCTCAGGTATACATTCAATACATTTAGCTATTTATATGTGATAAATGTACTTGAAATGAGTAATTCATTCATGTGCACGGGTTGATTTCTCGGTAGTCGGACCAGACATGCAGGGAAATTGGTGGCGAGCCCTCAGGACGTAGTGTAGCATATGAAAAATCTGTATACGAGATGCACTTTTGCAGTGTTCAGACACAAATGACACACACATTGACATTGCCATTAGACTGCAGCACAACCATTATAATTGTTCATGTTCTCAAAGGAAATGTTGGCTTGAGACTTCAGACTGACACTCACTCAACTTCATGGCGGATGAAAATTGAGGAGTTTAACATCCTCACTTAGAGTCACCTCTGCTCAAATATATACATGTATTAGGGAAACGTTTTCTATTTCCAGACTCAATATAAACATGCACTAAAATATCAAGGGTTTGCTGCAAAGTTGGTACATGTTATGGTTACAAATAGAATGTGAAAATGGGGTGGAATTTAAGAGAAAGTGAGCACAATCTTGAGGCATTTAATTTTCAATGTGATTTGGTGCATTTCTTCCCTGACAAGAATTACAAGTGATTCATTTTTGTTTAGATTTTTTTGTTAAGTGCCCGAGATTACTTAAGTTTGTACATGTACGGTGTACAGTGTGTTTAATGTCTGTCTCAAACTGTCAAATATATTGGAATCGTGTGATTTATCGTGTGATCAAACAAGGTAGAAAGCAAAAATCTAATTAATAATTTTTCATTAAACCTCCAGCTGTGCAATGTATGTGAAGTGTATGCATTGCTCTTAGGATAATACTGGGTGATGGCACTTGGTTGCCAAAAGATCTAAAACCACAATTGAATAAACATTGATTTAGCAACCTTTTTAGGTAAACACGCGATCATGAATTGCAGTGGTTAAGATCGTGCTACACGATAGGTTGACAGTATGTATAATTGACAATTTATTACATTGTTAATACCATTATCATTGTTTGGTAATTCTACAGTAGCATTATTATCATCAAATTGATATCATCATATTTCCAATAAGTAACGAGTAACAGTAGTTATTTCTTATCTTTCTTTTTTTTCACCCTCTACAGATACAATAAAATCTCAAATGTATCTCCACAAAAAGCAAGATTAAAGGTAAGTTACTTGTCTACTTGTAACCATTCATCCCTGTACTTTTGTGTGGTTTTCTGCACATGTACAGTGTACATTAAGTAGTGAGATTTATATTCATTGAGCAATTCTTCTTTCTCTTTATCAGACTGTATTGAGCAAGTCTATTCTTACATGTACATCAATGCCGACACAGCTTTATCTCAGAGTGGGACGTCTAATTCTCCACACCGTGTTTAAAGGGCATATACTGTATTGGGAAGGCAAAAAAAACTTTAAAATGTAATTGTTAGCAATCTTCTTGCCAATGGTCTTAAATTCATGTGATGTCCATTTTAGAAGCTTGCTGAAAGTTATTTGCCCTCAAATGATCTACATTTGGAGTAATGAGTGATTAAATCACAAATCCTCAAAATGTTCGGCCCGAACATTTTGAGGATTTAATCATTAATCATTAATTACTCCATATGTGGATCATTTGAGGGCAAATAACTTTCAGCAAGCTTCTAAAAAAGACAATACATGAATTTAAGACCATTGGCAAGAAGATTGAGCAATACATTTTGAAGGTTTTTTTGCCTTCCCAGTACAGTATATGCAGTAAAGTCGTCCCATGATGCGCCGTGCAGCCACATTCTTATTTTGTTTGCAGTCATGACCAATTCTGGCCTAGCGTACTAGTGTATGAGACCAGAGATGAACATGACTGGAAAAATAATGGGGACTCACGCATACAGAAAAAAAAAGAGATCGCAGTCGCTATCCAATTCAGAGATTTTTCAGAATCATCGCCGTAATTTGCTGAGTGCTACGTGTGTGAATCTGTCGCGAATTGAGAATCCTTTCGGTGTATCCCCCACATTGCATAATTCCAACATTCAGTATTCGCTAGTTTGTCAGCTGTTCCCATATTCCCTTCGCTTGCACGTGTGCAGTGGGATATCATGCTTAGACAACGTGTTGTATCAGAGCGTGAATGTTCTATATTTGACACTTTAATACACGTACTTCAGAGCTCAAGCGTCTTGATTATTGTGAGAGAATTCAGTTTCGCGTCAGCGTGAAGTCCTTGGTTAGGGTCAATCTTCATACATGTAGGTCACGAAGCAGGCTTGTGCGTGCGCAGTGTCACGCTTCTCTCTCCATCAAGACGATGTTATTTCAGTGTGCGTGAAATCTTTCATGTGTATGAATGCTTGAAAAGAAAAAATGATTTTTTGATCGCGATCCATTTTTCAACAAATTCACTTTTGACCATGTGTGGAATGCCCCAAATCTGGATGTTGCTGCATGGTGTATTATGGGACAAATGTACATAGTATAACGACTAAAAGCTCGACCATAAAACTAGTTAACATGTAAGCTGCTGTCCTGCCGATATGTATCTCAAGCACACATTTATGACCTTTACTTTTCAACACAGACATCTGTCTGTTTGGTAATTTTTCTGTGAGAATCCGAGGGTTCGGGAATTTGGTACACAAACTAATGGAGAGTGAATTAGTGACACTGTATCTTTAAGTGCAATGAAACATGACTTTTGGAAAAACTAAGGAAGAATCAAACATACATTGCATCAGACTTAAAGGGAAGTTATATGTGTTGAAACAAATGTTAATCACTAATCCTACAATCTTGCGCTTGAAATTCAAGGTAGATAAGTTATTGTAAATTGTCTTTTTTTATCTACATGTATGGTTCTGCTGATACCATGTACAAAAGGAAGATGAAAAAGTCTACAGTGTATCATTGACCATAAATGAGGGATTGTTGGTACTGTGTGTATTTACATTTGTAGTAGTAACTATTATTTCTAAGTTTTTATACATGACTTCCTTGTACATGTAAATTCACAATTTATGTTCAAGCCTTTGCCAATCCATTATTACATGTTTATATTTATTGTAGATGATAATATTCAAGGGTCTGCATTGCAAATACAAATGTTCATTGAAAATGTGACAATCACACTCTAGATTCTCACAACTCTGCATCATACCCATACAGTATTGAGGCATTTGTCTGCATTTCTTAATGAAAATTGCATTTTAACTAAATTGAAGCTTTGTGGTTGAATGGCCAACGTTCAAAACCAAGGCACGTGCCTTTGTCCCGGTTGTTTGTATAGAGACCCATTCTTCCATACAAAATCATACACGCACCTTATCAGCGTGCTACTTAGCAACATATAAACAATTCAGGATGCCTTGTATCGTTGTGACGTTTCCCTGTATGGTTCATGCGTTTCAAGTTGAATTATTTATAACAAAGTCAATATGAATTGCTGTGGTTACAACTTTAACCTGTTCATGACGATCTATACAATAAATGTGAAGAGAAAAATGATTGAAACATGTACATCTAACAGGGTATTTTTGGTGTTTGTTCATACTGCTAAGTCACATTAATTTATGATGGGAGAATATGGTTTGGTTACTTTTTCCATTTAAGCTTGAAATAAAATTGTGATAATTCATGATTTATTTCTTTGATTAAAATCACAGATTTTCAACAAAAATCATGAATAAAATCTGTGGTTTGATTTATTTTGTTTTGTGAATTTCAAGCTCACATCCGCAGAGGAACAATAGAAGCATGTTTGGGGGCAGCATCAATTTTTTGTACGGAGTAACTTTACCTTGGTAATAAATGCATAATGAATGGGTTGACATCCCTACAGGTACACAAAATTTATGAAGAAAATGTCTTTTTTTTATCATTCCCTTCTTCTTCCCATAAATGGTAAAGGTGAATGTACTAGTTTCCTCAATTGGTGCTATTGTTATTGAAAAGAATGCTGCTTGTTACACCTACATGTACAGGGACATTACCGCTAAAACAATTAGTGTATGTTACATGTAATTCTTTAGGCATATTTGGAGTTGCGTCCATAATTGCCAATTAGCAGACTCTGAAGGAGAAACTCATCTTCATGCATTACAAGCGGAATTAATTAGTCAACAGTGCATACAAATGTTTACACGTGGGACATTGCAAAACAATCCATACCAGATTTATACCTCATTGTCAGCATGATCAATTATGAGACTCTGCAAGATGTTTGCATTGTAGACTTTCTAATAAGTACTCTCATTATATGGAGGCATCAAGATCGGATGTAATTATTTATAATGCAAGCATATTTAAATTTTGCTAGATGTATGACTTTACTTATCTCCACCCATTTGGGACCAGGTTTCACATATTTCTGGTTCGGGACTATATTTTTTTATATCAATTTCTTACAAATGATGATAGATGCATCATATGGAAGAGCATAAATTTCTGTACGAGATGAATTAATTTTGTTCTTTTATTACCTTTGTAATGATTTTTCAAAGTGATGTACATGTATGTGTCAAATCATCACTAAATCTTCAAATTGGCAACATGTTGAAAAGGTTTAAGTCATGTATTTGCTCTTCAAATTGGCAAAATTATTGTTCCCTCAAAATGCAAACAAATAGAATGATTTAGATATTATGTACATAGTGTTTTATATATTTGTAGCCCCAAATCTCACAAAAAAATGACATTTCTTTAGCCCAGTATACAGCACATGTACAGTGTAATATGACTTCAAAGTTTGGGACAGATGTCCTTCAGTCATGGAATTGCCCTTATATTAAAAATCCTTGGTTACTGCATATCAAATGTGAGCTCGCAGGAGTTAAATTTCAATGCTACACTTTAGGTGTTTACAAGAACATGTAATACAGAAGCCATATAAATGCACACATAGGCCTTGCCTATAAGCCACATTGTTTAGCCTCCCAACCGTTGTGTGAATGGTCACTATGACGGTATTGATTAGGCGGTCAGTCCCTAACCACCGCCTTACCCTCATAGCGCCCCCCCCCCTTTTTCTTGGACCAGCGCTTTTGTTCCCCCCTACCATCCAGCTTTAAACACCCTGATAGGACTCAGCTCAGTTCCCATTGTCCACGATATCGACCCAAGACGATGTCTGTATTGAGCTTATGCCAGGAATAGCTGAGGGGACTCTGTAGGATGAGCTAAGATAACAACAGAAAATTTGAAAAACAAGTGGTGATGGATTACTTTCAAGTGGGATAGAGAGCTGCCAAATCTTCCTGATTTTGCAGGAGACTCCCTGAAAATATCCCAATATTACTGCATCAATTGGATCCATCACATCACCCAATCTCCCTGATTATTAATAGGTTATTGTGATTTCTGATGAAATTTCCCCAAATCTTCCTGATTGTTGAAGTTCAATGTTGGTAGCTCTGGGGATAGATGGAATTCACAAGAAATATTGATTTTATAATCAGTGATTGAAATCAAATTTGGACTTCCGTTCAGTTTCAGTTTAGTTCTCTAAGTATAAGAAACAACAAAAAAGAGACAATTCATGGTAAGTGTAGGAAAATGCTATGATAGTAGCAGCAAGAAAGGAAAAGTTCCTTACAGTATAAAAGTTTATTCAATCCTATAGTAATTAGAATACTTGCTCACTAATGTTACAGACACACCACAAATATATGATATTTAGTGAAAGTGAACTATTGATTTTGATTGCATCATTCTTTTTAGTAAATTACCATTCCAAACCATGTTTTTAAGGATTAACTTTGCACTGCTAAGCTCTCTTTTTATTTAGCATGTTTCATCTTGCTTTGTCCAACATTAACATATTAATTTCATTTTTACCTTGATAAGTCCCCTTCATTTTTTGCTCAAGTATATCTTTTATGTGCACCCTGAAAAAGAAGTGACATGATGACCCAGATAATTGAAAACAATATGATAATCTGTATGAAATGATTCAAAAATGTATTTTACACAGTACATTGAGTCGTACTATTTATTATGCAATATATTTTTGGCTATAGTAGAATGTGTGCTTTAATCAGCCATTTGACAGAAAATCAATACTGTAGTTGCTTTCGAGGACTCCATTTGCAAAGCTATGAACATGTAGACCTGTACTATTGTTTGGTATGAAGGTTTCATTGATTACATTTGTTCAGGAGACTGGATTCATATTATTATCAAATCAAATACAACTACAATCAATGGCAGTCTGGTTGAGATTCTCCATTTCATATTTACATGTAGTATGACGTTGTACTCTCATTGGTACATGTAGATCGATTGTCTCTTATTATTGTGTAGCATTTAGACAGATGTATTGACCTTTGAATACATCAGATTTCCCATTTTCCCATGACAGAGATTTAGCTCTCTTACATCAGAGATATACACTGTGTATCTCAAAGGAACATACAAAAAAAAATTGAATTTATTTCTACATTGCTAGGGAATCACTATCGATATCACGTTTCAATAGTTCTGTCAGTGCAGTTCCAATAACGCTACTCTAATCGATCGCAATGGCGATATTGCAGCCAGCAAAGAAAATTTTGAGCTTGTGCGTATGAAGCAATAGTAACTATAATTTCTGCTGTGCAATAAATCGAGTAAGCACAATTATAACACACATACATGTACGTGTATTGATCTAGCAGACGTGCAAACAAAGTGGCACGCATGAACATGTTCCATGTGATGTATTAATTAATCCATTGTATGCCAGATAAAGTGAATGCTATCTACATATTTCCTCTTTAAATTGATGAAATTTTACAGTTTATTTTGACATACTCTTCTTCTACTACACATACCAGAACACTTACCATGCCTAAACTTGCATTAGAGATTAAATCTGAATACGTATACTTTATGAGTGTGCACTATGAAACACTTATCTTATTAGACTTTGATATGTGTGTATGCTGTCATAGAAACAGTAGATAACAATGATTTATGCTGTCAGGGCAAAATTAGATAAAGGGTACAAATTATACAAATTAATCCAAATTGGGACATGTTTACAGGTCATTTGTCAATATTATCAAATTTTATAAAAGAACCCCCCCCCCCCCCCAAAAAAAAAAAAAAAAAAAAAACATTTGTCAACTGAACTACTACAATGTACATGTAATACAAAACACTGTACATATCAGTTTATGACCAATAAGATCCAGGGTTCAATGAATAGATCTACAGACATTCTGTGCAATGCATGTACTGGCTGTGAAATTTAATATATTGCTTCTCTGTATCAATGATTAATATTTCTGAGCTGGGTACCAAGGAAAGTGTGGTTGAAATGCGACAGAATGTTTTTAATATGTGGCCTAAAAGATGTAATTGGTGTGCCCTTGTTCTTGATGAAAAAATGATTGAAAATTGAATTGATGAATGTGGAACATGGATGCCGCATTTCCGTACACAAGGAAAGTTGCATACATACAATGTTTCTTTTTTCTCTCTCTCTCTCTCTCTTGCATCTCTCATTCTATCTCTCTCTCTCTCTCTTGCATCTTTCTCCCTTTCCTCTCTTTCTCCCTTTCTCTCTTTCTCTCTTTCTCTCTTTCTTTTCTCTCTCGCTCTTTCTTCCTTCCTTTCTTTCTTTATCTCTCTCTCTCACTCTCTGTCTCTCTGTTTCTTTCTCTCTATCGGTCAATCTGATTCCTGCAACATTCCATCATGTTCCCTCCATCCTCTAGCCTCCCTCCCCAAGTACAAGTACTTTCACTAATGTTGTGCATAATTGATTCACCAGTCTGAAGTTGTGTCGCTTTCTTACAAAAAAGTATTTCTGTTGTAAGTGTGACTAAAATTTTGACACACATCATCATAAACAAATTCTTTGTGAGAAGTAGTGATACATCAAACAACTTGTATACAATTATTTACTGTTTTTCTCTCCAACGCATGAAATGCATAGATTGTGGTTTGAGTTTTCTCTTCTTTTTTTTTAATGTCAAAGTTGCTCTTGAAACCATTGTCGATGGTCTTCAGCAGCACTCCGCATCAATTTGTAATGAAGTTTATGAAAGGTTGACAAAGAGAATACAGGTGGGCTGCATGCGAAAGGAGACGCGCTGTCTCAATTTTTGAGATGCTGTCACTGCTAGTGATTGTAGACCGAGGAAGAAAAGGACCCTTGGGAAGTTCTTGAATAGGTGAGGTGTTAGCAAGGCCGGTGGCGAGATAAATACGACAGCCTTCATATTGTGTTATCATTGTATTTTTCACCTGGACGTGTAGTGCAAGTGTTCGGAGTGCGAGCCGCAAAATGAAGACTTGCCATTAACCTCATTAGCCGAGCTGTTGCTCGCAATAATGGGCAATTATCTCAAACAGAAAGCTCGCACCCAGGGGCTGTCACTAGTACCATCATGAAAAGTAGCGTTGGACATCATCTGTGAAAAAGGAGGTCGTATGTCAATTAGTGCTGCTAATGAGTGTGGACTATCACTGTGTGTCAGGCTGTTCAAAATTTGGACAGGGATTAGCTACAGGTGTATTGTTATTAGCATCGCCCATTTGTACTCGATCCATTTGTCGTAATCATACCCTTCACTTTGTTGTGCTCTGTACGGGAAACTGGGCTTAATATTTCAGCAATGGACGTGCATGTTATAAAGGAAGAAATCAAGGTTTGTCTACATTGTATGGGTGTGCTAAGAGTTTTACGCTGGAAGGCTACAAATCAAGATAGCCGTTAGATGTGGTGTCAATTTCCATGTTGCTAGGTGGCAACACGTATGTTTATATTCTTTCATCTTTTCAGTATTCAGGGGGCATTGTTCAGTTATCAAATGTCATCACCTGATGGGCGCTGTCATCGCAAGCGTTTCTCGTCATCTGGATGCGATCATTGGATGCCCGTATTTTGCTGTGGCAGTGTTCAAACCAATATCTTGTAACGCTTTTAATTCAACCACTCTAGGAGTGCTACCATCATGGTGTCCCCGTTTACTTACCATCGTAATTTGTAAAATTAATACCTCCTACAGAAAATTTAGAAAATATCTGATGAATTTATTGATTGTTTGTTTGCTTTCCTCAGCTACCTCCTATCATCAAGCCGGTACAGCATAGCAGACTTAAGGTCTCCGCTCGCTGCAAGAGGGCAGCTGGTGCCGTGGGCAGTAGGGTCATCTAGTAAGTATTCTACATGTACATGTAGTATTTCCTATTTCTGAGTAAAGATGGTGCTACTAAAAATGTTGTTTCTGTTTGGAATGTTGTTTATAGTTAAGGTTTGTTGATATTTCAGGATTTGTGTTTGCTCATGTCATCAACACTTTGCTCAAATAAAACTGATTAATCAAGTCATCAAAGATACATGTAGTAGAATGAAGATATTTGTGCAAGATATTTGACACAAGTTCAGAATTGATTGTACAACTCTCAGGATACTATCAGCACCAGTAAATAAAACTGTTTGTTTTCTTGTTGATGCTTGCAGTGTTTTCCGCAATGGAGATGCCAACAGCCCTGCAGTCAAAATCCTCTTCACCAAGTTCATGCTCAAGAACTATGACGTGGTCTTAAATGAGGTCACGCGAAAGGTCAACATCATGACTGGTGCAGTATGGAAGTAAGTGCCGTTGTTCATTTTAGTAACAATTTAATTTAATCGTGAGCGACTTTTAAGTTTTAGATTACATGTATACGGTGAGCTGTTTTGTTATCTTTAAAATAAGGTGACATAAAATGTCAACTTCCTGACCGGTTCAGTCTGGAAGAAAAAAAATGCTGTTTTTTTTTTTATAGCAATTTCACTACATTGTGAGTGCCCTTTAGTTTATTTGGTTTAAAAGCACCACATTCGTTCTTCTAAACGTGAGTTACTTGTTATAAACAGAGTCGCATGAAAGGTCAACTTCTTGACAAGAGCAGTTTAGAAGTTTGTAGGTTTTTGTATCAAACAAATTATCATTTCATTGTTAGAGATTTTTTCATTCAATCAAATCATGTATTCCACTGTATAGAACAATAATACAAATAAGAAATAATGCAATTTGAAATTGATTTAACTTTTTCTAAATGTGCTTGGGAAAAGAGAAAAGCAAAGTTAAGTAGGTGAGAGAGCTTGGAAAATAGGTACATGTATATTTTGCAAAGCAGTTTTTTTTTTACAAATTACTTATCTGTCGATTTTGAAATACATAGTAGATGCGTTACCATAATTAAAAATATGCGTAAGTCAGGACAGAGCAGTATGGATACAAGACTAATATTCACAATGAAACAAACAAATTTGATTACCATCGAGTGCCCTGTCATACGACACAAACTGTTTTCTTCTCTTCTTTCCTTCTTTTATTTGTTAGCGTCCTATTGTTAGGCCCAGCCCAGTAGAAATAATACCGCTAGTGAAAAAGCTTTGCGTTATCGTGGCGACAATGAAAGCCAAGAGTGAGATGAGCGCAGGTGCTATTGTAATTCGGTCCCGTAATGGGATCTGGCAGATTGGACTCTGAGATCTGATCTAGTTAGAAAGCTGGTAGAGAGTGAGAAGAAAGCACAGAGTGGTGAGAGAGAGGCGTTAAAAAGATAGGATACCCTTTGATAGAGGTGTTTTTCCACTGGTGTGGCAAATATGCCCAAGAAGAAAAGTGAATGGTGGTAAGAAAATTTGAGTGCCACTTTTTACCAGGAAAGGACAGGGTTGAAAAATTACTCTTTTGATGCATTCTTGCACCAAAAATTGCTCCATTATATTCCAAGTGTGACTTGAGAATATAAAATCATTATAAAGTACAAAAAAGGAGAGAGAGAGAGAGAGAGAAAAAAAAATGAGAGAGAGGGGGACAACATTATAATAAGAGAATGAAAAAAATAGAAAATTTCAAGGAAAGAGGAGGTGAAGAAAGGTGGAAGGTAAGGAAAGGGGGAGAAAAACCAGACTACAGAGTTAAAAGAGGAGGAGGAAAAGATAGAAGTTACAGGAAAAGGAGATAGGAGAGATCAAATGAGAGAAGATGAGTAGAAGATGATCAAGTCAAGATCAGCTGGTCGCGTTTAATCAGATCACTGAACTCTGCCACCTTCCCTTCTTCACTGCTTAAAGGAAGAAGCTCACACCCTACGCGTTGTGGCTCCCGCAGAAGGTGTTGCCGTTGGTTACCTGGCGATGAAAGCCCGTTTCCACCTGCGCTTTCTCCCAGGCCTCTGAATAGACCCCATCTCTCAAGCCGATACCTTTCTTGAAAAGATCGCGATGCTCCCAGCCCCCTCCTCATATACCATCGCGATATAACAAACACACATTGCCCATGGTGCCAAATATAGCTCTGGCCCTTGTGAAGAAGCCGTGCTATTGTATTCCTCCCATTTTCTGTATGTTTTTTGGCTGCCATGGGAACGCCAATGTTCAGTATTTTCATTTACCGGTATAGATTTATATCTAGGATATTTGATTTCAGGGAGCTTTGAGTTGCTGGGATAGCTGCATAAGTTATATAGAGCTCTGAAGTGGCGTTGTCATACAGGTTTCAGGGGGGTGTTTCACTAAGCTGTTCTTAAGCTAAGAACGACTTTATGCACAACTGGTGACCCTTACTTGTGCTAAATGCTAAATACCCCAATTTGTTCTTGTTTTAACCTAGTGGGAGTTAATTTCCAATGATCCTAATCAATTTTGACAAATCATTCATTTTGTGCTCAGACACTAGTTAACAACAAGAATTTTAATTTATATACATCAGATTTGAACTTCAGCTGATTGGAATCAAAATCATTGGGAATCATTGGGAATTTAGCACAAGAAAAAGTCACCTGTCATGCGTAAAGTCATTCTTAGCGTAAGAACAGCTTGGTGAAACACCCCCCTGGTTCTTAACATTACTCAAGTAAGAGTTTCTCTGGTCTGACATTGTCTCTAGAACGGGCTAGTATCGGGAGCTCCAAATTTCAGTTGTCGCTATGATCACTGCTGCTTGCTCTAGCCACATGTAGCTTAGTACCAGTTGTCGTGACGACATCCTCAGTCATGATGTCACACTTCAGTACTCTATACAAATCCTGGATTTGTAGCCATGAAACCTTGTTATGCCGTAGCAAGTTGCTAGGGTGCATTTAGCTAGATGCATTGTTTGAATATGGCCCCTGATGGTGTATGTTCTATTGGCCTTCAAGTTATACGGCTTCTTGCTGAAGAAGAAAGAAAAGAAGGGAATAGTTGGCATCAACGGAGAGGGGTTAGATAAGAAAGGAGGAGAGAAATAAGAAAGAGAAAATACATCAAATGAAGCAATAGGATTTGGATGTGGAGACTGAAAAGAAGAAGACATAAAAAGGAGTAA
The DNA here is from genome assembly GCA_963669155.1 of Arbacia lixula. Taxonomy (NCBI): domain Eukaryota; kingdom Metazoa; phylum Echinodermata; class Echinoidea; order Arbacioida; family Arbaciidae; genus Arbacia; species Arbacia lixula. The sequence goes on along the minus strand of OZ022594.1, from coordinate 2,536,712 downwards.
AAGAAGATGTCAGAAGTAAGCCAAGCATTGATAAACCATTTTTTAAAGGAGAGAGGGAGGATTGGAAAAACACAACATAAACGAATGAGTGGGAGGAGTGAGGTGTTGACAAAAATAAAATTAGAAGAATGAACAAGAGGATGAAGAAGGAAAAACAAAAGAATGTAATGAAGAAATAGGAATAGGAGTAGAAGTTGATAGAATACATCTTAAACATGAATATTTAATTGATTTCTTTAAATGACAAATCCACAAACATGAAGCATATACAGTGAAACCTGCTTAAGTGACCAAAAAAAGACAGAGATTATCATAATTATAATGAATGATAATCTTTCTTTTTTTTTCCAGGCTCCATTCTCTGGACGGTAAACAGCTACAAGGACCGGAGGAGTTTGAAGATTTTGAGTTCTATGTGGCCTGCGGACGGGAGAGTTTCAAGAAGGTCCCTTACCCCAAAGATGGCCTTATCGTTTCACCCAGAGCAGTCAAGTATGTGGATCGTGCAGTAGAATTGTATCAATGTTACAAGCTACTGAAATCCTTTCGTTTAATTGGATGAGAGTAGGGTTTAGGTAAGATTTTAAAATAGGAGAGATTCAAGAAGGTCCCTTATTCCAAAGATGGCCTGATCGTTTCATCCAGAGCAGTCAAGTATGTGGATAGTGCAGTAGAATGGTGTCATTGTTACAAGCTACAGAAATCCTTTTGTTTCATTGGATGAGAGTAGGTGTCAGGTACAATTTTGAAATAGGAGAGTTTCAAGAAGGTCCCTTACCCCAAAGATGGCCTGATCATTTCACCCAGATCAGCCAGGTACATGTATGTGGATAGTGCGGTAGACCAGGGCCATGTTGCATATAGTTTTCAATGATTGTAACTTACCATACATGGTAACTGCCATGGCAACAAGTGAAATAATATAAGCTCATTGGCTGTTACCATAGTAGTTACCATTAATGGTGAGTTACAATAATTGAAAACCTATATGCACTATGGCCCAGGGGTGGTATTCTGGAATTTGTCGTATTTTATTTATTTCCTCCATTTAGCTAACGTGTAATTGGCAGACATGTGTGCGTGCACTTCAAAGCCGCAGAAGTAGTTTTGATAGGCTGAAGGACCTACATGAATTCTGTCATCAGTTTTAATTCTAGGATGTCTGGATCTTCCCATAGACTTCTGTTTTCTCAGAAGAAAATACATCTGGGCCCTGTTGCAGAAAAATTACCATTAATGGTAACTTTGCTACCAATGGCAACTGCTATGGAAACCTTGAATTTGATTGGCTGTTGAGCAATGTTACCATGGCAATTACCATAGAAGACAGAGTTACCATTAATGCTAAGTTTTATGCAATGGGGCCCTGGACTAAACTGGGTGCAGTTTGATCCTTTGTAGACTAAGACAATATTTTTTAAAAATTTTCTCTCCCTCTCTTTTTTTCATGATGTGTAGACCAGCTCAGCCAAGGAAAAGGCTGACAAGATTATCAAAGGACTCCAAAGCATCATCCCAGGATTCCAAGACTTTGAAACCTTCACAAACAGTAAGTATTATTACACAGTATTGTCACAATAGAAAACTTACGAATACAACAGCCATCTACCGAGCAAATTAATTAAAACAGTACCGTTTGTTTGGACCTCTTTTTTGACATTTTATTTTGCCGTTGTCTTCATTATCATCTCTGCTTACAGGGTTCTGCTCCTCTTCCATTGTCTTCCTCTGTTTCTTCTTCTCTTCCTTCATTTTCTACCTATTTGATTGTTGTTCTTAATCACTTTTCTTCTTCATCCTCTTCTTTTCCTGTTTTTATTGTTCTTCGTCATCTCCTTTATCTTTCTATTCTTCATTAGAAAAAAATAAACATTTCAAACTTTGTATTTTTTATTAAACAGCATTTTGATTATAGCATTATCTGAAATTGATGTTTTAATATTTATTGATAGATTGGTGATTGTGATGATCAATGACTAAATGTGTACTTTTATATGAATACAGTAAGCTCATCCTTTCAGTCTGTGCTGCTACTCAGTATACATGTACTTTGTAATACCTGATTTAATAAATGAATGAAAACATAAAATAATAGAAAAAATTAAAAAAAACTGTAAAATTGGTCATTTTCACGCTATTGAATTTTCGCGGCAAGGCACACCTCCAACATATGTACGGGATGTTCTTTGAACGTACAAGAAATAGTTGTCATGACAACCCTATGCATCAATATCATCAACAAACAATGAACATTCATGAATATTTAATGCTACATAAAAGCTGATGGCTGCGCAATGTGCTACAGCATGCAACACATGCATGAGTTGAATGCCAGTAGTATTAACTGTGGGATCCCTGATAGACTTGTACGTCTAGCCTGCTTAAGATACATGTAGCAGGATGGTGTTAAATTCGTGCTTGCTCTGTGTTGCGCACAATAATAAATGTAAAGAGAAAATTGTGTGTTTTACAGTAAATAAAAAAAGATGGTTGCCATAAACAAACACCATACCTTTCTCCTGCAGGAGCAGAAGTCTCCTCCCAAGCAAACCAAGAGACCCAGCCCGCCCAAGGGCAAGAAGAAGGAGAAGACTCCGGAGCAGAGGGAGGCGGAGGAAGTCTTCCACTCCAAGCCCGCCATGGTCAAGCGCAGCCGCGAAAGGGAGCACCGCGACAGCCTGGAGTTTGGCGACGGTAAGAGTTTTAGCCCTCTCTGTCGTTATTGGTGATAATCTGTGTTTGAATTGGTGTGTGATGTATGACTGTTAAGTTCTGAATGGGCTATAGGGAGAGGGAGCACCGTGACAGTCTAGAGTTTGGCAATGGTAAGAGTTTTAGCCCTCTCAGTCCCATTAGTGATAATCTGTGTTTGAATTGGTGTGTGATGTATGACTGTTAAGTTCTGAATGGGCTATAGGGAGAGGGAGCACCGTGACAGTCTGAGCTTGTTGATGATAAGAGTTTAATCCTCTCCTTTCCATAAACCATGTGATAAACCATGTGATAAACCATGTGATAAACCATGTGATCAACCATGTGATCAACCATGTTTTCATTCGACATTTGCATTCTACAATGTAATTAACTATGTCTGTTTGGCGTTGAATGGGTGAAGGGGGAGTTCAAAGCAACAGCCTGGAATTTCCCTGTCGATTAACCCTTTTAGTCCTATAGGCAATAAACTGCATTGTAATTGGCATGTGACAAATGACTGTTTGGTTCTGAATTGGTTCAGAGGTTGTTGACACTGATAGTAATAATGACATCAAAAGATAGGCAGATCAGTAAAAAAATTTGAGCAAAATTGGAGAAGTAATAGAGAAGTTATTGCCAATCAAAATTTCACAATTGGCTAGATCTTTCTTTCCTATTGTCCCTGGGGGGTTTGCCTAAATTGATTTTCTAATTGAAATTACCCCAGAAAGCCCTTTCACTAACATCGATCAATCATCATGTTTGGAAGTTCCCTATGCTACACTCCACATTGAAATTGCCATACATTCCAGCACCCCCTCTCTACATACATGTAGATTCAAATATGTAATAATTGATGAGGTTCATGCATTACTCCTTTTATTTGCTGGCCTATTTTTTACCCCAGAAAGCTCTTTTTACTAACAACCATAATCATCATGTTTGTATGGTCCTTATTTTACAGTCCATACCCAAAATTGCGGTTCATTACAGCAGCCTCTCTCCCTATAGATTAGAATATGTGTAATAATTGATGAGTTCTGTATATTATCCTATTTCTTTACTTGCCTATTGTTTAATTGATTAACATTATCACATTCCATCTCCGAGCAAAGATGATTATAATTGATGCATTATGCTCCCCCGTTCCAGCGGAGTTTTCATTAATGTAGTGTTTCACCGTCAACATGTTTTTTTAATTCGTCTGATGAATGCTGTATCCTCATTTTGTATGATTGCCCAACGCAAGAGAGAGGGCAGTTGTCATGGCAACAGATAGGAGTAATCCCAAGGGGGGGGGGGGGGGTGGAACTGCTGCTAATTGAAAATGTGGAGGAAGGAGAGGGATGGAAGAGAAATCATACCTGTTTAGTTTTTTTTTCATCTCTAATATAACTGGCGGTGTTAGGGAACAGATAATGTAACATCTACAACTTCCCATAGGAAACATTAATAGAGGACTTGCAAACTGTAAGATATTGTGCATGTAGTATGTTTGATAAATAAGAGATGCTGTGCAGTATGATTATTCATATCTAGAGTATGTTATCATCTCCATTGTATTGTACAGGTCCATTTGCATATTAAAAAAAATCATCTCATTCATCCAGGAAATATCATATCCTTGGTTTGGGTTACATTCTGAAAGAGTTTGTACACATGACTTCATGTTCAGAAAAAGTTGTCTCCTATTGTCTTTTGCTGGGCGGGCTTTAAAACAACAGATTAGTATAATCACAAAAGCCGATCTTTCTTACAAGATAAAATGACGGTACAGATTGTCACTGTGTAGAGTGCATATATTGCTATTATTGCAGGATTTTAATTTGATGAATTACACCATACTCATGCTTGTATGGGTGCAACCTACCTCCATGGCAGTCTGATCAAGATTATACATATTGATGTATTCATCACCTTGTATTCTAATTCACATAACCTTAATTACATTAGCAAAGAGGTGTTCGTAAAAAACAAGTGCTGGACAACTCAATACCAGTGAAATGATTGACAATTGCTCCCTGAGTATGAACGTGTAGAGTTCTATACTAATTTTGGGTGCTCACTCGTGCGTACAGCTGATTATGACAGACAGAGAGAAACGGCACTCTCATTTGCAAATTACTCATTTTATTAGTCATGCTAGTGGCTGTGGTGAACATCATATGAGAGTTGGTTGTTAAGAGATGAAGTAAGGCCTTCTACCTAGATTTGGTAGTTGGCTGTTGTAATTGATTCTTTCAGAAAGGTGAGGTAGTACCTTGCCTCCCTGCCCATGAATTTGTTAGTTTGCTGTTGCTAAGTGATTGTTAAAGGGGACTTTACACCCAGCATCTGTTATTAAAATGTCTTCGGAAAAAATGCCCTTCATACCTACCACTGATCTTAAAGTTTTCAAGTGGGTTATATCCTCCTCATCAAAGCAAGGAGTGCAACAAGACCAAGATAATGGCCAAGGTTCGGGAGACGGGACATTATTTAAACTAACGAACCTTTCTTCTCTTTCTGACTATCGTACACAGACCCTTTAATGGTCTTGAAGGCAAAAGAGGAGCGAAACGAAACCAAGAATGCAGTCGAAGTTTAGAAGACACATGACAGAGCAATCAGCCTTTTTAATGAATTGATTAATATTGTAGACTAATGAACCTTTCCTCTTTCTGACTATCGCACACAGACCCTCAAGGTGTCTTCAAGGCAAAGGAGGAGACGAAACCAAGAATGCAGTCAAAGTTTAGAAGACACATGACAGAGCAATCAACCTTTGTAATGAATTAATTAATATTGTAGACTAACGAACCTTTCGTCTTTCTGACTATCGCACACAGACCCTGAAGGCGTCTTCAAGGCGAAGGAGGAGCGAAACGAGACCAAGAATGCAGCGGAGGTTCAGGAGACGCAGGACACCGCGGTCGACCTCCCCATCGACCAGGTGGCTGCAGAGGAGGTCGAAGAGGAAGAAATCCTGGGTGAGTTACATGCAGTCACCATTCACTCCTTCTATACCAAGCAAAATACTGCTGTATGGGATCTCTGTGTGTTAATGATGTCACATGGTATATAGTACATGAGCTAAAGAGGAAATCATTTGTATAATTTCACCGAGCATTATCCACAAAATAGAGTGAAACCTGTAGAAAAGACTGTTTAAGGAAATCTCAAAATCTTTATGAGCAGGTGGTTCTTATGTATAACTTACTTTGATACAGGTTTCAATGAGAAACCCTTTTTTCAAGGGAAATGCAACATGTGGTCTCTCAAGCAGGAATTATCATGTTCACTAGGATGTTCTAATTAAAAAGAGTCTTTAAGAAATAGGATTTGAAATGTTCTTTATAGGATGTTTGATAGGTGAATTGGACCATAAGACTAAATTGCGTTATTTTTTTTTTCTTTTAACTTCTCTCTTCTGTCTCCTCACTGTCTATCTCCTTCTCTGTCTCTTCAACTGTGTTCCCTTCTTCTTTTCCCTCTCTTTCCTTCTATTCTTCTCTCTCTCTCTCTCTCTCTCTCTCTCTCTCTCCCTCTCCCTCTCTTTCCCTCCTCTCCCTCTCTCTCTCTCACTCTCTCTCTCTCTCTCTCTCTCCCTCTCTCTCTCTCTCTCTCTGCCCATCTCTCACTCCCTCTCTCTCTCTCGCTCTCTCTCTCTCTCTCTCCCTCTCTCTCTCTCTCTCTCTCTGTCCATCTCTCTCTCTCACCCCCTCTCTCTCTCTCTCTCTCTCTCTCTCTCTCTCTCTCTCACTCTCTCTTCCTCCATCTGTCTTTCTCTTTCTCTCTCTTCAACCCTAAGGTGCCGGTCAAGAGGAGGAGGAGCCATCACTGGAGCAGGTGCCACAAGAGCCCGCTGACCAGGACGACCTGAACAATGACGAGGTACCGGAAGACATTCCTGATGAGTCTGCCCCGCCCGGCAAAGCTGATGATGATGGTGTTGCTAAGGATGAAAATGGTGTGGGTGATGATAGTGGTGATGCTGGAGCCGAGAAAGAGGAAGAGGAGCAGGTAAATTTTGTGGGTGGTGTGTAGAGATTGATTCCCATCCCCTCTTCCCGTCCCTCCCTCTCTCTTTATCTATTGACAAGCATGTTCACACGGGAGCAGATTGCGGCTGCGGGTTAATGTTGTGGTAAGCTGCAGCAGTGTTGAACTGCTTCAATGTGAACATGGATCTTCAACTTAATTTTCCATATCCTTAATTCTATTCTACCTAAGAAAGCCCCTGTCAATAGATTATTTATGAAATCAGACGGATCAGAGAAGAAAATAGATAAATCTTGCGGGGAAAACAGAACCTGATTTTATCGGAAAGTCAGAACTAGCGCAGCACCCATTTCACTTGTCTGCCTGTGTGACACAGTGAGCATTGCCATGCTGATGCATTGTGGGAAAATTTGCATCGCAAGATGTTGCAGCTAGTGATAACAATTTCGTCTTTATGTAATATCACAACCATTTGTTCATGTGATGAATTTTATCTTAAATTTTCACCGAATCGGTTCTCTGATTTGTCTGCCTTTACTCAAACCGAATTAATATTCTTCAGGTTTTATCCTCTTTAATACAGTATATGATTTTTGAAGTTGGGTATGTGATGGGACACTGATTAATAAGATTAAATCTAACACTGTCATCAACCAATTCAAGTGTTTTCATTTTAAAACTTTGAACCAACAGCCTCCTGTATAACCAGCCAGGGTCAATATATACAACTGCAAAATCTCAAGTATTACTGACCCTACCAGCAATTCTTCACTGCTCTTGAATGAGCACCTTCTGTTTTGTTTCATATGATTTATTCAATGTGGCCCCCCCCCCAAAAAAAAAAAAAAAAAAAATCAATGTTTGAAATGTGAATACCGGTAGGTTTTTAGAAATATGACTTCGTGTTAATGCATGAAAATTCTTTGTGTATATGAGTGTCTGTAGCAGAGGTGCCAACTAGTATGGATTTTTCAGCATTCTGCACCAAAAATTAACCTGAACATTGAATGTTTATAGTTGAAATACAGAGTTTTTTCAAATAAGTGTATGTGTCGTTCTATATCGTTCAATGGGGAAATAATTATTGCTTTATCAGAATACTGATAAAAATATTTAAGACCAAAATAAAGGAAGGTTAGGAAGTTGGCAGCTCTGCTATTGTGTATCAAAACTTGATTAGAATCAACAGTCAGTCTTTGCATCTCTCACATCTTGAAGATGGTAATGAAATTAAAAGGAATTAAACAAACAATTATATGTAATTAGAATCAAGAAGCTGAGTTTATTCTTTAAAAAATGGAAATACAAACATGTATTCCTTCAGGATTTATTTTTCCTGTTTTAAATCAAGTTTTAAGATGAACATCCTCATATAAAAAAAATGAACTTTTGGAAGAAAATTCTCTTTTACCCCCCTTTAACCCTTTTCTGTTAGGTAACCCATCCCTAAGGGGTGCGACAGGCGCACCCTCCAACATTTCCCCCCTTTCGTGGTGGAGGTATATTTCCCACATAGTTTGCATATTTCCATCCATGTTTGTTTCTTCATCTTGCATGTCAAAGGGCTGTTCACATACACCATGAAATCATGTGTTGTTCCTCTCATAAAATTTTGCTAGTTTTTTTCTTGTAATGAGTTAAAATGCAAACCATTATCACCACTTCAAAGAAAACAGTGCACAAATGATTTATTTTTACATGAGTATTTTGGCTCTTCAAAACAAAAGCACTCACAAAAGGTATCTCAAAGGTTTTTGTTTTCTACTTTCACTGAATGTTTAAGGGATTGTGCCGACACATACATTTCGGCAAATTGATTTACATTAGTGACATCAAATTCAAAATTTTGCAAATTGTTTTAGTGTAATGAGAACAGCTTCACTGTACAAAAACATCCTGTTGACATATTTTGCTCCCATAACTTTTTATTATTTGTGAAACATAATGCTCTCTAAAAACATGCATTTTCAGTCATCTAATATTTGTTACTTGATCATTTGTGACTAGAACTTCCTTCATGGAATTTGATATCTGTTCAACTTTAGTGCATGATATAGTTGTGTTTATTTTTATGATATTAATTTGCAGTTTTGCATGGTCATATTTACCTTGCTTTTCTATATTCGTTTCAAAGTAAGGAATAGCAGTGGTAAAGATTGCATGACTCATTATCACAACAGAGTTTGGATTGTGGGTCCGATTCATCTTTGATTTCAGAATAAATTGAAGGAATCACTTTAAAATGATACAGTGAAATAACTACAGGGTATTGCATGTATGAAAGCTAAAACTCCTACATAACTTTGTGCCGTTTATTTAATTTTCCTCCTGATATGATTTCATCTTTTAATTTGCCCTTTCCCCTCTTCCCGTCCATTTCCACCTCCCCCTCTTCGAGTAGCCCAATGCCTTTTTGACCGATGACCTAGGTGAGATCACGGTATGATATCGTCCTGCACAAACAAAAAGCAGCTTTCTTACCAATTTTTGTGTGCGATGACTAACAGGTTTGTAATGAAGTGGCATTAATTATTTGTTGTTTAATGGGATAGTGGTATTCTAAACAAACAACATAGTCTAATTTATTCAGTATCGTGTATGTTTGTGTGTAGTAGTATGTGAGCGGTGGATAGGGTTGCCTACTGTTAAAGGGATAGTTCACCCCGAAATAAAGTTGGTTTCAATAAAAGGAGACACATGAAAAGAAACATATTAGTGAAGTTTTGTTCAAAGTCCATCAAAGGATGGACCAAATTGTGATTTGGTTACGTAACATGCGAGATGCTCTCCCATATGTTGTGTACATTTTTTGTTGAAAATGTGCACTTTATCATAAAGATATGCATCCTTTTACCTGTGCATTCGATACATTATTAGAAGTACATTTGTACGCACATACCTGTATTACATTGTCAAAAGCAGAAAAAGAACAGTTTACCGGTATGTAGCTACACAATGGGAGAGTACCTCGCATGTGACGTCACAAAATTAAATTTCAAAAGATCATAACTTTCTTATCCTTTGACGATTTTCGTCAAACCTTCACTGATATGTTTCTTTTATGTTTCTGCTTTCATTGAAACCAACTTATCTTCAAGGTGAACTATCCCTCTTATGTTTATTCATGAACCAACATGTGCTAGGCAAATAAGCAATTTAAAAAAGATTTTATCACTCGTGATAACATTACAGACAGTGTACCATGTGACTATATTTAACCCTTTGCGTGTCAGACAAGCTGATGTTCTATGTCATCTATGGATGATGAAAATATCTGCAAAGAAGTGAGAATGTGTGGATGTGAATTGTGTTGATGTTACCCTCTCTCTCTCTCTCTCTCTCTCTCTCTGTCTCTGTCTCTGTCTGTCTCTCTCTCTCTGTCTCTCTCACTTTCTCTCTCTTTCTCTCTCACTCTCTCACTCTCTCTCTCCCACTCTCTCACTCTCTCTCTCACTCTCTCTCTCATTCTCACTCTCTCATTCTCACTCTCTCTCTCTCTCACTCTCTCTCTCTCTCTCACTCTCTCTCTCTCTCATTCTCTCTCTCTCATTCTCACTCTCTCATTCTCACTCTCTCTCTCTCTCTCTCTCTCTCTCTCTCTCTCTCTCTCCCTCCCTCTCTCCCTCTCTCCCCCTCTCTCTCTCTCTCTCTCTCTCTCTGTCTCCCTCTCTCACTCTTACACTCTTGGTGGTGATTTGGAAAATCTGATGATATTTTCTCTTATCTCCCTTTGTATGCTAGACAAAGTCATTCTCTATGGCATGTGTGTACATTACATGTACCAGTTAAAAAAACTAAAAGCATAAAGAATGAATCTATTTTGTCTTGTGTATTTTCTCCTTTACGTCCTCTATTCATAGACTTTTAACCTATCCTTAGCCATGATGCATGCATATTTCTCCAATCATTGTAAACTAGTTCTCAGTACCATGGGAACAAGCCAATTAGCTCTGAGCACGTAGTTCTCGCCGTGGTACTTACAACCAATAACTTCCAATGATTGCTGAGTGTTATGCAACATGGCCAACCCAATATCTTTGTTGTAAATTGTTCGCAATTTCCCTTCCCAATGCTAACAAAAAAAATTCTTTTTTTAACAGCTCACCTAACAATTGATGTTTTTCTTCTCCTCCATCTAAAAAAAAATACATCTTACCAATACCTCACACCCACACTTCATACCCACACTCACATCCATCCTTTCTTTCTAACATGCTCATTGGTTGAGCTGAACTTTGGTGTTAGTGTTATTATCAATGGCAAAAAGACCTGGGCCCTGTTGTATAAAACTTACCATTGATGGTAAATTTGCTATCAATGGCAACTTCTATGGAAACCTTGCATTTGATTGGCTGTTGAGCATTGTTACCATACCATGCCATTGACGACAAAGTTATCATCAATGGTAAGTTTTATGCAACAGGGCCCTGCAATCATTCTATCGCTTAGATACAACTAATACATTTATTTGATGTTTTATTATTATTGGCTGGTTTATCTAAGAGACAAAAAAATTATTGGAATTTAAGAGATTTATGCAAATGTTACAGTAAGTGTAACAGAAATGTACCCATTACTGTGGACAAGCCCATGTAGTAATTGTTTGTGCATATATAAACAAGACAATGCATTGTAAGGAGTCTTGACTGGAAAAATGCATAATCTTTGCTTATTTTATTCATCTTTTGTGTTTTCTTTATATAGCAAAGTTTAAAGCCCCAAAACACAGATTTTTGATAACTGGTGAATGGGTTACTGGGAACACTTTCAAGAAAAAAGACATTCAAATACTATTTTGTCTGACTGTTTTCAAAACTTTTACCAAAGAGCTTAGTTTAGTTCTTCTTTTCCCCATTTTTCAGTCAGACATTCTTGAGATTTAACAAGCATTGATAGGTTGCTCATAACACTCAGACCAGTCAGCTTTAAATCATTTGTTGTCATTGCTGTTGAGTTTGCCATGAGTTGATCTAACCCAAAAAGTTGCATGTGAGAAAAATTGTAAAATTGTTGACATAGTAAGAATTACTCTCTTCTGAAATATTGTATCTATCAACGAGGCAGCAAAATAATATTTGTATTTAAGTGCAATATTAAGGTATGAAATTCAGTTTTCTCCTACTCTGGCGAATTCTTATTGAAGCAAACATATGAGAGATAAAACCGATGACAAAAGTCAGCATTTTACAAGGTACTTGATAGCTTGCTGTCACTGATTCCTGTAGTATGTTGTATCCCAGGAAATTCTTGGATAGTTTTCATTCATAGGCTTCAATATCAGGAGGGGGGAGGAAAAGAAATGTTTAGTTCATGAAGAAAAGATATCTAAGCCCTGGGTAAGTGAATTAAACATGTGAGTGAAACAGTGTTTGAAAGCATTGGAAATATATTTGTAAGTCTGACGTGTTAATATATATATTTTTTTTTTTTTGTATTTTCCAAACAGAATGACGATGAGGATGAACCAGCAGGCTTCTACAGCAAGCGATCCCCGGTCACGAGTAAGACAACACCCCTCATGGCAGCTGAGGAGGCCCCAGCCTCCCCTACTGGCAGCAATGGAAGAGCCCAGTCCCCAAATGAGAACAATAACAACAATACAGACATTCAGGATGCTCCACTTGAAGATGAGGTTGAGGAGATCAAGGAGGAGGCAGGGAGCCCTGCAAAACCCGAGAGTACCCCTCCGTCACCGGCCAACAGCAGAGGAAGAGCCCAGTCCCCAATTGAAGACAATGTTGATGATGGTGTGAATCGGAACACTCCATTACAAGACGGGGATACTGTGGCCGTTGGGGCAACAATGAGTCCGCACCCCCCTTCAACAAAGAGGAGTGCACCACCCTCCCCCACTAAGAGCTTGAGAAGAACGTCAACTCCCAAAAACATTCCCACAGCTTCCCCGGTGAATAACCCCCCTGCAGGAGATAATGGACTGGCCCAGTCCCCGGTTGTGGAACCTGAGAATGAGGGCGAGCAGAACAATGACTCAAATGTAACCCCACAGCCGCCCCCCTCTGAAAATAATGCTCCTGCCTCACCTGTGGGAAGCAATGAACCAGCCCAGGAACCCACTGAAAGCAACAGCCCTCGACCAGCCAGTGAGGCTGCTCCATCTCAGAATGGGGAAGAAAACAATGCATCACCAGCTCCTGAGAATAATCCATCCCCACCCCCTAATGATGTCAATGAACCAGCCCAGTCCCCAGTCCAAGATGAAGTCGCAGACCCTGCCATTGGATCTCCACCACCTGAAGTCGCAGACCCTGCCATTGGATCTCCACCACCTGAAGTCACAGACCCTGCCATTGGAACTCCACCACCGGAGAGTGGGGGTGAGCAGCCCGCTGAGCCCGAGGGGAACCCACAACCACCTCCCTCTGAGGCCAATGCGCCAGCCTCCCCCGCAGCTAGCAATCCACCAGCCCAGTCTCCCATTGACAACAACAGCCCCAGGCCAGCCAGCGGGGACGTTCCACCAGAGATAGAGGAGGGGCAGGTCTCTGAGCCTGCAGGGAGCCCGGAGCTCCCCATAGACAATATTTCCGGCGAGGAAGAGGCAGAAACAGAAAATCCCATTCCAGCAAAGGAAATTGAAAATGCAGATAACCATGATGCTCAGGAGGGAGAAATCGCTGCATAAAATCTGAAATTCTCCTTCATAAACTTCAAAACTTCACCTCTAAACATTCACCTCTATTCCTATCCCTTAAAGAATTAGACATCTCCAAATTTTGACATCCTGCACTTTCTTACCATCTCTTTTTTTGCTTGAAGCTACGTGGGATATATATCCATTCCAAAATTGTAAATATTACCTCAAGATTACTCAGTCATTTTCCGATGTATCCCACCACACAGCGCCCTCAGTGGTGTTCGTCCTTTGACTTGTATATATAGCTGGAATCCCACCTTTTTGATGAAATGTGTTTTCAAGAATCCACGTTCCCCACTTTTGTTCTCTTTCATTTATGTTTCTTCATTGTACATTAGACACAGACTAATTGATAAACTTCATGTATATTTAGTCCTCAGTAAACATAGAATTGTATAGCTCTACAAGTGTTATTTCAGAAACCGCTGGTACCAAAGCGATCATTACAAGATTCACTGCTGTTTCATTTGTTTAGAAAGTGTCACCCTTTGTTGTACATTAAAAACCCATTATATGTATAATCACTGATCTGATGGACGTATTCATATATTTGTGCATTTTCTGTGTTCAGAGTACTGGAGCCTGTATCACAAAGAGCTCTAATTGATCGTATGATCAATCGATCGATGGTACAACTGAACCATCGATCACAGGATCAATATTGATCGCAAATCTGTATCACAAAGAACCTACTAGGAATATCGACCGTAACTTGCAATTGATATTGATCGTAGCTTGTGGTGGATCTGTCGTTACTATACAATTAATTGCAAAATCATGCATAGGCTGGCAGCAGTCACAGTTTTGTGATTTGCTGAGTTGCAATAGAGAGTAAAGTAGCTGTCTATTGCCATTCAGCCTCGGTGATACGGGGACAAGATCTAATTCAAACTAAAATATTCCTGTAAGTTGATTTCAACAATCTTTTGTTGTTTTCATCAACAGAGTGGATTTCAATACACTATTTCAACAAAATTTTGTTGCTTTCATTTGCAAATTTGATTTCAATACATGATTTCAACAATCTTTTTGTTGTTATTGTGTATCTGCAGTGCTTATGACATACGCCTGTTATACTTCAACATGTGTGTATCATGGTATGCTTGTATTTACAGCAATTTAGTGTTGTTATTGTGTTATAACCCAGTGCAGGTTACATCAGAAAGGAGAAACTGCAACAAATCTGGTACACGGTGGCACAAAGGTTTTTAATGGGGGGGATTTTCATGCAGTGCCTTTGAAAAGTGACGATGGCGATGACCAAGAAATTACAAAAGAACATACCACATATTTTTATAGAATAGAACATTTCAAATTTTCATTGTGAAAATGGGTGCAAAAACTTGATGTTATCATGTTTTTCCATGTTTTGAAAGAAGTAATCGCTACTCTGAGTGCTATTTGATTTCACTTTTTCATTTTTCAGGGAGCAATTGTATCCAGCTATTTTTTATGATGATGCCACTGGATTATAACACTTTCTTTATTTTGTTAATGTTCTGTTGTAATAAACTTGCCTGTTTTTTGTGCTAATATGTGAGAACAAATGATTGATATTAATAACAAATGTGCTTAACGTACAGACGTGTGAGCTATATATTGAAGTGCTATGAAATTTACTAATATGTTTTGGAAACTAACAGGGAAAGTGAATTACAATCATATTTTTGTACAGTGAAATGGCGAAGTAATCGTCACGTAAGACTTCGAAAGCATGACTCATTAAAGTTATGAATTTATTTTGTGTAAATGTTTATATTTTTTAAAAGGTAAACATGTACTGGTTGTACACTAAGTGGCGAATTGTAGATTGTAATTTTCAGAACTGCATAAGATATTTCTTCATAATGCTCAAAGAGAGATAGTCGAGAGTATACAGTGTTTCTTTTGTTTACAACATAGTCTGAATATAAAGACTAGTGGATCCTGTGTTCAGTAGGGAGGTAGAGAAATGGCTTGGTAGTCTTTATAAATACAGACCATTGACAGAAAGATATGTGTGTAAAATGGAATTTCTTTGAAATTAAACTAGCCATAAAAGTCTTGGTTTGTGAAATAAAATCTTATAGAGATTAATAGTGAGATTAGTCAATGATTTATTGATGTTGTTCACAAAAAATAATGTGTGCCTAAATGTGTATTCATAAATAATTTAGGAAGCCCATGAGGCAGGATTGGACTTGCCATATTCAAAGAAAGTATTAAATTGCTTTCTAAACATGTTTTAACTACAAGGAATCAACATTTTTCAGAGCACAAAAGCCACATGAATAATTCTGTCTAACCTGTCAAATCGAACACTGATCAAATTTTGCTTGAGCTGTGTGTATTCTGGATCAAGAATAGTTGAACATGTTTGTTTATCAAGATTCAAAATGGGTTTCTAAATTAGGAAGGAAACCTTATTTGAAATGGAAATGTAAATTTCACACCGTCATTCAGAGATAGTGACTCGTGCTACAAAAAGGAAACTTGCCTTAATAGAGTAGTTTAGCTCTTAGGTTTGAGATGAGTTACAATAACCAGTAGTTACGATTGATAACAAAGTTGCAGATTTGGGTCTCAAAGCTAATATAATGTAATCACATACTTTCGATAGAGGAAATATTCCACAGAAAAGGGTGATTTTATGAAGTATTTGGTTGTCATGTGGATCAAACGAAGCTAGTAGACTAAAATGTGAACAAATTCTGAAAAAGTAGGACAAATGTGAACATAACCGTTTGATGATATTTATGGAACAAGGTGAAAAGTGTGCATCACAAAAGTTGAGGACCAACCTATCAAATCAAAGATATATGATCAACAAATTAAAACATGACTTGAATTATACATATATTGTTTGTATGTTAGTTTTACACATGTGTCTATGAATCTATATGTGTATGTGAATTTAAAGGAATATCTCAAAAGAGCTAAAATATGTTTCAGTTTTATAATCCCTTATAGTGAGTGATCTTGTGTAAGCACTAGAATTAGAGGTGAAAACAGGTGCTATTTTTGTTCTCATTCAGCACTCTAGGGTTATATTGCACCACCTAATTTGATAAGCCTATCTAGTGATACTTAGGGTCATGGAAGTTGAGTGTTTTGAGTATGGTACTGTTCAGAGACATTTTTATACTTTGACGATCCTACAGGAAATTTGAAAAATATTAGGTGTGTTGTATAACTGTAATAAAAAGTGGGGAAAATATACAAAGTGAGATTTGTCATTTTATCTGTCACATAAAATATATATTAGACTGTTATTATACCACCACTTGAATTGCACATGTATTCACATTAAGCATCGCTGTGTCTTTACAAATTGAAATAGACTGTATGGAGCAAGAAGTTTTGAATTGTAAATAAGAAGTTGCCAAGAAATTACCGGACAGGAATGTATATTGTAGTATTCATACCGATTACACTGTTTTATATAAATATATATATGTATATGTATATGTAATAAATTGTGAATATTGGAGTACTGTTGTTCTTTTTGTTTATTGATTTGTGTTATTATGATGTGGTGGTGGTTTGAAGCTCTCAGAAATGAAAGGGAGAAGAGGGGATTGAGAGGATGCTGATAACAGAGACAGTGATACGTAGAGTGAGAGAGAGAGAGAGAGAGAGAGAGAGAGAGGGAGAGAGTGGAGGGAGAAGAGAGAGAGATAGTAGGGTTGCCAGATAAAGGAGAACATAATATATATAATTAAGGAGTGTTGAAATGATGAGAGACGGGAGGTCGACGAAGGGGTTGTGAGAGGGAGAAACTGAAAGATACACCGCCGCTATTCCTTGACATACATTCAATGTGCATATTGTGAGTGAAAGGAATATCAAACCAGGAATTGCGTCACGTACACAGTCGTGGCAATGTTGCTCAGTATCTAAGTGGAGAAAATCCAGGTTGAAGAATAGGTTGAAACTCTCTGATGAAAACTTGATGAACCATCGTCTCAGCTTATATGTGCTCTATATGTGTTTGGTTTAATAAGTAAATGAGAGAGAGAGAGAGAGAGAGAGAGAGAGAGAGAGAGAGAGAGAGAGAGAGAGAGAGAGAGAAAGAAAGAGAGAGAGAGAGAGAGAGAGAGAGAGAGAGAGAGAAAGAAAGAAAGAGAAAGAGAGAGATATATGAACCATCATTACTAGTGACATCAAGACGAACTGAGGGGGAAAAGTAAAGGAAGACCGTTATTCCTTTTCAATTAATACATTAAAATCATGTGGTGCATGAAAACAATTCAGGGGAATCGTGCAAGACACGGCAGCTAGAACCTGCATGGGACGAATCGGATACTAGAATTATTGGTATCTCACTATAAGCATTTAACGGCAGAGAATAACGCCGTTAAAAGTTAAAAGTGAATACATGTATAAGTATGACAGTCATACAAGGAGATTGAGGCTCGTTTAAGGGTAGAATTTAAGAAGTTGTGAATGTTTGAAATGCATGAGTATGACGATTGGTCAGCAATTAGTTGTTACCCGTGTACTTCGTATTGTTCATGTGTAGGCATACCATAATTGTATAACTTAGTAAACAAGACAAACCGAAAGCACCATTTTGTATTTTGAATTTACAGATTTCACGGCTATAGTGATAACGCATTAAAACATAACTCTCTCATATTAGCATGTTTTTGTTTTAGTCAAGCTTTTCCTAATCTGCCGTTTTTGTCACGTTCGTTCATACACACTGTACTTTCATTCAACTAGAATCAGTGTTTCCATGCCAGCAAGGCTTCATTTAATATCTTCCCAAGGAAATATAAGCCTTGTTGCTACTTTTAGGTCTATATATAAACAGCATGATATAGTGATTATGATAAAGTACATCCTCGATTTATATTAATTGTTTTAGCGTTCTTTTGTATATGGTTTATATACGTTTCGTAAAGTGAATTTTGTAAGTAAATCTGTATATTATTTGTATAAGAACGTAAAAAACGATTATACATGTACAAACAATCTTTTTTAATGACAGTGTCAATGCAAATTTATGTACACTGTTCTCAACTAGCGACCTTTAAATTAATCTCTTGTATATCGTAAATCAAGATTGTCTTCCTTCTTGTGTAACTTCCTCCGCCTTCTGTATTTTATACGTTCCATGCCAAGGACCTGGGCGTTCTAATCTTAATTTACCTTTAACCTATATATTTATTTATTTATGTTACATTTTCCATCTTTATTGTGTTTATTACGTTCTATGTATTGTATATTTCGATGTATATGAATGATTTGAGACCAATAAAGACGAATACAACAACAACAACAACAACAAAGTATATACAAAGTCCGGGATGATAATTTTTATCATTATGAAGTAGGGCCCATGGGAAAATTTATAAAATGACAAAAATATAATAAAAGAGTAAAGGTTAAATTATTCTCGTAATTTTAGGCACTCACGACTTTTCGTCTTCATTGTCATAATCATTAGACTATATCACCATCATCAATGTATTTGACACGGTTCATTCATTGAGGCTTTTTTGTTTAATATCCATGTGTCCAATATAAACAACTCCGCCGTAAATATATTGCGTTTCTTCCATTTATTCTTCTAACGGTCCCCGATAAGCAAGAAGGTAAAGGGAAAGGGAAACTGGTCGTGCAGTCTAATAATTTAGCAATTGTTGCCAATTTTTTTTTTTATATAAACATGCATTTGCAATAACGATTTGTGTGCCACATGAGCAATTGATCAATGATACACACAAATTTATTGAGGTCCATTCGGTCTGTCTCAGAAAGGGGTTATGCGCCATGCAAATTATGCCAGAATGGTGTACCGTACGTGTTGAATTCCCAGTATTTGCCAATGATCTAGCGCCACCTTTCGTGAAGAATTTTGTAGGTGCTGCACGAGAACTTCTGACGGAATTCACACAAACAGACACATCAAATTCTCAGTTATGGCTTTAGTTCGATCATCCTTCCTCAAAGTTTGGAGGCCAGTGTTATCAGCAAGGTTCGTATTGTGTATATGGAGCTCTTATTTAGTTAATATGACGCTACTTTTATCAGAAATTCCCGGGAAATGGTGTAGTTGCGCAGGAGTAACAAGGTCATGAGTTACAGGTTTATAACAAAGCCCCATATATTGAGATGTGTGTATGGTAATGTTGCACCCTGAGCTGACCTTGCGCTCCCCCTGACCTTGCCCTTGCTAGGGTCGCCCACGAAATATTAAAACAACTTAAAAATACAAATGCTCACCATATGCTTGTTTGCACTATTGGTAATCCATAGAAATCATTGATTTTATCAAAATAACAAGAAAAGTATTTATTTAAAGATTTTAGCGTCATCTCGGAGTCGCTCAGACACTGACAGATAATGCCGCTACACTGTGAGTACACTGTAGGCCTACACAAAATTTGCATGATTGCTAATATAAACTGATGCTCTGCCAGTACACGCTTAGCGTATATTCCAGTAGGTTGCTGAATCCGTACAGGATCAGCTAGCCTATTGTTACATCAGGCATACATGCATATTAGCAATTGAACTTGCAAACATAACGGAACATTTTCATTTTCACCATTGTTCACGAAAAAGTGAAGTGGATTTTCAAAACTTGCTGCAAAATGTTTTGATCTCGCTCGGTCATCGCAGCTTTCCCAAAACTTTTTGACGGAAATGAAAGAAGAACTCACAGGGTAACTGAGTTAAAAATCTCAACCCATAAATTTACTTTGATAATATTCTACATCAGAAGGCCGCCACCCGAACAGATCCCGCATCTTGCAAACTGCGCCCGCCATTTTGTCATTCCGTTTTTGCGCTTACGTGCACAGCGCCATCTAGTGACACATGGGCATTCATACACTTGCATTGCCCTTTTTTACTTAGCAGTTTTTAGCACACATTATAGAACTTATTTCACAGAAGAGCTGAGAGGAGGTGCTGGTTCACATATAACAATACCCCATGTCATGAGCACATCATGAACCATGAATAATTGTTCACACAAATTCAACGTCAAATTTGTAACATTCTCCAATTCCAAATTACCCAAATCAAATAATTTTGAAATCTTGTGTTACTTATGTCAAGCTTGGACGAGTTTCTGCATCAGGAAATTATTGGATGATTGTTTATTTTTATGAATTTCAGTGTTTGGTTTGCCTGCAATTGTTGACATAGTAACTGAAACACCAGAATTTTGATTGAAATTACCATCAATCTAACATTGAATAAAATCCATTTCCAATGTGGGAAATATTACCATTCATGATTGTAAATTGTATAAGTAAAATCTTCAATTTTGCTCTCAATGCATTGTTGCTCTGAATTGTACTTTAAGTTACTTTGAGCACGGCAACATCGGCTGATCAATCATATGCGGCTCATTGCAAATGTGGTTCTTAACTGTATACAGTTGATCATCATGCTATCTTGATTTTATCCTCCTTGTTACGATTAAAGATATTGAAATGGCCTTTTAAGCCTTGTTTAGTGTAAAATTGAGTTGGATTAACTTGCAGCCAACAATTTATTTCATCCTACATTATTACATACATAAAATTGACCTTTACTTGTGTCCCCTTTCTTTTGCATCACAGCCAAGTGAGGATGGGTGGGGATTATGGATCAGGAGCTGGACAGGTGAGAAAAATAGGAAAGTATTCCTCCCAAATGGTTCTTATTGGCATTGATTTTTCTGTTTTAAACAAAAAACATACACTACAGCTCAAAGGAATTGGCATAGGGAAAGGGAAGGAGCCGCAGTTTTAAACTGTGGTATATTTTGTCCAGTTCAGCATAAAACACAATGCTATAGCCTAAAAAGCATCGTGTTTCATGCTGAACTGGACAAAATATACGGCAGTTTAAAATTGTGGCTCCTTCCCTTTCTTCCCTTTCCCTATGTCAATTCCTTTGAGCTGGAGTGTATATTTCATTTATAGGGTTTTGGGTAAAAGTATTTTAGAAAATCTGTTTGTTGTTAGCAGTAGTACTAGGAGTTGAAATAAGAAAAGTAGTAGCCATTAAGTTGAAGCAATGGCAAAAACTGAGATGGACAATCAGAAGTAATAATGGTGTAGGAGGAATACCGTAGTAGTAGTAGGTATCACGGTAGAGCCACGCACAAGGGGGGACACACGCATCTTGACCACGCAAAAACTCACTTTTTGATTAATCATTTTCATGTCAAAATGACTTTTTTCCGTGGAAAATTAGATACCACTGGAAAGGTCTGGATGTAAACTTTATTTTCAAGTACGTTTCATTACAATCCGACACTTACATAGCATGTTACATACCCTCAATCACCCTCGTATTTCTTCCCGTTCACAACGTTTGTCCCGTTATTGTTTTTGACTACTGAACAGTAGCGCTAGTTCTGGTGCAAGGCGCTTCATCGCTATAACTGCATTCATGTGGAAAACATTACAGTTGCAAAGAGGACTTCCTCTGCTTTAATTTGATATAAAAATCAATGGGGGGTAGTAATTAATTAGTTATGAAAAGTAAAAATGTAATTTTCATTGTTATTTTTCATTCAGAAAAGAGCAACTTTCCGTAACGATTTTTATACGAAAAGAAAGAAAAATTCATTGCGAATTCGATGAGACCATTGCACAATCTGGCCGCGAGATGGCGCAATCGCGCAGAGCCCTAAAAAAGGACGATACCCCGGGTGCAAGCGCTGGCTGGCTGGCAGGCAACGCATAGCGCGTCATGACGCTACTTGTCAAAATGGCGACTCGCAGTGCGGCGAAAGTGAAAATGGAGCTCGAATCCGAGACGTCAAATATCGAGTTCGAGCCAGAATTTCGACAAATGGGCGAAATGATCGGTAAGTATATCAATATACCTACGGAAAACTTCTCTAGAATAAGCAGGGTTAGTTATTTAGAGCCCCCAAATCAATGAAATTAGTACGAAGTCATCGCATTGACAATGTGGTTTTCCACTTTCGCTGTTTAAACAGTAGTGTGTGGAGCGCGAGTTACGAATTTTAGCTAGAGTAATTAAAATATATGCGCAAGTAAATTTCGTTTTTCTTTGAGAAACGTGTAGTAAATTTCATCAGGAAAAATATATTTTGTGCACTTGATATTATTTTACGGATTTCAAAAGTCTCGTGTAATTTTAGTGTGATTTAGAGCTCATTTGAGTGGGGTCACTTATCGGGTCCTTTTTTTTTTTTTTTTTTTTTTTTTTTCTTACCGACTCGCGAATACGCGTGGAGTGGAGACTTAAGAGTTGCGTTTTGATTCTCTTAATTTTCAGTTTTGTGCTGATGTTTTAGGCTAATATTGGAAATAATTTCTTGTTTTTTCACATATTTATTAAGTTCATAGACTAAGTCTTTGAAACTTGTAATTTAATGTTTAAAATAAGAATAAACTACTGAATATGATGGGGGGGGGGGGGGGGGGAGAGAATTGAGACTGAAATTTATATCTAGTTGACTTTTAAATTCGGCATTGAGTTCATAACATTTTTTGTTTTATTTTATTATGATGAATATTTTTTGATTGGTTTAACTGTTTAGAGATTTGTTTTTTCTTTTAATATTCTATATTATAGATGATGAAAATCTTCAGCTACTGAGGAGTGTATTCCTCAGTACAGGGCGTGGCAGGAGGAAATCGCTACCAAGTCTTTCTCCCACAAATAAACTTTTCCTTCAACTTCATCACCTGAAGGAGACCCATCAGAAGTCTTGGAAAGATGTAACAACCTGGATGGCGTCACTTTTTCCCAGATATCCTGAATCAAAGTGTCGTTATCTTATTGAAACAACTTTCAAGGCAGCTTCTGCAATCACAACAGCTCCTGCTTTTACAGCATTCCTTGAAACAGAGGTTGATCTGGATTTCATTGGTGAGATTTTGTTTGTAACATTTTTAAAAACCTGTAATTGTATCTTCCCTGCACATGTGAAACGTATGTGTTGAGTAGTTTTCTTTTTATGTCCGTAATCATGTGGAAATTGGAATGAAGTACATTTAAAAAAATATATAAGTTGCAACTTTTTATTGAAATTAGAGCATCAAACTCGAAGCCAATATGCATGTATGTACACAAAACTGTAAATACAGAAAGAAAATCAAATTAAATCTGTTGAAACAATGTAGATAAAATATAGACTAATTTGAGTTATGCTCTGGTCATCAAAGAAACATGATAGAGAAAAAAAAAAGTTGGAAGAGCTCAGTGCATGCATCTGCAAAATGATTAAATGAGTTACATGATCATGCATGGAATTAACTGTACTCTACATGTATAATAACTTGAAGATGTCTTTATAATCATCCTGAAGAAAGGGAAGCTGCTTCCCCAAAATGTCATTGATTAAAATTATTATTGATGTTTCTCTTCAAATCATTGTCATCAAGCCAATACTAGGAATAATATACATTCATATATATATATACATCCATGTTAAGCATGTTTGTGTTGTCCTGCAGGGCCAACATCACAAGAAGGTCTTTTGATGAGGTACACCTTCCACATGACGGACACATCACCCGGGGCATCTTGCTGGAGCTGTTGGAAACCTACAGACAGATGGGGCTTTTCTCATCAGTCAACCATTTGTATCTGAATAAGTATAATGAAAAACAAATAAAAAAGGAGGCCAAGGCAACAAGACAAAAATTCTCACAGTACAATAAAAACAAGGGGAAATCAGATGTAGGTTCAAATTATCTAGATGAGCAAATAGAATTTCAGCATCTGCAGCAACTCTTTGAGAAATATCATAGTGTATATTTTGCTGAGTCAGTTGATAATATTTGAAGTTATATTGCTCCATGTTAACAGTAAAGAATTACATCGAAATCTGCTGAATGTCATTTTTGATTGGCATGATATTCATGATAGTTGACTGATGAATCAGGGAAATGGAAATATTGTCAAGGATTTTTTCTTTACTGTAATGTGCAACTTTGTATATAGTTTGACAAAAAAAAAAAAAAGGCTCAACTACCCGTTTCTGTTGAGAAAAAAAAATAAAAATTCATAGCTATATGTGGTTTTATGATCTTTTACTTTGCAGAAATGTGTTGGGTGGATATCATAAGTTAGTAATGAAGGATTGCTTTTGATTTGTGTAGATGTACATAATGTATGATTCTTATAAACCAATTCTAAATACATGTACTATATTTTCTTCGTTTCTTTGCAGATCAGAACAGTGAAAAGGAATGCTGAAGGAGTTTTGAATAAATTAAAATGACCCATCCAAACCTTTTTTTCAGATTAACTGCATTAATCATTTCTTGTCTTGATTATACAGGCTTATAACAGGGCGTGGTGAATACCAACGTGCTAGTGCTAAGTATTACCATTCATGTATGGGCGATGTTGTGAATATCAAAGCTTGCCTTATAGATGATGCACAGTAATTTTTGAGCCATTTTCAAGAACTGTTAAGATCTTGTTAAATAAATTGTATAGCTCCAAACTTACAGAGAGGCTTCAGTCTAATAGCACTCACGTGTGTATTACAAAACTAAATCCCCTTCAAGTCACGGATCGCGATGCAGCCCTATTTGAAAATGCCTAATAGGCTTACAGTGGCTGGTAATCATTGTAATTTAATTGTTTAGAGCCATTTTTAAAGGTTCCTAAAAACAAAATTGAGTTGAGATAAAGGCCCAAAATCCCAGGATGTACTCAGCTCTATACCTACTACAAATGTGCCAAAATTCAAGCCTCTCGGGTATGTACTTTTGGATTGAGCGAGGTTTGAATACCCATGGAAACTTGCCGGTGGCTGGTAATCATTGTAATTTAATTGTTAAGAGCCATTTTTAAAGGTTCCTAAAAACAAAATTGAGTTGAGATAAAGGCCCCAAAACCCAGGATGTACTCGGCTTTATACATACTACAATTGTGCCAAAATTCAAGTCTCTGTGATATGTACTTTTGGATTGAGCGAGGTTTGAAAACCCATGAAAACCCATGACTCGCGTAGCGATATCGACGTTTTGTGACAAGCGACCAAATGGGCTTTACATATATATTTGAAAATTTGTAAAAAAAAAAGTTTTCTTTGCCAGACCTTGAAAAAAAATAGGCAACTATTATCATATTGATACTATTAATTTGTGTAATATGAAGATGAGTATCATCTTATTTTCAGAGATATGATGTCACAAAGATGGCTAATTATGCTTTTGCCCTAATTACGCGCGTATTCCGACCAATTCAGTGACCATTCAATTTGCTGAATTTTCTAAAATATTCATCCAAACTTGACAAATAAGGTATCAAAATGTTTCTTTCTGGATGCTCTTTAAGAAAAAATACAGTAGAAATCAGATGCAGATGCTTCTAAAAATTCATAGTGATACCTAGTAGTAGCAGTAGATAAAGTAGCAGTAGTACATGGAGAAGTACACTTAGTAGTAGCCATACTGCCAGGATAAAAGGTGGTAGTAGTGCATGTAGTATGAAGAGTAGAAGTAGTTGTAGTTTAGTAATATTGGTAGTAGTAGAAGAAGTAGTAGTGGCAGAAGTAGTAATAGCAATGATAGTAGTAGAAGTAGTAGTAGTGGTGGTGGTTGTAGTAGTAGAAGTAGCAATAGTAAGTGTAAGATTGACACCAATACTAGAAGTAATAGTAGCAAAGTAATAGTAGGAGTAGTGTGGAAAAGGAGAAGGAGGAGTAGTAGTAGCAGTAGCAGTGGCAGCAGCAGCGGCAGCAGTAGAGGTAGTAGTGGTAGTATTAGTAAAAGTAGCAGTAATAGCAGTAAGAGTAATAGCAATACTAGAAGAGATAAGGAGGAGGAGAAGTAGCGGTGAAGTTGTAATTATCTGCCCTGGTATGATACTTGTTAGAAAGAAAAATTGTTTAAAATCTCAATGTTGTTCTTCTCAGGGTGGTGGATCAGGAGGATCAATCCGAGATGCTGGCGGAGCTTTTGGCAAGATGGAAGCAGCTCATGAAGAGCAGTACTTCAGGAGACTGGTATGTATCTGCAAGAGGATGAGTAATGATGATAGACGAAGGAGAAGGAGAAAGAGAAGGAGCAGGATGAGAAGGAGAAGAAGGAGAAGGAGAAGGAGAAGGAGAAGGAGAAGAAGAAGAAGAAGAAGAAGAAGAAGAAGAAGAAGAAGAAGAAGAAGAAGAAGAAGAAGGGGAGGGAGGGAGGGAGAGAGAGAAGAAGGAGGGGGAAGAATACTCTGGGAGACTGATAGGTATCTGTAAGAGCATGAGAAGTAGTGAAAGAAGAAGAAAAAAAAGAAAGGGGTACTTCGGGAGAGGGTGTATGTGGGAGGATGAGGAAAATGATAGAAGAAGAAGTAGAAGAGAAGAAAAAGAATGGAAACCAGTAATGCAGGAGACTTTATGTTGTCTGAGGATGAGGAGTGGTGATAGAAGGAATGGATCAAGAGCAGTAGTTTCTTAGACCAGTAGGTGTCTACTAGAGGATGAGAAGTGGTGTTTGAAAAGGAAGTAGTGATAGGAGAAAAGGAAAGGAAGAAGGATCAGTAGTCATAATATTCATAGTTCAGTAGAAAAGAGAAAATAAGGAATAGAAGTTGCAAAAGAAGAAAAGAAATGAGAAAGTACAAGTGAAATAAGGAATATGAAGTATGTTACAAGTATTGGATAGTTGTAGTTATCTCATATGAAGTATGTTACAAGTATTGGATAGTAAGCAAATAATCAGCGTTGGTGAGGGTGATGGGACGAACTATCACTTCCGAGGCGATCTGGATGTAGCTATCTTTCCGAAGCGCAGCTGAGGAAAGATAGCGTATACATTCAGATCGCCGAGGAAGTGATAGCTCGTCTCATTGCTTGAAACCAAAAGTTGATTATTTGCTTTATATTCCACATCTGAAACCAACTATCTATACAAAAAATGACAATTTGACGTGAAAAGGTAATGTTAACTTATCTCCATAACCCCGAGCCGCTGCCATGGGAAACACGCGTTAGGACGCGCATTAGGACGCGTTAGATGTCAAGTGATAGTCCGAGTGTAACGCACTTTTATTTCGTGCGTACTCAAAATATTAATCACGCATTAGGACTGTGAGGAGTGAAGAGATCAGCGAAACCAAAAAGTACTATCACCTAGAGTGTAACGAACTTTTATTCTCAGGTGATCTGATAGGAAAAACTACGCCTCATCACGTGATCAACTCTTGACCAATCATATAGCAACATTCTTAGTATGTGGAATATAATTGTAGTTATCTCATATGAAGTATGTTACAAGTATTGGATAGTTGTAGTTATCTCTGTTTCTTTTTTATCCCCTCCTCCCGTCTCTATTTTTCTCCCCCCCCCCCCCCCCCTTATCCTTCTGCAGCAAGCAGAGCAGCTCAAGGCCCTGAAGAAGCACCACGACGAGGAGATTGAGGCCCACGAGAGAGAGATCGGCAGACACAAGGAGGCCATCCATAGGCTCAGGAAGCGCAAGGGCGAAATCACCAGCGAAAGCGAATAACTGCCCTCCAAGTCTACCCCTTCCTCAATACACTATACAAGTTTTGCACCAAAACTCGGTCGATGCATCAAGAGCATACCAGTGATTTCATGCACAACTTTTTTCTTTGAGCTCAGTGTGGATATTACCTTTCCCCTCTCTAGGATTGTATTTACTCATGTGCTCGAACAATTTGCATGTGGCATATTTGTTTCATTGAATGTGAGAAATGCTAAGGGGTTAGGGGTTCAGAGTTCATGGTATGCTCAGGAGCTATGGTGTACAAACATCATCAGATGAAATGAGATTATTTTAGAGATGGTCTACCTTTATAGCATTGAATCTAAAGCTGTGCTGGTAAACAACTTTTGTTGTGCGAGACGTTTCCTATATTGAGAGAACTGAACTTAATTATTCATAAAGCTTGTTGGGTGTATCACCAGCTTGACTTAAGTAGTGACCTGTAGGTATCATATGCGATGATGTGGTGTAGTTTTACCCAAACTATCAAATAGTTCAATTTTCTGTTTTGGAACCTTCATTTTTTCATGGTATGTGCAAGGCGTTTAGACTGACCATGACAATTCTTTGCTTATGGGGCAAAAACTTGAGAATCAGCAATTCATGTTTGGGGGAGTTTATTCTGTTCAGAGGTGTTCTAAATGCCAATATAATTTTTCTTTTTTCATGTGATGTGAAAGTTCTTTGTCGAGAGATGAGTTGAATAAAAACAAAAAAGAGAATACAAGCACTAATCTTCTTGTTTGGTTGAATGTTAATGTTGCATTTATTGGGAAAGGGGAAGAGGGATGGGGTAGAACATTTGAAGGGGAAAGAAATATAAAAGGGAGGAAAAGTAAATAGCAGATGGTGGTAAGTTAAGGGGGAGATACAGAGAAACAGACGACGGAAGTCAAGGTGGAGAGGAAGTATTTCATGTTCGAGTATGAGAGAAATGGTGCTGAGTAAGAAAGGAAAAAGGAAAGGAGAGAGAACAAGGATGGGAGAGCCTTGAGGAAAGAAGGGGAAGAGAGAGTGGGAGAAGAAGTGAGAGGAGAGAGATATGAAGGAGAGAGAGTGAGAGATGTGGTTAATGGATAGTAAAATGTGATGTGGAAACCTTTCAAGAAAGGTTCCCAACTACTCTCTGTTTCACTTAAAATCATTAACAAGTGGTATGATAATTTTTAAATTATTTTTTGCAGCACTAGTTAAAATCAAACTGGATTGGTGCTGGGGAGCGTGTGTATGTGTGTGTGTGTGTGTGGGGGGGGGGGGGGTTGAAGTGCTTTATCCTGTTTCTCATCCTCTGAAACAGTACTTGTTTTAATTATAAAAAGTGCATAATTTTGTAACACCTAGTACTTATTCACAATGTTGATTACTGGGGAGGGGGTGGGGCTGCAGAATTTGTCTCTGAACTGGGTAGGAAGGGTAGAAGCCATTTTCACAACACATTTTGTTAACAAAATGCAATCACCTGCATTTGTCACAAACATAGTTGTGCCAATACTTATATTTTGGAAATATCTGAAAACATACCCAACAAGAGGTTTCTCAAACATAACCACGCCCACCACAACCCCACCACCCCCACCCCATATCCCTGGGTTGGCTATTGTCATGGTGAAAATGCCGAGCCAAGCCACTCCCACATTTACTTCGCTTCACCACGCTCGGTGTATACGGAGCGCGTGCATCAGCAGTACGTACGTGGGTACGCCACCGACCGTACTGAGCTTGAGCTTGGGTATAGCACTTAGCCATGACTTAGCAGACAACTAACAAGTGAAATTCCAGAAACTATCAGGCGAAATGGCTGCAGCAAGTGGACTTAAAGTTGTCGTGTTCCTGGGAACATGCCGGGAAGGGCGACTAGGCATTCGAGTCGCCAAATTCATGATTGATCAGCTGAAAACAAGGGGACATTCGGTTGAGTTTCTAGGTAAGAATTCTATTTCTCTTACTCGGGCTTTCGGGCGGCCGACTGGGTGGAGCGCGCGTACTACTAAGCCAGCTCCAGGGCCCAGCGCCCGGGATATTGGTGGTGCGCTTGGGTAGCTGGCCTGTGCGGCTTGCCTATTGTATTGTTGGCTGTGGATGTGATACTTGTTTACATTAATGACATTCCTCAAATGACATCTGTCTACATATAGACTATAGGCGTTTTCATGTAGCCTGTTTATTGATATTATAACATTGAAAGTAAAACAGTGATTCTAGTTTTTGTCTCTAAAAAAGAGCCTGCCCTATGGCTAAGTCTCACTGCACTCTCCATATCATTCCATAGTCTTTCATTTAATGTGTTCCACTGCTACTGTCCACTTTTGGCTCTAGAATCTAGATATCACATTCAAAGCAAAACAATATCTAAATGGTGCAGATTTGATTTTGTTTAGTTAGCCTCACTTATTTCTGATAAAGTTTTAGTTCAGTTCAATTAACCTAATTTTTTAGTGTTTTATGTTATACTGTTTGTCATGTTTGTGTTGCCCTAAGACGACTGGCTATACGAGGATCGAGCCCCAAGCCTTTGGCATGGATCTTCGTACGGCTATATATACTGTTTGTGGAGCTTCATTTTTCAGATTGAGTGTTAAGTTGTACCTCAATTCACTGATCTACTGAGCTGTCAAGTGAAATGAACTTTACATTAGTTATAGTTAATCAAATCGCATGTTTGTTGATTTACCATACACTCCAGCTCAAAGGAATTGGCATAGGGAAAGGGAAGAAAGGGAAGGAGCCACAGTTTTAAACTGCAGTATATTTTGTCCAGTTCAGCATGAAACATGGTGCATTTTAGGCTAAAGCATCATGTTTCATGCTGAACTGGACAATATTTACTGTGGTTTAAAACTTTGGCTCCTTCCCTTTCTTCCCTTTCCCTTTCCCTATGCCAATTCCTTTGAGCTGGAGTGTACATATTCATCATTATGTGCTGAATACATGTACACTGTAGCTTGAGTATCTTACATAGTATATTAAGCTGGTCACAATCCTCGATCAACATCAAGGTTTAATGGGATTATTTAACCCATTATGTAAAGAAGACAATATTGTTCAGCCTGTTACAGCTCCGTACAGTTTCACTGCAAATGACTACATGTACCTCACACCCATCACAAACTCCCATTCTCTCCTTCCGGCCCCCTTTCCGATATCTTCCTCCCTCTCCCTTTCTCTGTCTCAGTTTATTTATATGGCCATCTTTTTCTCCTTCCTGGGGGGCATTTCATGAAAGTTATCAGCACTGACTAAATATTCAGAGCCAACAATTTCAGTGAAATCCTTGGTTTTGAGTGGCTGAGAGGCACTAGCCTCTGACTGTTACTATGGTAACTGTCGAGAAAGACAACTTGTCAGTGCTGACAACTCTCATGAAATGCCCTCCCGACCTCACTCTCCTGCTGTCTGTACCAATTTCAAGGAATGTGATAACTTGTGTCATTGATTCCTTTCTTTCTTGTGTTGCTTCACATGATATTTGTCAGATTTGTCTTTATTTTTATTACATATTTTGTACCAGAATTTCCCTTCAAGTATAATTGGCTACTTTTTAAATTCCAGCAGAAAATTCCTATCCCAAGTGGGTTCATGCAGGCAGCGTTAAAATTTTGGTTTTCTGACGTCACATGTGAGGTGCTCTCCGATATGTTGTGTACATTTTTTTTGTTGAAAATGTGCATAAAGGATATATCCTACATGTGCATTTGATACATCATTAGAAATATGTTTGTACACATGCATTCCATTTTCAAAAAACGAAAAAGAACATTTTGTGAAATCACATGCGAGGTGTTCTGCCGTGTTTTGTGTGCTGTATTATACCATAAATTGCTATTTTTCTGTTTTTGATGAAGGGATTGTTGGTATAGAGGTTTGTGTGTAAAAACTTGATTCTAATGATGTATCAAATGCATAAAAATACTTATCATTTTGAAAAAATTAGAATTAAAAAAAAAATAGTACACACCACATGGGAGAGCATATCGCACTTGACATCACAAAATCAAAACTGTAAACAATCGCAACTTTCTTATCCTGTGGCGGATTTTCATCAAACCTTCACTATTTCTTTAAAGGTGATATTCATAGGAAATAAAATCAAATAAATGTAGTTTATTTTATAATTGAATGAGTTATTAAAGCAATTTATGCAGCTAACATGCCATGAAAGTTTTAAGTTTTGTGTTTAATGAAAGTCAAATTTTACTAAATTGACTCTCTTCCTGACCTACGAAAACTTATATAAGAGTCATTGATTGGGATGGAGTGACTCACCATCAATTTCAGGATAAGCTTATCCAGTAAATCATTAAGTTAAGCTCACAAGATTCTTCTTTAGGAAAGAGTGACAGTGACTCAGCAAAATTTTCAGCCCCCAAGAAAGTCAACTGTATCTTTTTCTGTTCAAGCTCATCCAGCTTTAAGCATTGTGATTATCCAGATCGAAAGTTAAGCTCGCCAGGGTCTTTGCTTCTCCAGGGATGGAATGACTCAGCAATAATTCAGCCCTCATGAAACTAAACTGCATCACTCTCTGTTCAAGCTCACCCAGCTGTGTGCATTGTGATATTCCAGTAAATCATCTTAAGTATAGCTTACAAGAGCCTTCTTTGGGATGGAGTGACTCAGCAAAAAATTCAGCCCCCATGAAATTAAACTGTATCACATACTAGCTCATTTAACTGTATGCATTGTGATTATCCAGAAGATCTATAGTAAAGCTAGCCATAGTCTTTGGGATTAAGTGACTTAGCAAAAAAAATCAGCTCTCATAAAAATTGAAGGGAAAATCTATGTTCAATCGGTTTTAATTATAGCAGAAATGAAAGCAACATATTTGTGAAAGTCTGTCAAAGAATGAGAAAGTTATGACTTTTTCAAATTTTAAATTTGGGAGGTCACTTGTCGAGCTGCCCTTCTGCACATGTACTTCATTAATTGCCCTTTTTTCTGTTATGATGAAGGAAAAAAATCTATCATAGAGATAGAGGTGTTTGTGTGTGTGTATGTGTGTGCATGTGTGTGTGCATGTGTGTGTGTAAAACATGTGGCTAATGATATTTCAAATCATATATTATTTTGAGAAAATGTAAATTTTCAAAAAAAATAGTATACAGTTTACACCAGAGCACCTCGCAAGTGGCATCACAAAATTAAGAATTTGAAAATTCATGACGCTATTATTCTTTGATGGATTTTTGTCCAACAAGCCTTTGCCTATTTGTCATTTGTTTTAACAGCTTTTATTAAAACCAACTTAACGTTACAGTGGACTTTCCATTTAACTGTATCATTCTTGGGACAAGCTTATTTTACTGTTTGCATTGTGATTACTGATTATCCAGGAGATCTATAGTAAACCTAGCCACAGTCTCTGGGATTGAGTGACTCAGCAAAAAATTCAGCCCTCATGAAGTCAAGCAGCATGACTATATGACATTCAATGTGTACAGCATTATTGTTGCCCTGACATTCAGGATCAGTGACTAGTGTATACAGTGTAAAAGAATGCAGACCCATTTCAGGCAAAAGCATCACACTGTACAGAATGGCGTATGATAAATAATGGTGAAGTGCTACAATGTACAGTCCACAATGCCTTGTGAATACATCTGCATTAATAGGTCTGAAAAGAAGAGACGATATTTAAGCAAATAATCAACGTTGGTGAAGGGGAAGGGCAAACTATCACTTCCGAGGTGATCTGGATGTAGCTATCAAAGATAGCGTATACATTAAGATCGCGGAAGAAGTGATAGTTTGTCTTATTGCTTGAAACCAAAAGTTGATTATTTGCTTTATATTCCACATCTGAAACCAACTTTTTATACCAAAAATAACAATTTGATGTACAAAAGTAATGTTTACTTCTCTACCTAACCCCTAGCCACTGCCATGGGGAACTTGTGTTCTAATGCGCGTTAGGACGTGTTAGTAGGAGCTACTGTTATTGATAGTCCGCGTGTAACACACTTTTATTTCGCCCATACTCAAAATATTGATCACACGTTAGGACTTTGAGGAGTGAAGAGAAACCAAAAAGTACTATCACCTAGAGTGTAACGAACTTTCCTTCTCAGGTGATCAGATGGGCAAAACTACGCTTTATCATAGTGTTGATAGTGATCAACTATTGACCAATTCTATCTATAGCTATCATTCTTAGTATGTGGAATATAATTGTTCCTATACACTGTACATGATCGAGACATGAGCAGCAATTCAGGCCATAGCCTTATCACCAGGCATAACCATGTATTTTGAGATGCTGTCATGAACAAAACTTGTGTCTACAGACTACAAAATCATTGTTTTATGTGTATATTAGATAGTCACTAGAGCAGGTGAGTTAGATTTTTACATATGGCAAAATTGCCATGGTTACAGCCCAAATATGGTTCAGGGTATCCGTTTTATGAGATCAGGCGTGAAAAGTTTATGATTACTCCCCCACTCCCCCCCCCCCCCCCCCCAAAAAAAAAAAAAAAAAAATGTGTATTACGTCTAGGTGTACATGTACATACTCTTCACTCTGGAGATGGTATTTTAGTAATTCAAATTTAAAAACGCTCCTCTTGTTACATATCACAAAACATAAGTACATTTAGGTGAAGTGTACTGTGCAAATATGCTTCCATCTGCTTCGCTGGGCCATACTGATATTAACTCTTTGCCCGCTTCGTTCGACTCGCGGCACATACAGCGGGCTGCCAAGTTCGACTCAAGTCACATTTCGCGCACAATGCATACGGAACGCATTTAATTGTATTGTGCGCACACGCATACAATAGCGACGCGTGTATTGCGTAAGGGAATCAAAGTATCAATAGGCAGGAAGTTTCCCAGGACAGGAAGTCTATTGAGAAGTACCCAGGGTCAATTTCAATAGAGGAGTTTAGTTCATTGTTAGCTTACTCTTTTTAAATGACCCATTTAAATCCTAATTTGCTTGGATCTTTATTCCCATAAAGACATGGGTTTGGTATGTAATGAAAGCTAAAGAACATATCTTTTTTTATGAACTAACTTAGAGAATAACTTTCATTAGGACATATTGAATATAAGAGGTATAAAATAGCCTCCAAAACGATAATTTGGAGACAGAATGTAAAGTTATGATTCTCAGAATCTATGATATTATACATGACAAAAATGATACCATTGGCAAGAGTATTAATTTCTTTTAGACTTTGCTACACATTTTTTTTCATCACTACAAACCAATAAAAAGTTATTGCAAGTTGAATAAGACAGTGCATTCAAAACCCCTCTGAATGTGGCACCCTGAAATTAATGTGGCGCGGGGGAGATAGTGTGCGTGGTGGGCAAAGAGTTAAGGTGATTAATGTGAAAAGCGTTTTTTCTAAGTTAACATATTTTTTGCAGAGTCATGCAGGGTTTCCACTGTATAAACACATGTAAGATGTTCAACTCTCTGTGAATATTGCTCTAGTGATACCATTTCTTTTTTATTACAATGTATGTTTGCTAAGGTTTCATGAGTTGACAGGATTTCATTTAGGACTTTGGGTCAGGGAGGAAAACTCTACACTTCCTACATTCCTACATTCCTATTGCTTGTAGTAATTTGCTCATTACTGGTGTCGAGGAATAGAACTGTCCCAGCAATTTATATTTCATGAAATCAGAAGGGAGAAATTGAAGCCTGTCTGTTGCGTACATGATTGGTGTGTACTAGGTTCATCCATGGTCAGTCAGTCAGTGGGTCTGCACTTCAAAGACTAGCTTCTGTTTGTTTGTACAATGGGCTTCATGGAGAAAAAAAATATATTCAGCTTAGTGTGATTTAGCCCCACACACTGCAAAAAAAAAAACTGGCCTTGTGATAAAAAAAAAAAAATGTTTTTCTCATTGGGGATGATTTAGGTTAAACATTTTATCAAGATTCTTCCCCTGTTTCAGACACAGGTTTTGAGACTATGGTAATACATTACAATAGTTTGGAATAGTTATTAGCAATGTTTTTTCTCTTCATGTTAGTAGATTGGTTAATTAAACATTTAAAAATGATGATTTTATAATTTTCTACATCATCACTTTTTATCTAGATGCAGAGGAGATGGATCTTCCTATCCTGAAAAAACCTCTACATTTCTACCAAGACCAGTCACAAGCCCCCATTCAACTCCAAGATGTCAGAGACAAGATCAAGGCCGCCGACTGCTACGTCGTGGTGTCTGGAGAATACAACCACTCCATCCCACCGGGACTCAGCAACATGTTTGACTACTTCCCCGGCTCCATCTTCGGCTATAAACCCTCTGGAATCGTCTGCTATTCACCTGGTAGGTAACCATGAGGATGGTGATTGTGATGCCCATTTCCCACCCCATGTATTTACTTCCTTCCCCTTTAACTTCTACAATTTTGGACTTTACTTTTTTCAGAGTACCACCATGGGTACATAATCATGGTGATGGTGATGCTTTTTCCCAACCCTTGTAACTTCTTCCTTCCCCTCCCCCACTTCCATTAGTTTTCAGCACTGTCTGTAGGTAATTTTCCACCATAATAAAATTATTTTTATCACTTGTTTATTGTTCGGAAAATGATTAGAAAATATTGACGATGCACCAAAGAAAAAGAAAATCTGGCTGTACCTAGTCATAGATTAATAAACCACTTTGTAATTATAAGTTGCACATGAGAAAATTATTGCTGGTAGAAAATTACCTCGGGGCAATGAAGTACAATGAAAATTCATAAGGTTGTCAACCATGTTTTAACTTACTATCATGGAGATATTCAGCTAGGTATTCAGCGCTGAGAAGGTAGTGAAAGAACAATCCAGCATGTGCACCTGCTTCTATTGTTGTTCCATGGCACACCATAAAATGTCTTTACATCCATCATCCAACACAGCTACATAAAAAAATCCCAGTCAACAGTCTAGTACTATTTATTCAGTGGATTGTCCGACCATGGTGTAATAAGCCATTTTCGTAATGTATTCACAACTTTCCCTCTAACTGCCTGGTGACGCGTTATTACATTCACCTGTATTTTGTGATTCAGTTTGAATGGATGGAATGCACTCTGAATATATTAGTTGTTGCTACTCGGACAAACCTCGGACAAGCTTTGGGGTTACCATTAGTAACATATTGTTTGAACAACGTGAATAAAATTTGCATACATAAAGAAAATGGTCTATTCTCAAAACAATATTATAATAGCATGCTGATGTACTGTTCCTCTTATCCCTCCCCACAGGCCAGTATGGTGGGATGCGTGCCGCGATCCAGCTGCGCGCATTCCTGGGTGAGATGGGCTGCATCAGCGTCTCCAACATCTTTGGCATCCCCATGGCCCACACGGCCATCAGCGAGGATGGCCGCCCCCAGAACGAGCACATGGAGAGGGGGGCAGAACGTCTTTTGAAGCAGGTGGAATGGATGGCCCACGCAATGAAGAACCACCGGGATAAAGTCGGCACCTCATAGATTACCATCATGTTATTTCTAATGCTAAATATGTTACTCATTGCGGATAAATGGCTACTGATAATCGTTTGTCTCGCAATGTAAGGTAAACGGAATCGAAAAGATCACGACGTTTCGTGCGCCGCTGCAACACTTCGTCAGGTGTGATACAAAATTGTAGTAAGTAGGGGTTGATGCGAGGCGCATCAACGGTCTATTGTTGGTCAAGTACCCGGATACGCCGGCTATTAGTATTGGACCATTTATGAGCACATTTCAGTTAGTGCGCTGCACTGACCATAGGGTATTTAAACCCCTACTTACTACAATTTTGTATCACACCTGACGAAGTGTTGCAGCGGTGCACGAAACGTCGTGATCTTTTCGATTCCGTTTACCTTACATTGCGAGACAAACGATTATCAGTAGCCATATTATTTCTATTTAGGTGTTTGTTATTCTAAAGATTCAGGCATCTGAACATGCATATTTTGTGTACCTGGGGTCTTGTGTATCCAATTTCCAAACATTTGTTGCGTCATTCAGAAGTTTCATTGGTTTGATGGCTCGTTATCCTGAAGGTCCATTAATGCCATAAAATGTTATTTTCAAGGCTCATTCATGTGATATTGAAATAACTTTGTTAATCAGAAAAATGAAATAAAATGTGCAAAAATGCTTGAATGGGGCATGAAAAATATAATGTAGTAATTTGCGGTTTACAAATTATATGTTACTTTTGGATTAACAAGTCGCATTTCATTTTCAGACAATTAAACCTTCGGAATAATGAATCTTTGGAAAAACAAACCCTCAGAATTACTAGCTGTAGCCCTCCTTACATACCCACCATAAAGAACCACCGCAATAAAATCTGCACTCCATCAATTTAAAATACATACTCCTTACTTCGAGCACACCTCCTTTATAAAATTCCCTTGAAGAACCACCATGATACAATAATTGTTACCCCATAGATTCTGATGCGCTATTAGTAATAAGAGTTTACCTCCAGACATTTCAGTAGTCCCCATAAAGTCGCCATCGCATAGATTGGCTGTTTTCTTTAAAAAATTATCAAAAATTAAATTGATTAAGATGCACAAGATGGATGAATGTGTATGTTTCATGATGCCAGGCTTAAGACATAGCCACAGCACATGAATCTTTGTATTTTCTAGGTCTGTTCTGTTACAAAATGCTCAAATATGTGTTAGTCAGTTAGTGTAGCCATTCCAAAGTGTACATAGCAGTCTTCTGTATATTAATAATATGGTACTGTAAATTGAGGAAAATGTTCTTTCATGTGAAGTCCATTTTGCAGAATATGAAGAGTTGAATTAAGCATTCTGATGATTTTGGTTGTGAATAATCCAAACTCGATCCTACTCTTTACAAGTCATTTTAAATGCACGAGTTAAAGGGACACGTCACTGAGCTTTTGTGGCGCATTATCTTGTATAGAGGGTGCTGCAGTCGACGGCGTTAGGCGTGGAGCGTGACCCGGCTCGGTTAACATGCAGCGATCTCCGTATAACACATAGCACGCAATTGTAGTGATATGGGGTACTTTACATGTCATATATGTGTTCATTTTGTGTACATGCACCAAAGCGTGTCAGAGACTGTTACTAGTAGCACACACGCACGAGATCGACGCTATAACACAGTTTTGCAGATTTTGAGGGTCGGGTAGTACCGACACTGGGGTTGGGCTGATAAGACCGCCGCAGAACGCCGTCGATTGCAGCGCCCTCTATGAACGATATCGCGCCACAAAAGGTCATTGACGTGTCCCTTTGAGGTTGACCTTCTGTGCTTAAAATATTAGGAGAGAAACAACTCAGCCTTAACCCTGTGTGTGCTAGAAAATGTACTGCTCTATGGGAATCGTGTGTTTGACATGTGAGATAAAGTCACATAGGAAGTACATACATGTAGAGAGTTAATACTTTACTTATTCTGTCTATGCAAGTTTACAGATTGAGTCTCAGCTGAAATTAATGAAAGCAGTCAAAAGAAAGGTAGAGTGTTCATTAGATAGGCTTGCTACAACTAGTCATTTTACATAATGATTACTTAGAACTCAAATATTTGATACTTTGATAAAGTTGTAGTCCAGAAAGTAAAGAGGATTTGTTTTTTTAAAATGGATTAAGGCCCTGATTGCTGCAATTCTATTTTAAATCACCCCCTTTTGATGAGCATTCCTAGTGGACATTGACAAAGTCTCAGTTCATAGAATTTTCTGCACAAAACTTGACTCTTTCTGCACAAAACATAACTCTTTCTGCACAAACATAACTCTTTCTATGCTAAATAAAGAACTTCTATGAGATTTTTGTGTATTGCTGGTACTTCTGAAAAAAAAATGCGTCTATGGCCCATAAATGGTTATTACGTTTAAGAGCTGATGTACTTGTAACAGCGTCGTACTACGTGTTCTCAGCCTGGCTTTGGTATGGTTTCATTATCACCGCCAGCCAACTATTGTTTGCAGATGAAAAGAACACATTACTACATACAAGCAGCTCTCTTTTTTGTTGTTAGTTAACTGGACTTGGATGTTTGTATTATGATAGTAAGAATAATAAACTTTCACTATTTATATCAATTATATTTATTCATGGATTTCTCCTGGAAGTAGAACAGTGAGGATGATGATGTTTCTCTGAGCCATGGTGTATTTAACTTCACTTAAATTATTGTAACTCTAGACATTTGTAACTACCATAGAATTGACCAATGAGCCCTGAGCATGGTAGCTGTTACCACGGTGAGTTGCAATAACTGTACAGCTGTGTGCACCATGGCCACGCGAATCCAATTTCTCTTATTATGAACCCATCTCTGTACCAAATGTTTAAATTCATGATATAGTGTAAAACACCTTTTGTGCCATTCCTAATGATTCACTATACGAAATGTTTTGTTGGTTCGTTACATGTACAAAAAATGTTCAGTGTATTCGTTAATAGCAATTTCAGTACTAGATATAGAAAGTTTTATATTAATGTAGAATCTATTTTTAATACATCAATACAATAGCTATATATGAGTGACTTATATTTGATAAATGTATGATGACTTTTTCCTGACTGGTAAAGTTTGATTCACATATGATATGAATAACATTATTTTGTGAGTAGCATTAATGATTGTTTGTGGGAAGAGTGAATTTGCTGAATTAGTCTTACATTACCAGAATTATGTAAGTGTAGCATATGCGAGATGAATTTAACTAACCATATTTGTATTTTAAGAAGGGGGTATTCCAGTCAAAAAATAGGTTGAAATATAAGCAGACAAATCTGAGAAGAAGAGCGAAAGAAGGATGAGAAAAATGAGACAACTACCAGTAATAGTAAAGTTATGAAAGTTAATGATACAAAGATCGGCATTTGGAGAGGAAAATTGGCAACCTGGTCATACTTCAGAGAATAAGTATTTCCTTTCATAAATATTGCATCTTGTATATATATTCATAATATTGTTTCAAAATACAGTACTACCTGATCTCCTTCTTGACTACATTTTGGTAACAAGAGGACCCCTTCTTTTGTACCGGCTGCAGGCAAAAACATTTGCAATTAATAAAGATGAGTAAAAACATGAGGAAATCAGTTTCTTAGATAAGAAAGATTAAAGTGAGGTCATCAATGCATATAAAATTATAGCAGGGCAGTGCGCTTGTGATCGCAGCATGGTAATCGAGTTTGTCTCACCTACCTCTCCAGATTGGCAACCTTTGCATTATTAAAACATTCAATCATAACTTTCTTATTATTTGCCAGACATGTCAAAAACAATTTTGTGTTCTGCTTCTAAGTGGTATTAGTGAGTGTGGGATTGTGTGTATCTTGTACCTTGAGGGAGACCAATCAATAAATGTTATGGTATGTCTTTCATCATAATACTTTTATAGGCAATGGAAAAAAGGACATTCGCTTTGACGTTTTCAGTGTTGTTTAATGTTGGTGTGAATATGTCTATGTATGTTTGTTTGTTCAAAAAAAGTATGCATGTGTGTGAAAGAGAGGCAGAAGGAGAGTGAAAGAGAGAATGAGAGAGGGGGAGAGAGAGGGTGAAAGAGAGAGAGAGAGAGAGAGAGAGAGAGAGAGAGAGAGAGAATGAGGGGAAGAGGGAGGGTGAGAGAGAGATGAGAAAGAGAAGTACAGAGAGGGAGAGAGAGAGAATGAGGGGGAGATGAGGGAAGGTGAGAGAGAGAAAGATAGATACGAGACGGAGAAGTACAGAGAGAGAGAGAGAGGGAGGGTGTATTCATGAATATATTGGGTATGTCCTACTCAATGACAAATGTGCAGAAGAGGGGATAACTTAGACAAGGCATAAATAAAGGGAATAATCTATTTCAATACGATTGACCAGCTCATGTGCTGTGGGGTTTTATTCATAGAAATCGTGGAGAGCAGAATTTTATCTGGCATATACGGAGGGTTAATGGAGAATATAAACGTTGAATTAACTTGAAAAGTAAATAAGAAGGTGATTATATTGTACACATTGATGGGAAGACGGCACGCAATGTAAATATCCTAAATTGTTTCAACGACGAAACAGACACAACACTGAGAGCGAGGTTTGTTTGATGGGATGCTGGAAGGAGTCTAGATAGCATCAAAACAAAATAAAGGATCTGCATCGATCGGTGCTTGTCCAAAAGAAAGAAAAGCAAGCCCAAAACCTCATTTTGTCACCAAATTTCAAGTCCGCATGCACAAGAAACCTGACTGAGAAAGTACATATGTTATTTCCCATTTAATCAAAACTTTAAATTGACATGCTTTTGACGTCTATAATTCACGCAACGCGACTACATTGTTCTTCTGAAAAGAATATTTTACGGGGGCTTTTGTTGTTCGGATGTGTGAACAAAGAAACATGTAGATGGGTAGATTGTTGATGCTCTACTATTTGTTATGATACACTTAAGAACAATAAATAATATCCACAAAAGGCGGATATTGATCATTGTTAACAGCTGGGCACAACGTCCTAATTAGTAAATCATTACCATTAATCTCTGCTGCAGAATCAACAAAAACATTTCAAGTTCCGTGCACATCGAGTGGAAACAATATTTACATATAATATAATATGATTAACAACTTTTCGCCATACTCTTTAACAAAAGTAAAGTACATGTAACTTGTATGAAAGTGAAATATACGTGGATAAATATAAAGATAGATGTAGGCCTATGTATAAATCAACACATTTTATTGGCCTATATGGAGTGAGGGAGAGAAGTTGGTGCAGGTAGGTACGAGTGCGCATGCGTGACCAACCGGCTGATATTTCGTAAACAACAATATCGACATTGAACCGGTAGTGGTACGAACTGCGGTGTTCTGGTGAGTTATTATCGACACAAACCTAATTATTTGTCTCATTTTGTTTGAGTTAGATGCAGCAGTACGTATACATACCTTCTTTATATTGTTTCCTTTATCGGAATGTACAGTTGTGTATCTACACAGTCGTTTCGGCACATCTCTCATGTCTCTCGACTCTGACTTGGCTCGGTCCAGCCGCAGGAGTACCGTAGCCTAAGCGAGGCCTGCGCCAGCCGGGACCCGGGCCAAGTCGAGGAAAATTGGCCAGTGCATGCAGCTGTGCATGAACCATTGCGCTGCTACGTACAAAGTCCAGA
Organism: Arbacia lixula; assembly: GCA_963669155.1. Taxonomy (NCBI): domain Eukaryota; kingdom Metazoa; phylum Echinodermata; class Echinoidea; order Arbacioida; family Arbaciidae; genus Arbacia; species Arbacia lixula. The sequence goes on along the minus strand of OZ022594.1, from coordinate 2,493,860 downwards.
GACTGGGTGCGTGCATGCATTTCTTGCAGCTGATAGGAAATTCTCAATCTCTCATATTTATCCCGACATTCTTGTGTTTACTTCAGCTGCACTTCAGCTGCACTGATCTTGATCAAGTTGATGTAATAATTATTTTGGGCATTCACTTCGTAAGCAGAGCCAGCTAGTGTTCAAAGATTTTTATGCCAAGATCGATCTCTAAACTGTTACAATTTCACCCAAAATTGTCATGATTGTGCTCCTGTCAAAACTTTTTTGCTTTTATCAGGATTTCAAACAAAATTGGAGCCATCTTGCTTTGAATCTTGCTCGTTAAAACATGCGTAGTGAGGTTGGATTGGTAGTTTGGAGCATTATAAAACAATCGCTAACTGCTATCAATACATTACAGATGTTATCAAACTATTTTGTTCAGTATTATTTCTCTGGAATGTTCCATTTCTTTCCTGTTTGTCTTTCTCCTTTTGTTCATTCCTAAACAAAAAGATTACAGTCAGTGTACCAGCCTACCAGGAAACAAACCTGCAACTGAGGCCCCTCTCCCTCCAAAGAGGGCGCTGTAATTACTGAAGCTTGAAGTGTTCTTTTTGTTCTTTTGTTATAAAGATGATTCTACTCTAGTCTCCTCTTTTTCTGTCGTTCTTTTGTTCACCTGCACAGGAAGTGGTGCATGAAGGCTATGGGAATGCCGCTTGAGCAATAGAGACTCCATTATTGTGATGAGCTACAGCATTGTAGATACGTGTACCGTACTTAAAAGGAAAGTACACTGAGTTGAACAGAGAAATATTTCATCCGTTTTCATTCCATCAGAAAAAAAATAGATAATAAATGTTGCTCTACATATGACATGGTTCGAGGTCTGCCATCGTTTTTTTGGACTGAGATATGAGGAATACATTTGACAAGCTTCTAAAAATGGTCTAAAATACTTCATCATCACTGATTAATATTGAAAATTGCTCATAGGATCAAAAACTCCCCTGAAAACAGAGGGGTGAAAAAAAAATGCTTGTTTTACCTTAAGAGAGATCGTCACAAACCTAATGGACATGATGTGTTCTTAGTGTAGCTGAGTGGAAATTCTTTGTTGGGATTGGGGAACTTCAGAGTCGAGGGACATTTCTTTGGTTGGCATGGCAAGCAGCGGACAGAATGCACCCACCACGGATAGCCTGAATAACGCCATCTCAAGTTTTCAACAACAGGTAAAGTAGCCCACTGTGGATTCTTATCCACAACATTTTTATTTTGTTATTTATTTGGTACGATTTCAACAGCCAGGGTAGGTCTTTCAGTGGGTATGGTTCTCCCAAGGGGCCCTGCATAACCTATTTACAAGCATGAAACATGTAATATTTTATGTGTTTCCTTCGCAAAAAACAAGATGTTTCTTCTTGTGTTAAAAAGATGTTATAGTGAGGACTGTTTATTTCTACAGGCATTAATAGCCATACAAGCCCATATTCTCAATCAAAGCAAGATTATCCATGGACAAAAGCTCAATAGGTGAGAGTGTCATACTGTATGTATCCTCCAACAAATAGAAAAGGAAATTGAATAAAGAAAAACTAGTGGACATGTATTCCTACCAGTAGTAGAATTTAGTTTAGAATGAGTGAATTCTGATGTAGAGTACTATTTTATATTGCAGCATGCTAACTGAAACTTAAAATGTGGGGTACTTTATTTTAAGTCTAGAAATAAGTTCACACGTTATATTGCATGGCAGTGAGAAAAACAAACAAGCAGCCTTATTACAGTTCAGCAGATAATTATATTTATATTTTATTTTATTTTATTTATAATTAACATTTTCAACATTGCAATTCAGGTCTGCAAAGAGATATCGACCATGTCCTAAGTGATGCCTTTTTGTTTTGTAATCTACAGATTGGTGCGTATGATAAGGAACTCTGGGAAGAGCATGTCGAGCAGAAGGAATCCCAGGTGAGTACAAGAAGACGAAAAAAGATTGGCATGGTCATCTTTGAAGCAAAAACGAGAAAGAGAGGGAGGGGCAGTGAGAGAGAGAGAGAGAGAGAGAGAGAGAGAGGGGAAGAGAGAGAGTGAGAGAGAGGGGGGGGGGGTGGAGGAATAAGAGACGGAGAAGAAGAGAATGGCAGACCGCAAGATGACATACAAAGAGTGGAGAGATACATAACCACAAAAATGAAAAGAAAAGAGAGACAGGCTGAAAGAGATGAAGATGAAGAAAGGAAGAAATGGAAAGGACATGCGAGAAAGGAGAGTGCATGATACATAAAAATGGAGAAAACAGAAGAGGGTGAATAACTAAGAGAGAGAGAGAAGGGGTGGAGGAGATTTAAAATCAATCATTTTCCCCAATATTCCACAGAATTGAAAAAAAACAAGACCATATTTCTTGTCTGAACTGAGCGGTTATTTGCCCATGCTGCTCCACTTTTATGGAATAGCCTCCCTGACACTCTTTAAAAACATGGACACCATAGATAAGTTTAAGTCTGCCCTTCAAACACACTTATTCTAAATGTCAAGGTGACTTAAGGAACTCAGTAACCTAAATTTCACTTGAATGTCTTTTCTCTAGGGTCTAGGAGTTAATGTGTCTGGAGTACAGCTGAAGACAGGACGGGTGAAGACAGAGCTGATTGATGTTGATTTAGTCAGAGGTATGTATCATATCCAACACCGGGGGCATTTCATCAAAGGACTTGTCGGATATTTTATCCGACAAGTTTGCTCTCGGCCAATAAGATGCAAGCATTTCAGTAGCTTATAACAGTTTGTCGGATAAAATGTCCGACAAGTCCTTTGATGAAATGCCCCCCTGGAGAAGGTAATTCACATCTACACTCTCGACCATGTTGCATATAGATTTTCACATTTTCATAGTGTCCTAAAAAAATAGTGTATGGCAGTAGTGTGAGGTGCCTATAGATGCCTCTTTTTTTGCATGTTGTTAAATTCACAACCCTACAGCAATTCATGACAATACATGTACTACCTTTGCAAGAATAGCAGCTCATGAAGTATTCTAGACCAAGGCTATGTTGCATACATATGTTTTCAGTTGTTGTACAGTAACTTACGATCAATGGTAACTACCATGGCAATAATGAGAGCTCACCAGCTCATGAACTTTATGAGCTGCTATTCTTGGAAAGGTAGTATTTTCGCGAATTACTGTAGGGAAGCGAATTTTAACAACATGCAAAAAAATAAGCATAGGCACCTCACACTGCTGTCATATATAGTATTTTTTCACGACACTTTGAAAATTAGTTTTCTGAAAATCTCTGCATGAAACTTTTACATGGCATGTACATTCTGTACAATCTTTTCAACAGAGTTTTTGTAAATTAGCTTGAGAAGAAAATCTAGTGAGTATGAATGACCTGCTCTTTGTCCTTCCCTCAGGGTCGACCTTCACCAAGGCCAAACCTGAACACGCCTGGCTTGCCACAACACGCAAAGGTCTCCTGCGGGTCTTCTTCTTCCCCTTCTACTTCTTATGGTTAGTTATTATTTTACTCACCATCTTCAAGGTAAGAGATAGAAATGGTAGAAATAACGAGGCTCATACTCCTGGCAGAGTTCTTCTTCCTTGACCACAGGTCTGATCCTTGTTTAATTTCATGATCAAAGGAAGGAATCGTCTCAAAATTATAAAATCACTGAAATCAATTGAGATACGAACATGTTATGTCAGGAGAACGGTTCTGTTTTGATTCCGAGTCATGCCACGTACTATCCTTAACCCATAACTACCTTTCTTGATTGCTTGTGGGAAGGATCACACATAATTTCACATAAACCTATGTCATCATAGATTGTTTATTGATATCTTTCCAAACTTGACTCAAGCTACCCCTATTGAAGAAGCACTACAATGCAGCTGGAAATGATTTGATTTGGCTCTCAGGCCACAGGGAATATAAGGCAGTGGAATCACAATTGCTTCAGGCTGGTAGTCCAGCTTCCTTGCAGCTAATGCTGTGATTGTGTGTTTGTTTGCTTTACCATTGATGCAGGTGGAGGCAGCAGATCTCTGCCAGGACGTTCTTCTCTCTCCTAGTCCTCTACTTTCTCCAGGGTCTGTGCATCGCAACCTTCTTCATCTACGACCCTGAGACTGAAGACAAGGTCAGAAGTAACCCTCTGTGGACCAGACAAAATAGGGGCGTCTTCATTAGCCCGATGTGGGCAAAATAGCGAGCTTGTTCTGATCGGGTTAGCTAGCCAGATCACAAAATAGCTAGCTTTTTGCGTCTTCATTAGCCAAATCAGGCAAAATAGCTCGCTATTTGGTCGAGAAAATTTCCCAAGAAATCTTGGGCTAGATGGAGCTAGCTCAGAGTGTCTTCTATAGCCTGAAAATTTCTCGATCCCGGCATGCATCAGCGCCCACGAGGCATTGTTTACGTAATAGGTTTTTACACGTACGTGAATGCGAGCTCACAACCGAAGCCATATATGCGGCCGTGGCCTATTCCCGTCGCAAACTGCTGGTATGTGCGAAACTCGGGATGATTTATGCAACCCGAGCTCGAGCTTACGTATCCCGAGTTTCGAGCTAATGAAGACGCGATTGAAACTTCAGGCTAGTTCCCCGGATCAGCAAAATAGCTCGGTATTTCGTCTGATCGGCTAATGAAGACACACCTCTTGTTACTCTTTGGGCTCTGTGTATTCTGCCCTACTCTGACAAAAGGAAGCAAGTGACAAATCACTCAAATCTGGGTTATTGGTATTCGTAGATTGTACCCAGCATTCTCTACATACAGCCAAAATCTAGACAAGAAATATTCATCTTGCTGCGAGATATTCAATCTAACATGATGTGGTATTGCACTGATGTCAATGCAAGTGACAGACACATTTTGCTCATTTACAAGACAAGTCACTTTTGTTAGTTGCTTCCATTTGTCAGATTAGGGCAATATTGATGGTGCAATAATCCATCAGTAGCTCATTATGGGTTAAACAAAATACATGGGGGTCCTTGGGTGATTTAGCCCCAACAAAATAACCCTTATGAAAACTTGATTTTTCTCATACATGTAGGTTATAATGGGTTGTGCTATGTTGTGGCTTATTGTCTGTATGTAATATGAAGCCATCTTTTTTGTTCAAAGGTCATTAGTTCCATCTTATTGTCATTCTTTCTTGCTTTCAGACCATCTTTGCCTTTGCAATCCTTTGTTTTATGATATTGTTTAACTCTACCTTGCTGTCATACCATCATTCTCTTTAAAATAATTGGTTTCAACATATTGGTGCTTCCTATTGTTTCACCTTTTCTTGCTATCAGGCCATCTTTGCTTTTGAAATCATTGGTCCCATCCTGTTGATGCTGGTGCTGGGTACAACCTACACCCAAGTGGTCTCTACCAATGCCAAGACTAAGTCTTTCATGAGAAGATCGTCACGAAGAAGGTAATCATGTAGAAACATATATATCCCAGTATAATCATTTTCAGTTGTTTTTATTGTAACTTTTTTGTTTCTTTCCATATTAAGTATGCCTCTGCCATGAAGTGGACAGAGACATTATGATTGTTATTATTATTATTATTATTATTATTATTATTATTATTATTATTATTATTATTATTATTATTATTATTATATTATTATTATTATTATTATTATTATTATTATTATTATTATTATTATTATTATTATTATTATTATTATTATTATATTATCATCATCATCATCATCATTATTATTATCATTATTATTATCATTATCATCATTATTATTATCATTATGATTGCCGGCCTGTCTGTCCACCTGTCCCCAGTACCTTTTGCACATTTATTTATTTCAAACTTGGTACCTCTGTGGAATTCTGTGAACCAATGAACTCTGTAAATTTAAGTCAAATGTGACCAAGGTAAGGATTCATTATCATTTGGAGTTTCTTATGAGTTTATTTGAAGTAAAGTTGTGATATACAAACCCTTGAAATGAATAAATATTGCAAATATCGATAGATTAGTACCAGTATCAGGAAATATTTTCAGTCTTTTAATGAATATGATTTATAGAAAAAATAAATGATATAACTGCATATTTGTTGAATCTACTTCAGTTTACACCGGTCACAAAGCAAGAGCAACAGCAAGACGAACATAAGCCGGACGTCACCAAAGAAATCAAGAGGAAACCGCGACAGAACCAAGTCCACATCTCCCAAATCAATTCCCACACCAAAATCAGCATGTCGGACCAAAAACACCAGCAATCCCCTGCCAAATATGAACAGGGTGGAGGGGATAAAAGAAGGCACAGCTGATCCAGTGAGGATAAATAAGTTGAGCGGGGCGGTCCTTCAAAACGAGGAAAATGCAGAGAGGGAAGACACAGACGGAAACAAAGGGTACGTTCCATTCGTCGGCGGGGAGGACGAAGTAAGTGGTTGTGCGGATGAGGACTTTACGTTGCTGCACACCCCCGTGAGTGAAATGGATGTGGCTGGGGACCTAATCTGTGCGGGGGCACTGAGCAGTGAACCAGGGGAATCCCCAGCGTTGTTGTTGGACAGCGAGCTGGAGAGCATTATTCAAGCCTCGTACAGGTAAATACTGGCTGGCAAAAAGAACACTCCATCCTAAAGGTTCGTTCACACAAAGGCAAGCTGACGCTTCTGCTTGCCATAATTCCACCTTTCCGATGGTTTTTCTTGTCTCATGTAGGTGTAAAACTTGCCTTGGCATTTATTCAAAGCTAGGCAAAGGATTTTTCAGGCTTTTTGCTGCGATGAGAAAACCCTTGCATCAAGGAACAGGTAGCAAGCAGCAGCAGAAAACATGATTACAGAAATCTCAACAAGTTCAGCTTATTTTTAACCAATTGTAGCACCTAAGGAAGCTAAGCAGCATGAACATTTAGTGGAAGAAAAACATAATTTAATCTTACATGAGAGCATTATTCAGATAAAACTGGCTGGCAAATAAATGTTCAAATCAAACTAGATCAGATCGTTTGAGTTTACTAGTATAAATCTTGATCGCATGCACACTATGGTTCAATATGTCTGTTGTTCATTTCAAATAATTATGAGATACCCAGATGGGTTTTATCACAGGCTTTCATGAACATGGCCTCTGACCGTTTGACAGAAAACTGAACATTTCACATTTCCAAAAATTAACCTCCTGACAGACAAAACCACACCACGGAACCCTACAGACGAAGGCCAGGCGGGAGTTTATCGCCCTCTAGCAGGGTGGAGCAAGTCACTGACGCTGGGACTGGTTCTGGGACTGCCAGTATGCGGTCGTGTCTCGCATCCAAGAACTTGCTGAGAGATTCCAGGAAAAACAGACTAACCCGGGTCTCCATATTTGGTGAGATGACGCTGTCAATTACTTGACATTGGGGGTAGAGGTGCATAGAGAAGTACTGAATGTCACACATTTATGGTTATGGGAAAATTTGGCAGTTTATATTCATTGGAAAGTGACAACCAAGTGCAGACAGATTTTTTAGTGAAAGGGCTTTTTGGGGTAATTTTAATTTACAAAGAAATTTTTAGGCATACACCCATTAGTAAGGATAGCATGCTCCATTCTGTTAATGAACGAAAAACAAGTGCAGATAGTCTCACATTATTTACAACACAGTTTATTAACCAAGGGACTGACTAAGGGGGGGGGGGTATCTATGTTATTCAGAATTCCATGTGGCACATGAATAAGTAACATATAGCTCTTTCTAGTAACCAAGGCTCATTAAATCTGTGAAAATGTGCTGCATTATTTATTGCACATTCCTCTTCATACACCTCACAGCTCTTCTGTGGGCACATTTTGGCTTTCTGGAAATGTCCTCTCATTCTTCCCTCTTCCATTTAATAATAATAATAATAATAATAATAATAATACATAGAATTTATCTAGCGCACTTTCCATCTAAATTAGATGCTCAAGGCACTTCAGAGCAAATTAAAGAGAGAGAGAAAAAAAAAATACAATACAGGTATGAACTTGTATGTCAAGAAGCACCATTATACAGCTATGTCTTTAGGTTGCCCTTGAAGGTGGTCACTGACGTCAGGGTTTTCAAACTCTGTGGAAGAGAATTCCACAGGGTTGGTCCTGCATGAGCAAAGACCTGTTCTCCCCACGATCTCTTTGAAACCGGAACTTGCAAAAGACCGGATGTGGAGGATCTTAAGGTTCGTGATGGTTGGTAGTTGTGAATTAAAGATTTAAATGTAAGTGGCATCAAGTAAAATTTATTCACTTTTCACTTGGCACAGAGAATGCAAGAAAGTTCTCCCCTGTGGAGGAGGAGGAGAGCCCGGAGGAGCGGAAACTCCACGGGATGTCGGACAGCGAGGGCACCCCATCGGACAACAACCCTACCGGCTACGCCCCCGAGGGAGGGGGCACCTCGCCCCTACCCACGATGAGGGGGCGGAGTGTGGCCAGGAAGGGGCGCAGGGTGCGGAGTAGGAAGACGGGCGGGTCTCTGGATTCGGAGGGGGACACCTCCCCCGACTCAAGGGCAGAGAGCGAGGTGAGATGAGGCTAGATTTGGATGGGAGTCGATAAACCATTACTGTAATGTATTCACAACTTTCTGTACAGAGTTGTGACATTTTCTTGTATCTAGGGATTTAATTTCAATTCTCCCAATCGCATATAGCTAATATCAAGCGATATCACCTCGCGATACCAATATCTGATCCATTTCTCTTAGGAGGTATACTTTCGGCAAGAGTTTGGTACCCAATGGATATGCAAAGTAAGATTGTTTTGAACCTCTCGGTTAGTATTCTGAGAGAAGCTTAAAGACAGGGTAGCCCATTTGCAAAAATGTTTAAACTCGGCAGGAATGAGCAGTATACCCTATTGATAGCATCTGTGAAATCTCACTGTCGTAGCTCCAAGAATCGTTTCAGGAAAAGTGATGGGGTCAAAGGTCATCTCAGCACCATTTTAAATATTTGAAGAAAAAAAATCAGCACTGTTTATCGATTGCGAAATCAGGCGAGACTCGTGGTTCGTGAATCACCTTGTGTTTGAAATGTAGTCACCATATTTTACTTTTATAATCGTATTGCCCCTGTCAATGCGCGATGCGTCAGGCAGCGGGTATTGAAGATTTACTCGAATGATGCTTGTGTGTAGTGCTTGTGAAAAAATGCAACAATGCCTGACAAAGTGTTTATAATCTACCATCCCCCCAGCAATACTTCCAGCCGATCCAGCGGCCGGTAGACTCCGACCAGGAGTCGCTGTGGGAGGAGACAGCAGCCGACGGCTCCAGCTTCAGCAGCGACTCTGGCAACTCGGACGACTCCAGCTGCTCCACCACCGACATTGATGAGGAGGATGACCACCAGGCCGACGTCCAGGCGGAGCGAGAGGATGGGGAGGGCGATGGTGGAGAGGGGGAAGTGAAGGGGGCGACTGCCAGTCACTTCGAAGATCCGTTTAAGCTGATCCACAGTGCTGTTAGTTCAAGTAGTTTGTCATCAAGCAGTGGGCTAAACAAAGGTAGGAAGCAGCGAAATGATTTAAAATGATTTCAGTGCAAGTAGAGAAACTAAGAAGAACAGAGAGGATGTGATGGTAGATGGTGGGGAGGGAGTTGCGAATGGAGCAGTTGTGAGTCACTTCGAAGACCCGTTTAACTCTTAAAGTGCCATAGCGCTGCAAACACGCTATTGTTACGGTGCTTCATACACGCTAGCGCGCTATCGCTTGACTGCTTTGTTCAAGCAAGGGCGCTACCGTTCAAGTGCCAGAAGCGCGCTTGCTCGCATTCGTCATAGCAGTCATTGTTCATGCTCATTGCACTTGTACTTAATGCTTCGCACACGCTATTGTTCATCGCATTGCACGCACCAGCTAATCGGCTTTGGATTACGCATGTTTGTTTACACTTTTCAGATTTAATTTTCTTGAGTAATTTAGTGTTTTGTATTTGATATACAGGATGTACCTTATCACTCCCTCATGCAAATAAAGGAATAAAAGACAGGATGTACATTGTGTAACCAATCATTTCTAGTCAAGGCATAGCCTATTTGTGGGGTCCAAGGGGGATATTTGTCACAAAATGCCAAATGGAAGTTACCATATAAACATACAACATTATGAATAAGATCTGAAAATAAAGAAGCATGTATGCAGTTCAACCGAATATAGCACAGAAATGACTTGAAAAGTACAGCTAAATGTTTATTATTAGTTTATAACAAAATAAGAAAGTCAGATATCTGTACAAATGTGATATCATAATGAAGCTGATAAGATTTTCTACAACTTTTGTGTACACATTTTTCTGTAAAAGTGTATAAGTTTCAAAATATAGTGGTTCGAAAATGCCAACACAGAAAATGAAGCGCAACTAACGAGGACTCAAAATAAACTTGGCACAGGGCGGATTTGGGGCTGGCACAATGGGGATTAGCAGCGTGGCACTGGGCTCTATGCGTTGGGGCAGGCTAAGAGTTAAGGTGATCCACAGTGCTGTTAGTTCAAGTAGTTTGTCATCCAGCAGTGGACTAAACAAAGGTAGGGAGCAGCGAAATGATCAAGCTTCTTTCTGGGCTAGCAGAGAAACTAAGGAAAACAGAGAGGATGTAATGGGAGAAGGTGGGGAGGGAGTTGCGAACGGAGCAGTTGTGAGTCACTTCGAAGACCCGTTTAAGGTGACCCACAGTGCTGTTAGTTCAAGTAGTTCGTCATCTAGCAGTGGGCTAAACAAAGGTAGGAATCAGCGAAATGATCCAAGCTTCTTTCTGGGCTAGCAGAGAAACTAAGGAGAACAGAGAGGTGGGGAAGGGAGAAGGTGCCACTAGTTGCCTCAAAGACCCATTCACAGTTAATTCCATTAAAAAAATATTCCTCATAGACAATGAAAGAGCATATGAGTTGTTTTATCATCTGATTAAAGATCACTAAGCTTTATGGGTATGTATTACCCCTCCACAAAGCAGTATTGAATGAGAGCTGTAGCTTTTCTCAAGTTTGTCAAATTTTGTGTTCTAATATTGTTTCATAGCTGCATGGAATATGTAAATAGAGTACCGAAGTGTGACGTCATATGTGCATGTTTTCAAGACAATTGGTTCTTAATTTTGTGGGTAGAACAAGCAACAGTGGGGACTCACATTCAGAGGGCCTGACACTAGCCCACTAGACAATGTTGAATCTGTAAATCTCTCTCGATAAAGAATTGTTTAGAATCAGAAACCTGCATAACAATGGATATGACACTTTGGTACTCTACATGTCCATGGGCTTTTCTTGGATTTGTTCTAAGAGATTTAATTCATGATCCCCCCCTTTACTGTTTAGTCCGTGTCCGCATCTTTGAAGACAACGTCTGCAAGAAGACGGACATGAGCGTGCTTCAGATCAGCTGCGCCATCAACAACAAGGTCCACTCTGGTCAGGCGAGCACAGATTACATCAAGCTTGGTTTCATCTGCTCCCTTATACTAGCTGCTATGCCCTTCTCTTACAGGTAAGTTACACAATAGTGGTGATAATGACAGTTACAATGACAATGACAATGACAGTGACAGTGACAATGACAGTTACAATGACAATGACAAAGGTCAAGCCAGCACAGACTACATCAAGCTTGGCTTCATCTGCTCCCTGATACTAGCTGCTATGCCCTTCTCTTGCAGGTCAGTTACACAATAGTGGTGATAATGACAGTTACAATGACAATGACAATGACAGTGACATTGACAATAACAATGACAATGACAGTGACAATGACAATGACAAAGGTCAAGCCAGCACAGACTACATCAAGCTGGGCTTCATTTGCTCCCTTATACTAGCTGCTATGCCCTTCTCTTACAGGTAAGTTACACAATATTGGTGATAATGACAGTTAGAATGACAATGACAATGACAGTGACAATGACAATGACAGTTACAATGACAATGACAATGACAAAGGTCAAGCCAGCACAGACTACATCAAGCTGGGCTTCATTTGCTCCCTTATACTAGCTGCTATGCCCTTCTCTTACAGGTAAGTTACACAATATTGGTGATAATGACAGTTAGAATGACAATGACAATGACAGTGACAATGACAATGACAAAGGTCAGGCCAGCACAGACTACATCAAGCTGGGCTTCATCTGCTCCCTTATACTAGCTGCTATGCCCTTCTCTTACAGGTCAGTTATACAATAGTGGTGATAATGACAATGACAATGACAGTTACAATGACAATGACAATGAGAAAGGTCAAGCCAGCACAGACTACATCAAGCTTGGCTTCATCTGCTCCCTTATACTAGCTGCTATGCCCTTCTCTTACAGGTCAGTTATACAATAGTGGTGATAATGACAATGACAATGACAGTTACAATGACAATGACAATGAGAAAGGTCAAGCCAGCACAGACTACATCAAGCTTGGCTTCATCTGCTCCCTTATACTAGCTGCTATGCCCTTCTCTTACAGGTCAGTTACACAATAGTGGTGATAATGACAGTTACAATGACAATGACAATGACAGTTACAATTACAATGACAATAACAATGACAGTGATAATGACAAAGGTCAGGCATCTGCTCCCTCCTTCTAGATGCTACACCATTCTCTTACAGGTCAGTTACATAGTGGTAGGGATAATGCCAGTGACAATGACAATAGAATGGGCAATAAAACATGAAAAAAATCACCATGCTAAAATCTACCAAACAAAGTTTACCGATGCATGGCAGATTTTACCAACACATGACAGATTTTATCTAAGCACTGCAATGCATTTCTACACATTTAACAAAGATATTAATTTCAAAGTTGTTGTTTTTTTTGCAATTTTATCCCCAAAAGGAGCAGAAAAGATAATAAATTTTCATCATATTGCAAATTAGAATGCATTATGGGAAATTGTCTTAAAGTAGGATAATTCTTCAATCCAATTCTTCAATATGACATGCAATGTACACACGGAAGCTGAGCCGACATCCTTGATGATGTGTCCCCCTCCCCCCCCCCCTCTACTCTTCAGGATACACACAGCCCACCACCAGCAGGACGACACTCAGCTGGCATGGTTCTCCTGCCAGCTGCCCTTGAGGGCGGTAGACACCCTACGGCAGATGCATTGGGCCTGCATCATGGTGACTGTGATCACGTCCTTAGAGCGCTTCTACTTAAGCTCCCTCTTCTTCTTCCTTCTGGCCGTTGCAGAGCGTACTTACAAGCAGGTACAGTATAAGCTGTTTTTTATGCCTCCGCCACGAAGTGGCCGGAGGCATTATGTTTTCGGGTTGTCCGTCCGTCCGTCCGTCCGTACGTATGTCCGTCTGTCCGTCCGTCCGTCCGTCCGTCCGTCCGTCCCGAATCCGTTTAGGCAATATCTTGAGAACCGTGAACCAGATTTGCTTCAAACTTGGTACATGTGTGTATTGCATAAAACCAATGAAGTGTGTAAAATTGGGGTCAAATCTGATTGAGGTCAAAGGTCAAAGGTCAATGAACATTGTGAAAAATTGCCAAAATTGACCTTTTTCACATTAAATCCAAATCCAAGGATACAATTCTCATCAAACATGGTACAAAGATGAATCACTACTTGGAGGTAGATTGGTGACATTTTGGGTAAAATTCCTGAAAGTTTAGAGGTCAAAGGTCAATGAACTTTGTGAAAAATTGCAAAAATTTGACCTTTTTCACAATAAATAAAGTCCAAGGATGTAGTTCTCATTAAACATGGCACACGGATGGATCACTACTTGGGGATAGACTGATGAAATTTTTGGTAAAATTCCTGAAAGGTCAGAGGTCAAAGGTCAATGAACTTTGCCAAAATTGGCTAAAAACTGCCCCAAACTCTATATTTCTCACAATAAATCCAAATCCAATGGTACATTACCCACTAAACATAGTACAAAGATGGATCATTACTTAGAGCGAGACTGGTGACATTTTCGGTGAAATTTCTCAAAGGTCAGCGGTCAAAGGTCAACACACATTCCCAAAAATTACCTAAAAATTGCCCCCAAAGTGATATTTTTCAAAGTAAATCCAAATCCAATTGTACATTACCAACTTAACATGGTGCAAAGATGGACCACTACTTGGGGGTAGACTGATAACATTTTTGGTGAAATTTATCAAAGGTCAGAGGTCAAAGGTCAATGCACTTTGCCAAAAGTGGCTATTTTTCACATTGAATCCAAATCTAATGATTCAATTTAAACAAACATGGTACAGAGATGTGTCACTTCATGAAGGTAGACTGGTGAAAGTTTGGGTAAAATTCCTGAAAGGTCAGAGGTCAAAGGTTTATGAACTTTGCCAAAATTTGCTGAAAATTGCCCCCAAATTGATACTTTTCACAATAAATCCCAATCCAATTATGCATTTCAAGAAAACATGTTACAAGAATCAAGGATACAAGGATGGATTTAGACAGACTGGTTAGATTGGAAGTCAAAGAAGTAAGAGGTCAAAGGTCAAATGAACATTGCCAAACTTCGCTAAACATAGAAAAACAGAATAAATGTATTTTCATTTCACATAGGAATTCCCTGGACCATTTCCAACCAAACAAACGGATTTTCTGAAAATAATCTAAATAGAGCTAGCAAAGAGGCGGAGGCATATTTATCGACTGCGTGGCAGTCGAATTGCTCTAGTTTCTTGTGAATTTGGCGAAATACTTATCCTGTTCATATGTATGCCACCTAACCACAAAGCGAGTGAAACATTTGCGGCTGTTTTGCCCATGCATTAATGATAGCTGCATATATGAACATATATATGCGTAATGATAGCTACACATATGAACATATATTTGCTTATTCCTTTTTCCAGCTATTTTCCGGATCGAGACCTAGTACAAAAAAAAACACAATATTGCGGTAAGCAAACCTTATAAACTGCATCCGCAAAATAGCCGTAAATGTTTCAACTTGTACGTCAAGCTCTGGCATGTGATTCGCTAATCACAATGTTCATGCAGCTTAGCGGAACATGTCACCATAGCTCGTTTGCTCTTGCTAGAGGTGTGGGGAGAGTCCACCGTGTCCCAATATTATGTCTTTTTCATGGAATTTTGAGGTTCACTGGAAAATTTCTTACCGACGTGCGTCAGTGGTATAGCGTTATTACCACAATATTGTTTATCAAAAAAAAAAATTTATATGTTTTTTTATTGTTTTATTAACAAAAAAGTCTTTATTTTGTGATGTGTACATGAATTTCAAATAAATCTTGTTGTTGATGACGAAAAATAAAAAGCGAGAAGAAAACCACAGATTTAGATGCTAAAGTCTAGAATCTAGGCTCATCATAAAACTTGTTTATCATTTGGTCTACTCTTAGCGATGTCTCTTTGCCAAGTACTTCTCCCACTTGACGTCAGCCCGTCGAGCGAGACAGTCGTCCCTACCTCACTTCCGTCTGGATCGCGTCAGCAACATCAAAGCCTGGCTCTCTCTTAGATCCTTTCTCAAGGTGAGATCCAAAATCAAGACTACGATGTACAGAAAGAATGCAAAGGATACTGCCTAAATCATGTTTCATGGAAAGAACACCAAAATATGCCCCTAATGTATAATCTTTAGAAAGATAACTATCTGTAGGTTTTTTTCCACATTTCTGCTCTATAGGAAGACTTCTGTCATTAGTCACAAAACTAGAAAGACTTGGGTTCATCCTTATAACCAGATTTTTAAAAAGAAAAAAAGACTAGGGTAGTTCCCAAAGCTCTGTTCTGTTGAAAGAAAATCCTAAAAATGTGTACTTTTGATAGGAGCTGGTGTTTGTTTGTTTTTTCTCTGTAGTGTTGTGTGTAGTGTAAAAATATACTTGCATGTATGTTTTGATCTTTGTGTATATATGTGCATTTTTATGCGAAATAAAGACAGAAATTGAAATTGAAATTGAAATTGAAATTGAAATTGAAATTGAAAATTGAAAATGTTAGAGGGAAAAACTATCCCTTTGAACACTTACCCATTTTCTTTCTATACAGAGATCACCAAGGTGGAATTAAAGCTCTTTATAAGTAATTAACATATGTAGTTGCTACCTCTCTTGCACTGTAGATTGAGTAGATAATTTGTTTAGCCTATATCCACCTATTCACTTATTTCCTGCATTACCCTACCCAGGCAAAAAAAAAACAGTTACCGGTAAGGACCAGTTCATCCAACTGGTACTAGTCCCTCTTGTTTCCAGTTAAGAGAACTGGTTTCAATATGGAAATTGAAATACTGGAAGCAACTGGAATCTACTTGATTCCAGTATTCCAATTTCCATATTGAAACCAGTTCAACTTGTATATTTTCAGCATGTGCCAGTTGGGTCAATGGGTTTCAACTGGAGTATACTGGTATAATGATAGTTTACCACTTGTGTCAACTGGTTTCAGCTGGTACCAGTTGAATCCAGTTGAAACTAGTTGAAAATTCAACCAGTTTCAACTGTTGTTGTTTTTTTACCTGGATAACATATGATTTTTTATTTGACAGAAACGAGGCCCTCAGAGGTCTGTGAATGTGATCGTGTCATCAGCTTGTCTGGTCACGCTCATGCTGGTCTCAATCCTATGTTCAGAGGTGAGGGCAGTATTTTCTTTCTCTTTCTCTTTTTCTTTCTCTTTCCAACAGTTGATGAATTGAATATCCTTTCCAACGTTAGAGTGTACTTAATAAATACTGCTTAGAAAATAGTCAAACCTTTGGGAACACCATAATTTGATTGTTGAAATTAAACAAAATCCAGCCAATGTAATACAGCAGAAATGTAATAATGGTCTGTAATAATTATCACTCCTATCCCACACCTTCAGGTTGAGGAATTGTATTGCAAACGCTTAAACATGGAAATTTACAGTTTGTAATTCATTTTATTTCCCTCTTCTTAAACTGGAACTCCAGCCCCTCAAAATGTTGACCTCAGTGTAGAAGCAGAAAAATGATGGCCTGTAATCCTCACCACTACCACCCTGTAGTTTTAAGTTAAGGATTCTTATGGAGTTCTGAAGTGGTGTCAATATATCCATTTATCCAATATACCCTTGGACTTGTTGGTCGCCCGTAATTACCGGCCTGTGGCTTTGTCCTTTTTGTCCTTTGTCGGTAACTTGGTACCGCCGGTCAATGCGAGGCGCATCAACGGTCTGTTGTTGGTCAAGTACCCGGATACGCCGGCTGTTAGTATTGGACCATTTATGAGCACTTTTCAGTTAGTGCGCTGCACTGACCATAGGGTATTTAAACCCCTGCTTACTACAATTTTGTATCACACCTGACGAAGTGTTGCAGCGGCACACGAAACGTTGTGATCTTTTCAATTCCGTTTACCTTACATTGCGAGACAAACGATTATCAGTAGCCAATATATCCATTGTTATGCCTGCTTCTGGGTCTGAGCCACATCACTCAAGTGAGACTCTCACTGGTCCAACATTGTCTAGCAGGCTTGTGTCGGGCACTCCCAATAACCATCTCTGCTATGATCACCGCTGTTTAGAACCAATTACCATGACAACATGCTCATATGCCGTCACACTTTTGAACTCTGTGGCAGACATTTTCTGAAAGGGGATTGTGTGGCCTGTATGACTATCGATTATATCTATCGTTGCTATGGTGACAGTTACTACAGCGCAGCGTGAGCTTCTTGGCAGAGCTGTACAACTGGGAGGTGGTTGCCTGGACGTTCTGCCTCAGCCCTTTCCTGCTACGCTTCATCACCCTCGGCTCCGACATCAACAAAAAGTTCCGCAACACATCAGTCCTTCTCACAGAACAGGTAAGCACTAAACATTACCGAGCCCAGTTTCAACAAGATTATGTGTGTAAGTTATGCACGACCTATTCTTGTGCTAAATGAAATATCCCAAATTGATCCTGTTGTAACATAGTGGGAGTGAATTCCTACAATCCTAATCATATGACAAATTATAAATGTTCTATTCAGACACTTCCCAACAACAAGAATTTTAATGTTCAAAGATCAGATTTCTTATTTAGCTGATGGGAATCAAAATCATTGAGACTCTAATTCATGAACAGGTAACCAGAATCTTGGTAAAAACACCGCTCTGAGCGAGAGTTTCATCGGGCTGACATTGTATCATGGGTTAGTGTCAGGCACTACCAATGAGAGTAACCACTGTGACTGTTGTTTCATATACCCCACTTAGTTTCGAACCAATTGTTCTGACAACAATCTCATATGATGTCATACTTCGGTACTCTTTACATCTTGAAGTGAAAGAACTCTGCTACCACTAGATTGCAGAAAAAACTTATGTTCACAAAACCTATTGTTCAGAAAATTATGTGAGAAGTTTTGAGGGAGTATAATCTTGTTGTGTGTGTTTGATATGTGATATTAAATCAATACTAACATGAAGTTAAAAACTTTTGATCTCAACACAAGAAAAAAAAGAAGTTTTTTTTAATCTTGTGTTGTGATCAAAAGTTTTAAACTTCATGTTATCTTTATACCAACACAAATGAACTTTCATGATCTTAAATCAATACTAATCAATAATATGTGTGATCTGATCAATCTCTTATTTGTCATCGGATAGTTGATTGTGTGATGTAATCTTTGAGTGTGATTTGACAATTCTAACAATCAAACTGGGAGATATACATGTAGATACATCTGGGGCCATATTCATGAAACTTTACCAAGCCTAGTAAGCTACTAAACTGCATTCAGCTGCATGCATTTTAGGAACTAACTAGGCTAGTAAGCTTTCATGAATATGGCCCCTGGTGTGTAACTGTTATTACAGTAGCTTAAATGAATGCTGTTTGAATGATTAAATTAATTAAAGAATGTTTTTCCTCTTTTAGATTAATTTGTACTTGAACATGGAGAGAAAACCGCAGAAGAAAGATGAGCTCATGCTTGCCAACAATGTCCTCAAACTTGCCTCCAAGCTTCTCAAGGTAACACTCCCCTATTTCATCTAATGGAACAGGCAGTGAACCAATGTCTTCCACACTGTTTGGAGTATGCCATGTTAGCTGTAGGTAGTTTCTGCAATGTTATGGTTGGATTAATTGCTTGTCAGTAATGTCCTCATTGTGTTAAAGCAGCTGATAGGTGACACACCCCTATTTTATGAAATGGAATGGACTGTGACCTAGTGGCCTGCACACAGTTTGGAAAAGTCCATGTTTCATACAGGGAGTTAACACTTGCCAATAATGCCCTCACATTTGCCTCAAAGCAGCAATAGTGGTTGACACATCCCTACTTTATATGAAATGGAATAGGCTATACCAGCTGTCATCCTGTGTTGTTGGAATACTCCATCTTTCTTATAGGGAGATGCCCAATGACGTGTAGATATCATTCTTATATTGTGCTGGGGTGGTCTTCTGAAAATTAAATTAAGTTTGGGTTTAGCCTTTTACTTCAGTCCCCTACGATCATAACCAATCAACCAATCAGACCAATTGATTGGCATAGTTTGTTAATCTAGTCAGTTTTCCGGATATCAACTGACTTAGCTACAGCACTTTTATGAAATATCTTTCAGAATATGACCTCTTATAATTATGTAGTGTATTGAAACATATTCATAGCTGAAATTGTAAAAAAAAAGAAAAAAAAAAAGAAGTTTATACATGGATGTAGACTGTTTGATTAAGAGGTAACCGAAACAGTATTGAAATTTAAAAGTATATTTGCAACAAAAGAGAACAGCTAGCTTATCTATTAAGTATGGTTTCATTAACCTTTTTCAGGAATTGGCAGCAACAAAGGTATTAGAAAAAACAGAATCACCCCAATGTCACATTTCACAGTGTGCTCAAGTCATTATACATTGCAGATATGTGTGTGATCGTTACATCACTTTCATACTCATATGTGGACATCCATGTTAGAATCTTTCAGAATGTGTGAATCAACTTTGAAGTAAGGTTCATGTAGCATTAGTACAATTGTATCCAATCTTTATCAGAATTTATCTTCTCCAAATTAAACAATAATCCTATTTGTATGTAAACATTGATGTAAGAAATGTTTAGACTTTGTAAACTCATGCTTTGAAATGTTGCAGCAATAGTACGATTCTCTAATCGTTTAAAGATTTTATCCTTTGTTTTCTCCAAAAGAATTAATCAGCATCGTAAGATGAGGCCCAGGCTGTATTTATCGGTACAATCATTGTAACTAACAATTTGATAAAACTACCGTGGCAACAGGTAGAGAGCTTGTAGCTCATTGGTTAATTGCAATGTGAATTGTTGATATCTTATGAGAAGCTAATGTGCTTCTCTATGGGATTTGCATGTAATAAAGTGCAAGAATATGGTGCGTGTACAAAGTACCAGAAGGATTAACATTAACTGTATTTGGATTTTGGTCATCAGTTTGTCGATAGCTGTCACAGAAACCAGTTGTTGTGTTAGTGTCAGCCATACCATTAGCTCTTCATATCATAATTGTTGTTTGCTTTCATTTCATCTCACCTTCCTCTTTCCCCTCTCGCACACACACCCTGCAATTCCTCTGCTCTCTGCACCCTCTGCATTTCCAACCTCCTCCCTCTATTTCTCTTCTCCCATCCTCCATCCCAAATCCCCTTTCCATTTCCTTCTTCCCTCTTTCTCCTTTTCCCCCTCACCTTCCCTCACCTCCCCTCACCTCCTCTTTTTTCTACCCTTATATCCCCTCCGTCTTTTCCCCTTTCCCCCATTATTTCATTTCAAATTTTCCCACATCCCATATCCCTATCCCGTGCACCCCCTCGCAAATTCCACATTCCCTCTTCCTCCTTTCCACCTTCCTCCCCCAATTCCCCATCCCCATCTCCCTATCCCTCCTCCTTCCTTTCCACCCTCCCCCATTCCATTTCCCCTTTTCCGCTCTCTCATCTCAATCCCCCTCCCCCATTTTCCCTTCCCCATCCCTCCTTCCTTTCCACCCTCCCCTCCCCCATTCCATTTCCCCTTTTCCACTCTCTCCTCTCCATCCCCTCCCCCTACTGACCTCCCCCTACTGACCCCCTATTGACCTCCCATGTCCCACCTTCTCCCCATTCCATTCACTCCCCTGTCCTACCCACTCCTCCCCCCTGTCCTACCCACTCCTCCCCCTGTCCTACCCCCTCCTCCTCCCCTGCTTCACTCATCCAGGAGGTGGAGACTCCGTTCAAACTGTCTGGCCTATCGATGAACCCGGTCCTCTACAACATCACACGAGTCCTGGTCTTATCTGCATTCTCCGGAGTTTTAACCGAGCTGCTTGGGTTCAAACTCAAGGTATACTGACCCCTTCTTCTGTCTTCTACATACATGTACTACTCATCTCCAAGTAAAATCATTGGAATGCTACTAGAGTACCTAAGTGGTGTCATCACACCCATTGCTGTGCAGGTCTCTAGTTTTAAAAAACATCCTTCAAGAGAGAGATTTACTGGTCATACATTGTCTAGTGGGCTAGTGTCAGGCCCTCACAATGTGAGTCCCCACTATGATCACTGCTGCTTGTTCTACCCACACAGTTAAGAACCAGTTGTCTTGACAACATGCTCATATGATATCAGACTTCAGTTCTCTATAATGATCTTTATGGTGGTTTTAATTCACATTTTGCAAAT
This sequence comes from Arbacia lixula, assembly GCA_963669155.1. Taxonomy (NCBI): domain Eukaryota; kingdom Metazoa; phylum Echinodermata; class Echinoidea; order Arbacioida; family Arbaciidae; genus Arbacia; species Arbacia lixula. The sequence continues at coordinate 2,472,291 of OZ022594.1, read as the reverse complement.
GCTTTATAGGCCATCACTCACTCACCTGGTCCACTTTTAGATGTTGTCCTGTACCCTTTTTACATTAGGTATTCTTAGCCCCGTACTTTTGTTAGTCCTGTACTATCGTTAGCCCCGTACGATCCTTATCCCCATACTATTTTGGGGGCTTTTAAGGCTGATATTCTCATCCAGATACTATGTGCTTGAACCTGGGTCAGGAAATACATGATGTTCACATTCAATATCACCAGCCCCTGATTTTCTTAATAGCTTATGAATATTTATATGAGTGCACGTCTTGCTTATGTACTCTTAACCACTCAGTAAAAAGCATCAAGTTCACTTGCCCGTCATGCATTACGTAGCTTATCTCTGATTGGTCATTGTGTTTCGTCCTAGTGAGCTTAGGGCCGCTTTTCCTTAGCCATGGACTATTTTTTTTTTTTTAAACTTATTAATAATCTCTGAATGAGGCACCCAGTTGAACTAATAATAAATGATGAAATCAAGCAATCAATTATAGTTCCATCACCTTGAATCTTTGCTTCCTTTTCTCCCTTTCTGCTCCATTCTCCTCCGTCCAGCTTTGGAAGATTAAAGCGTAGAGTGCGCCCTCAACTCAACACCAGCAATGCGACGGACAGACTCAGACTGTAGAGGACCATTCAGCATTCCTGTGTGTTCCTGTGCGGTGCTTTTGCAAGTGAACCTGTGATCAGAGGATTCCCCCCCCCCCCATGTCCCCCCCCCCCCCCATGTAGCCTTTAAACAGAGGCCAGGGTTTGACCACCTATTATTGTAATGCTGTGGTATTAATAACATGCTCAATCAAGTGCAGTATTATTAGATTTGTACCAATAAACCGTCAAGCATATGATGTATGTATTATTTATTGATGTCTGTGATAAACTGTTATGTACGGCCAAAACGTTGAAAAGCTTAAATTGTATCATTCCATTGTGAAAACCTCAGTCCTTTTGTAGACAAGAGTATGCTTGATATATGCACAAATTCTTTTGTATTTTGTGTGTACAGCAGGGTGCAAAATTGCAAACATAGTGTAGTCATTCAAAGTTTTTACCACGTTGCCATATATAATTAGCTGTGAATTTGGTCTCCTTTTTCTTCACATTTTCCCTTGCACCCCATGTCCAGTGGTGCCGAGGTGAACTGTTCTTAGTACATATTAACTCTCTGTGTAACAGGTGAACTCTTTCTATATATGAATTGTATGGATAACCTGTGACAAAAGGCCACGTTACCCAAAGAGTTCAGATGAGGAATCAATATAAGACCTCTAGTTGGTGTATTTTGGTTATTCAGTGCTGCGTACATGGGATCAGACTGCAATTATATTCGACATTTAAACGTTTGTATCAAACGTTTGTCGATGAAGAGCATTCATTTTGTAGAAGTCTCAGGTGTATCCTTTAATGTACATGTACTTGGCCTCTTTGTCCAGAATCTCTTGATATCACATTTGACATACTGTACACTCTTCATCTATCAAACTGATTGAAGGTGTATATAGTTCCATGTACTGATATTTACCAAGATGTCTTAAGTGATATAATGTTTAAACTGGGCCCTGTCATATAAAGAAGTTGCACGTGATCTGAACCTATCGCAAGTCCAATTTCCTATCTCAAATGTCCAGAGTTACGATTGATATCAATCACAAGTCATGTTGCGATTGATCACAAATCTTTATAAGACAAGTAAGGCCCTAATGGCCGTATGCACTTCATCTATCAAACCGATTGAAGCTGTAGTCCCATGTACTGCCTCTTTTGCTGAGATGTCAGAGCTGATTTATTACATTAACTGCCCTCTCATAAAATTTGGTGGATGAAAAATATGCACACATGTCTAATGCTTAATGTTTTAATTTGTGGCAAACAATTGACTAATGAATTTAATGACTGGGGACAATTTTTATTTGTTAGTTTTATACATTTTTAGTGTTTTGATTGGTACTATACTAGAACTTGATATCCATATATTGTAGAACTTGTCTACTATGACTAATATTTCTACACAGAAGACTTGTTTGTAAAGACCGTTCAATTTGAATACTTTCTTTGCAATTTGTATATTGCACATGTTTTATCAAGGCCACTCAATTTAGATTCCTTCGTAGCAGTGTAAACATGGATGTAATTGCCTGTGGCTACACAGAATTCCTTTCCATATAGATCACTCTCTCAGTTTCATATGACATGATCTGTTTATAAATGGGTTTGATTATATGTATGTATGTATGTATGTATGTATGTCAAACTGCATCAATACGTAAAGCCCACATGTTCATTCCTTTTATTCCAGCTACATGGGGTTATGATGAAGATTTTATTCATTTTATTTCACATTCCATTTATCATTCCAGTAAGAAAAGCCAGCGAATGCAATTAAATCTTATATATATGACCAATCACATGACCAATTGTTACCAATCAGATGCTGCATAGGTTAAACAGTCGACTACCGTATCTTATTATCTTATTACTGTAATACCCATTATTAATGTGTGATCACCGTCAGTATTGTATTATGTATGTGTGTAAATGTTTCCAATATGCCGCTACCTTCTGCACTAAAGAAAATTAATGTTGTCTTGATTTTTGTTTTTTATAGGTGTGTGTGTGTGTTAAATCTGTGATTTGAGCTTAAAAAGGAAGAGATGTGTACGTACATGTAAGGCCATTGCAGACGACACAATTTTGCTACAATATTGCAGGCAAAAGGACATATGACTGCATAATGTGATGTCACGTTGCACAAATCCAATGCCCAATTCCTGAGATTCAGCCAGTCGTAAAGTTTCACAGCTGATGGAATCGTATCATCTGTGGTGGCCTGCATATTGCACCACCTGAAGTGCTTGCCTACAAGTTATGCTTATCAACCTACCCACATGTGAGCAACAATGGCGACCTCTTGTTCCATCTCTCCAGTTTTATCACCGTAAGAGTACAGTACTATTGAATTTGCATTTGTCACAATAAACATGTTAAAAATGTTTGCATATATGTTTTTGTATGTGTGCGCAGAGTGGGAAGTGCTCTTCAAAGAATGCCATATCTTGTTGCCATATCTTCTTTGTGGGCTATTTCGTATTTTATTTGGGCCTCTAAAATGTTGTTTCTATACATATAGCGCTGGCAAGGAAAAGGTCATGTTGATGAGATGTGTGTAATTTATATATTTTTGTGCATTTTTTTGTTTGTATGTTGTCATGCAGGTGTCAGGGAAATAGCCAAAATATTGGAGTGCTGTAAAACACACACACTATATTTAAATGATTGGTGTTGTTTGCTACACTATGCAGAATTATTTTTAAAATGGAACTGGGCCCCGTTGCATAAAACTTCTGATTAATGGTAACTCTCATTAATGGTAACTTTCATGGTAACCTCGCTTGACAGCCAATCAAATTCAAGGATTCCATAGAAATTGCCATTGGTAGCAAAGTTACCATCAATGGTAAGTTTTATGCAACAGGTCCCTTCTTTATTAAAAAGAACAATGTAAATGATTGTGTGTGCCCATCAAAGTGAATCACAAATAGACGAGTCGGTGCATGCTCAGATGTTCTTCAAGATACCTAAATGACCTCTGAGGGGAATGACCATTCTATGAGGGGAGTTCTTTGACAATATTTTGTCTTTTAGAAAAAAAAAAGGCTTGCACCCAGAACGGAGAGCATGCTCCATCCTGTAAATTAATCAACAAAATAGTCAGAATTAGCCTGACAGTCTTAATCACAGCCCGACATGCAGTAGATGCATCTGGCTCAAAGATTTGGGGTCCATTGCATAAACATTACCATTAAATGACAACTCAATGGTAAGTACCATGGTAACACCGTTTGACAGTCAATCAAATTCAATTTTTTTCCATAGAAGTTGCCATTAAAAGCTAAGTTACCATCTTTGGAAATTTTTATGCAACAGGGCCTTGTTCTTTCTTTTGAGGACAGAGCACGCTTCCTTTGTTTAATTTTGCTATGAATTGTACACTTTGGGATAAGGGTTTGCGATCAATGATCCGATCATACAAATCGATTATATTTCTTTGGATATGAGGCCCCGATTGTAATTGTTCTTTGATTCGTAAAACATATGGCTGTAATACATGTGTGAGAACTATGGGGGTTTGGGAATCCATTTTGTTTCTGTTACGTTATGGTTCTATTCAGCATTGTTTGCCTTTTTATTTCTATGCATGTCACCTTTTTACTCAACTTTTCTGCTTCTTCGTGAAAGTGATGTTTTGGAGTATTTGTGAAATTTATTGCATTTAACTAGTTTGAATTTGATGACTTTCCCACCTTTTCCCCCCATTTTGTTATTTTTAGGTGGAAAAATACATGTAGTGATGTTTTTATGCCTCCGCCACAAAGTGGCCGGAGGCATTATTCTTGTATATCTTAAACTAGCAATTGTGCAATATTTTCAGATTTGTCAAAAATTCACAAGAACCAAAAATGCACAACAATTTTTCCTTCCTACATTTAATTGAATATTTGTCTATGTTGTGCATTTTGTGTTCAGTCGTGCTGGCTGCTAGATTAGATTCGCTCCTTTTCTTAAATCTTAATGTGACGTCATTTTCGTTTGGTAAATATATTTAAAGGTAATACTGTACCCTCTATACTTTCTATGTGCATCCTGTGTACAAGCAAATCATGCAATATATTGAACATCGTTCAAGTATGACAAAGGACAGTCCACTCGGGACTTAGCCAAATACCCTAATATATAAATAGATTGGTAAGGGATAAAGGGAAAGTCGACCCTTGAATTAAATGGGTTTTAATTACACCAGAAAAATGAAAGCAACATCTTAGAGGTTTGACAAAAATGGAAAAAGAAAGTTACGACTGTTTTAATGTTTCAATTATGACGTCACTTGCAAGCTGCCCTCCCATATGTTGTGAGCTGCATGCTTCTATGTATTGTCCCTCTTCTGTTTTATTGATGAAAGAATCGATAATTTGTAGCAATTTGTGTGTGTAAATACATGATCTAATGACATATCACTTGCACAGGTTAAATGGTATACATGGTTATTTTTGAGAAAATTGACATTTTCAACAAAGATAGTCCACAGCTTTGCATTTTTTTGTCCAACTTTCACTAATTTGTTTCGTTCATATTTCTGCTTATATTGAAATCAACTTTAACCCAAGAGTGGATTTTCCCTTTAAATTGTGATGAAATGCAGTCCACTATGGTGCATGGGACCTAGCTAAATACTTGTTTTATGCCCATTTCTTAACAAATTTGCACATTGTTTGAAATTGGGCCACGAGAATTGCCTCAAAAAAATGCTCATTGTATCCAATACATGCAAAACAGGAGTAGACTGTGTTTCTATCGCACTTTATATATGCAGCGCAAAATGAATGTTATACATGTATGAGCCGGTATGTGAAAGTGTATGAGAGTATTAAACACAAACTTGCACACGCACAAACGAGAACATGAATCTGTGATGTATCATTTCTTGTAATTAATTTATTACACTTTTTTTGTACACAATTACATAGCTCTGTGACATTCCATATTTGTTAAAGGTGAACAAAAATGCCATATAAGGATTGGTTGGGATAAAAGCAGACAAGATATGTAAGATATCAATTACAAAAAGAATTACACAAATAAAGTTATTTGGAAAACCTGCATCACTCTCCCTAGATTCAATCAAAGCTCATTTCAATAACTTATATGTCGACCTGTACACACTGGCTGCTATTTACATAATGGGCACGATTTGTGAAAAACATGTCGCATTGAAGTTTCCAGTAGATGTATACTGGTATACAATTTGAGCTACGTCTACACTGCAAGAATGTGAGGGTTCCAGAATTCAGAGGAAGGAAAGGAAATCTTTTTTTTTTTTTTTAAGGCAGATAAAACATAGCTTATCATTGTCTGCAATTATGTTGTTCACAAATAAAAGCAGTTGTTTTGAAACATCCAGTGTTAAACAAATAAATGTCAAATGTGGATGACGTTATCATGACAACTTTCCATTCTTTGGGCTGCTCTCGCTGCATAGACCTCCTTTAAGAAGAAAAAACCTTCCACTGGTACAAACTCTGACCCCTACGTAAATAATGGAAATCAAATTACCAATACCAATTTACAGGAAAAGGGTTTAGTAAATAACTCCCCTGTGCTAGTGGTATCAGGTGCAAATCGGGCACATAATGGCTATACATACATAATTTTTCCATACTATATTCATTGTATCAGTTTCCTTTCATATCTTGTATAGGGATTGGGTTTTGAGTGCCCTTTCCAAAATTGTGTGCTTGCCTCGATAGTATTCAGTATCACCCCTTCCCTTCCCACGCCCCCCTCATACTACCACCACTAACCCCCCCCCCTGCCCCCCCGCCCCCATCACCCAACCTGCCAACCTTGCCAACTCTCCCCCATTCCGTATCCAGCATCACCCCTATCCTCTCCCGCGCCCCTCCCTTCTACCCCCCTTACTAAGCCACTCCCTTCCAAAACTAGTTTCACTTACCCCATCTCTTATCCAGTACCACCTTCGTCCATTCTAGTGCCAACCCCTATTATCACACCTATTCCCCCCTCACAAACTCTTCCCCCCTCCGCCCCCCCCCCTCCTATCCTACATCTCCCTACCAGTACACCTACCTCCCCCCCCTTCAAACTTTGTCCCTAATCCCTAATCTAGTATCACCCCAGCCCCTACTACCACTCCTATCTCCCTCGTGATACCCCCTTCCAAAACCCTTCCCACCTCTCCCCCATCCCTTATTTCCCTTATCCCTTACCGCCTCCCTCCTACCACACATATCTCCCTCTTTCAAAAACTCTTCCCACATTTCCTCTCATCCCTAATCTTCTATCACCTTCGTCCCTTCCCACCCCTACCACCACCCCTACCACCACCCCTACCTCCACCCCTACCTCCCCCACGACCCCCCCTTCCAAAACTCATTCCTCTACCTCCGCCACCACCACCACCACCTCTTCCCCCACCCCTTCCCCCTCCTCTCCCCCGACCCCTCCCTCCTCCTCCTCCTCTCCCCCCTTGCCTCATTTCCCTGGGCTGACTCCGCTCTTTCTGCCTGCTCTTGACCTTTCGCTGCTTCAGGATGGCCTCCTTGCCTTGGATTTCTGACCTCTGACCCCGCGACCTCTGACCCCCGTCACCCTTCGCCTGCTCCTCTGACCTCCCCCCTCTCCTCCTGGTGCCAGAGTGCTTGCCCCCTCGGCCGCTAAAGCGAATTCTCCGGTGCCCAGTAATGCTGTCAGATCGCCCACCTATACAAAACAAACATTATGATTTGTACAAATTAATGGCAAGGAATAGTAACAATTATTTTATAACAGGAGCCATAATCGTGGTAGAACAATGATACCCTCGTCATGGGTACTGATCTCATTTTATTTCAATCATGTTATCATTTTGAGATTATGCCAATCATGCTCTGCGATTTAATGACATATTTTTCTAGATAGTCTTGTACAACTTTTAACTTTCGCGACAATTAAGTATGTCATCACAGTAATCGGTACATAGAATAGAATGAAATAGAATGGTCATATAAGTAATTTCATGATCTGTAAAACGTCCATACCTTCATTTTAAAGCAAGGACTGATTTGAGTGAGAGCTGACTTACCTTTTCTTTGGTCCTTTCCCCCTGCGTCGTCATCGCTGTCTGAATGCTGCCCTCTAGAATCGGCCTTGCTTCTTTGCAGCCACTCCTTGTAACTACGCAATCTATGGTTAAAGAAATCTCAATATATGTCTAAAGCGGAGTTCAAAACCTTGTTATAACCTCGTTAAAACCTTGTAAAAACTTTGTTTTAGGTGACCATATACAATCATTCAAATACCAGGTACTTCACTGCCAATTATCGCGTATTTGAAATTCAAATTCACTTCCATACATTTTTAAAATGAAACATACAAACCAATCATGCAAAACATGTGACACAAAAAGGCAAGAGAAATATAAATATAAATGTACATAATTACAATTTATCGCCAATTAATGAATTCCCTTTATTTAAACATAAAATTGTATGGAGGTAGCCCATATAAAAAGCTATGCATGTACATCAATTAATGGTTATTTGATGTTGAATTATAGTACTGCATATTTCACTGTTAATTACTGGGTCTCCACAATCATTTACATAATTTATGCATAAATAGGAAAAATCATTAACAGACTGGAAAGCCAGAAGAGAGATCCTCAGCACTCAGAGTTGACAAGTCTTTTAAGACTTCCAGTCTCACTATCTACAGGAATAAGGAGTCTTCATATCCCGGAAATTATCCAACAGACAAAAAAAATGCACTACAGTCTTGTCTAAAAAGAAAGTGAATTTGAATAAAGGATACATATTTTTCTTGTAGGAAGCAGAGATGTATTTTCCACTCTCCGTCATAATCTTCTTCTGCTTCCCATCTTTCCCTCCAATCGTGCCAACAAACTTCTTCTTCTTCCTTTCCCTGCAAAGATAATTATGAAATGCATTAATTACAAGATGCAAAACATGAAAAAAAAAAAAACATTGGACTTTACCAACAAAAGATAGAAGAATGAAAAGTAGATTGGTGAAAGTATGAGGAAAATCAGGCAAATGATACAAAATATATGAAGTTGAAAAATCAATTTGTAGAAATACCTTGGTGTCACGACAGATAAAGAAGACTGAGAAGATCGACAATAGAGATGAAATAGATGTGAAGAAGCAGATCACAAATAACAACTAGAGCTTTCCAACTACACGCAATCAAGAAATATGCCTCCACTTCTGTCGGCTTTCTCTCATTTGAAGAAGATGGTGATGAAGAAGATCCAGAAGGAAAACCAGAAGCAGATGAAGATGATAAATAGGAAGTAGAAATATAATAAGTCAACTATCTTATGAGGATTGTACTTTGAATCAGTAAACAACATAACATGAAGTTAAAAAACTTTTGATCTCAACACAAGAAAAAAATCGAAGACTTACTTTGAAATTTTCGGCTGATAACTGCAGCCTTCCTCAGCGATGATTCGACCTGGTGACGTAGCGATCGATAATCGGATCGTAGACACTCTGTAGCTTGTATCGCCCTCCATCCCTATTGAGAGAATAGGGACGGAGGGCGGTACAAGCTACCGAGGTCGAATCGGATCACTTCGGTCATCGCTGAGGAAGACTGCAGTTAGCAGCCGAACATTTCAAAGTAAGTCTTCAATTTTTTTTCTTGTGTTGAGATCAAACGTTTTTTAACTTCATGTTATCTTCATACCAACATAGATGAACTTTCATGATCATAGTCAACAACCTGACTAGTTCTTACCATCTCATTCTCTGTTGTTGTTTCCTCATGTCCTGTGAGTCATCTTGAGTGAAGTCTAAGATGGCTCCAGAAGCCTGCTTCTCAAACGTGTTCTCTACACTCAACCTACACAGATAAACAAAATGTTAACATTAATAGTTAAACTATTATAGTAGCTAATTCTATTCTACTCTATTTAGCCTATTTCTCTCTACTGCTGAAGGAAGGCCTCCTCATCATTTTTCCATTTTGATCTTTTTTGTGCCGTTTGTTTCTATGTCACACTACCATATTGTATGGAAGTATGGTAGTATAATAGCTAATATCTAACTTCAAAGTCAACCTTGGATTTTTGCTTTGAAAGGCATTATTTATACTTTAAAAATGATAACCTCAATATTTGTATCAATAGTCATTACAACAGCTAATATCTAACTTCAAAATCAACATTGGATTTTAGATTTGGAAGACACTTTTCAGATTTTGTACACAAATCCAGGAAATGATTCAAAATGTTACCCGACATGTGATTTTATGTTGCATAAACTGTGGATCAATAATGTGGAACATAACAGCAATATTTAATAGATTCATTCCAACAATGTAAACTTGCATCACTTCAAACAGGTGAATGTCATAATGCATAACTAAGCAGTTTACAAGGAGAAAGTTGGTCAAACATGACAAAAAATGGCTCATTACACACCCTTCTTCTGTTTGTTTATAGGGAGAAAGTTGGTCAAACATTACAAAAATGGCTCCTTACACACCCTTCTTCTGTTTGTTTATAGGGAGAAAGTTGGTCAAACATTACAAAAATGGCTCCTTACACACCCTTCTTCTGTTTGTTTATAGGGAGAAAGTTGGTCAAACATTACAAAAAATTGCTCCTTACACACCCTTCTTCTGTTTGTTTGTCTGGAGCCGTGTACGAGATGAAGACGTTTTCATCTCGGACGGCGCTCTGCGTGAATGGCAGAGACCCTTGAGTGATCGTCGGTTTCTTCTTCCTCCCAGACGGTCCAATCACAACACTGAATGCATTCTGCAGAAAAAAAAATCACATTTTGGAGATAAGATATAAAACGACCTTAAAAGAGGGCATTTGAATGGTGAGTTTGATATTTCACTATCAAAGTAAAGACAATTATGGGAAACTGATTTCTGAAGTTTATTTTTTCTAAAATGTTACAAAGACATTCCGACCAACTTACCAACCAAGTTACTTACCAGTAGAGTAATCAAAATCTAAATTCATGTTTATGTTTAAAAATATGACTTATTTTGAAGGGTTTTTTTCTGACATCAAAAATTATATTTGCTGAACAACATTTCAAAATGTTACAAACAAGTCATGAAAGGTATTGAGAGTAACCAAGGGGAACAGGCTGTCAGATTTTGGGTCAGCTCTAACAAGGATCTTTTCTTTCTTGCTGCTACCCATCTTAGCATTTTAGCATTTTGAATTGTGTAATTGTTTATTGGATGTTATATTTCTATTGCTGAGAGAAATAAGCTGAAACGGTCAAGCACAGTAAATGAATAAATAAGAACATAAATAAGAACGGATAAATGAGATGTATACATATAAAACACAGAGAAATAGTGTATGAGAAGTAGCCATTAGTAAAAAAAGTAGCCAGAAGGAGTGACCTTATAAAAGGCTGATTTACATATCATATTGATCCTGTAGAAGTCTGAGAAGTTAAAATCATTCAACAGTAACTAGAACATAAGTCATATCAACAAAACACAATACAATCCAATCCGATACAATGCCAGGGTGCTCTATGAAAATCATGCCAGTTAAAACTCCCCACACTGAATTCCTTCAACTCACCTCTGCATCTTCACCAGCATCTTCTATCTCCATGGCAACCCTTTTGTTAGCGGCCTCATCCTTCCTCCTCTCTGCCAGCCTCTGCTGATTCCTGTTGATCACCTTGTTGTGCAGTTTCCTCTTGGACTGCATGATGCCGTGGGCGATGTTCTTGGCCGTCGAGTTGATCTCAAAGATGGTCTGCAGAAATACATATTTTTTGTTATATATGCAAAGTTTGTGTCATGTATGTGTGCTACTTGATGTACTTGGACGTACTCTGGAAAGCTGCGCATGCGCTGTACCAATTAAACTGCTTTGGAACTATACTTAAAGAGTTACTTCAAATGTTTAGGCTTTTATGAGTTTTATGAACGAGCACTGTTTTCCATAGGGAATGCACACAAAATTGCAAAATTGTGCGCGTTTTGGGATGACATGCATTACAAAATCGGGCGTGGCTCCATAATGGTATGCATGGATGTCGCGAATTTGGTCTCAAAAGATGCGCATGTACTGTGTGGATTAAACTGCTTTGGAACCATGCTTCAAGAGTGTGACATGTGATTCTTTTGGTGCCTTAGTAGTTGTAATATTCCAGCGAGAATACCAATACATAACAGTTTCTTCATGTTGCTCAAACAATACTTTACTCATAGTAGCCCAAAAACTTGTCTGAGGTTTGTCTGAGTAGCAACAACTAATCGATTCAGAGTGCGTTCCATCCATTGAAACTGAATGATGGAATACAAGGGAATGCAATAACTAGGCAGTTAGGGAGAAAGTTGTGAATACATTATGAAAATGGCTTATTGTGTCAATTTGAGGACCATTAACTCTTCAAACCTCTCCTGTAATGGGATTTGGGAGCATAACTAGTAAAAAAATACACAAATGGCACATTGAGAATTTAAGGAAATAGTGGTTATAATTTTTTACGGGCCGTAATCATGAAAGAATCATTCTGCCATCATCACCTGGTCTGGATCTTGTTTCATTTCAACAATTTAACAATTTAGACTTGATTTCTTCCCGGTGAGAGCAGATTACACCTGTCTTAAAAGAGGTGTTTCTGTCTTATAAGAGGTGTTTCTGTTTTACTTACTGAATGTGGTTTGTATGTCTTGATCTCATCAACAAGCTGGACTCGTGTGCTCTCCTGAGCACTGTCTTGAATACCTGATAGAAGAAACGAAGGAACAATAATTAATCATTATTGAAAGAGCAGGTAAACTGCTGATTCCTGCCGAGTTTCATGACTTTTGCAACTGGGACATGCAGTCTTTAAATAACACCATCTTAAAGATTGCATACTCATGACTTACCATACATGGGGTGGTAGGCAATGTCCATAGGGTCAATCTGCTTTGACCTCTTAATGCTGGCTGCGGAAGGGAGAGGTCGTGACCTGAGGAAGTTCTTCATGGCATTGGCGGCGGGCCTCATGAGGCCGGCGAGGTCGGAGCTGTGCTTGTGGTAACTCCTCAACAGGCTCTCCTCCTCATCCACCACGGATTGAGGCACGCGCCCCAGCTTACCCTCAGCATCTGAAAAAAGAAAGAAGATGTTCCAATGAATGCTTAGTTGCTTTGGTATTACAATTCAATATCAACTATATTTTAATAGGGTCTAATATCTTTCTATAATTTAAGAGAAAGAAGATGTACCATTCAATGCTTAGTTGCGTTGGTACAATAATTCAATATGAACTATACTTTAATAGGGTCTAATATGTTTCTATCATTTAAGAGAAAGAAGATGTAGCAATCAAAGCTTAGTTGCTTAAGTACCAATTATACTTTCATAAGGTCTGCATGTTTCTGTTATCTGAGAACATTGCAATTGATAACAACTATTTAGATAGCCGCACATATTAATTAGATCCACATGCAACATTTGTTTTGCTTTAAATTTGTTTGCATGACCACTCAATCATATGCCTACGTTATATGCAAGTGCGATTTATCATATACAACAAGAGTTGCATCGCCTGTGCAACATTATAATATATATTACGCAGTTGCTATATTATCAAAACTACATTGGCTGAACGATCAGCAACTGATGTTTAAAATGATTTCCCCCTGGCGATGAAGAAATAATTTCAGGACCACAAGGATATTTTCTATGTCCATTTGTGATATGTCTTTGATGTAAGAGAGCTTCGTCTCTGTGTGGTGAGCCCCTTCACGGATATTAACCAATACCCAATCTTCCTACTCTACCATGAATTATAGAAAAAGCAAAGGTTTATTTACTAACAATCTATCCCACCCTGGGCCCTGTAACATAAAGGTTTGTGTTCATGGCCAATCAACATCATTGTTGCATGTGCTCTCTGTTCAGAAGAGTGACGAGTAGCCAATCAGAATTTGTCTTTCAAATTTGCAATTGATCGCAAACCTTTATGTTACAGGGCCCTGGACTGTCTTACCTTCTACTGAGATCTTCTCACTGTGATTCAGCAGCTCTGCATCTCTGCCTAGAAACAGATGCAGATCGATGAGATAGGGGAGCTCATCCGGAGCGACGATGGAGTAGGCCGTTCCTGTCCTTCCAGCTCTGGCGACTCGACCTGGATTTCAAAACCAATCAGTTTAATTCTCTTTCATTCTATTAAAAACTAGAGCAATTCGACTGCCACGCAGTCGATAAATATGAGACCCGCCAGGCCAAAATGAGTGACAAGTCGCTCTTGCTCGAACCGAGAAAATTGACAATTAACTCATCAATCGAAAAAAAATCGACTTTTTGGATTTTTACCTTATAAGATTCTCCATAGTTTAACCTATCATGTGTCAAAATTTCAGACCAAAATAATAAATGTAAATATGAAATTTTATCGTTTTTCTGAAGTCATGTTTATGCAAGTTTTGCGTTTTGCGTTCGCCTCCCGAGCGAGCGATGCGAAGACCTGCGTGGATAGTGGTCTAAGCTCCGCCCCCTTAGTTACCGCTCGTCGTTCATTGGCTTATTTTTCGCGGCATGTACGAGTGATTTACATGTGTGTGAGGCACCGATTTCTAAAGAGATCGGCGCGGTGGTGCGGCGTAGAATGTGCGTTGTATGCGTTGCTTTATTGTTTGGGTTGTGGTCGGTTAATCAATGAACGAGTGACCCGGATCCATTTGAAACTGGAGCTCTTTCTACGTACATCAGAGCTCAACAGAGATTTATTTTTCGCTACTTACAGTTAAAAACTTTGGCAGCAAAATATTGCTTATTCGAACACTTAATTGGTTACGTTTAATAACAATCGCGATCATCATTATTGCTATAGGGTGAGGCAAGTGATCAGTACCATGTTAAGCAAATCACCTCCCACGTCTCTCATTGGTTTTCAAATCCGCCCACAATTATGTTTTTATTATTATTATTATCATCATCTTCATTATCACCGTGACCATGTTCATGCATAACTATGATAATAATCATCATCACCGTGATCATCGTAATGATCGATCGTCGATGGTCGTAACTATAGTGATGAGCATCATGACCATCCGCTGAATGCCGCTGAATACCTGTGTGCAGCGCCCCCGCCCCACATTGCACATCACTCAAGCCGCCTTCAAATCCGCCAACTGTTATTTTTAATTGCCTGCTAATCGACGGTGCGCGATTTAGCGTTCGTTCTTTATTTAACAAATCCACTCCTGAATTGAGATGATCTGGCATCCTGCTCGTTTATCAGCTCTTTGAAAAGACTCGTAATTCTCAAAAGTGTGTGCCCCGATGAGAAAGTTTTTTTTTTGTTTTTGTTTTAATTCAGATTATGATACTCCAAATAGTTGTTGCATTTTGTCAGTTGGCCGATAGAATAACCTTCGATCAATGATCATCGATCCAAGCCAACGCTGCTCGCGGTGCCTATTATAATTGATGATCATCACCGGTGACCATCGTAATGATCGTTATGAACATCACCGTAGTAATCATCACCGTGACCAACATAATCATCGCCATGATCATAACTATGATGACAATCATCATCTTGACCATTGTAACAATTAATCGCAATAAACAGAAACCTGACAACGTGCTAACGTGACGTCATCCTGTGTACAATTCCGGGTTGATATTATCATAACGTCTCGTTCTCTACGATATTCAACTGAAATTGGCGTTCCACTAAGAAAGATAAACATTAAATTGTAATAAACATCAGACAGAACCTAATTTGACGATATTTCCCGCTCAATGTAACGGTTATACCAACTACAGTATCACATCCATGTTGTGACATTAGTCACAATTAGAAGCAAACGCATGTTAATTTAGATATCCCCCATTTGCCTGATTGCAATTGTTTTTCTCTTTGCTTTCTACATTCTATGATGTAAAACGGTTTCTTTCACCACACGAAAGTTGTGTATCTTACTTTCAGCAACATCGGTTTGAGATTTCTTAATCATTACAGCGAATGAATATCGATTGACAAGACATAACTTCTATAAGTTGTCAGATATTCGCTGTTAAAAGAGTATGCTTGAAAATAAACAAGAACTTTACATTAACATAATGATTTTGGAATGATTCAACACAATGTACTTGATGCTTATATCAATTCTACTGCAAGTAATACACCACGACATAACAACAACAACGTCTACTAAAATCAACCCGACTTGTCCATGATGGGCACTTCAATGGAAACGTTCTGAGTATGATAACAAATCATATATAAATATACAGAGAGAGAAAGGTGAAACATTTTCATTAAGTATTTAAAGTGTATGCTTAATTGTCGTTCAAATATTGCGTTACTAATGGTTTCACAATCGTATCAATATAAATGAACACGAGTGGTGTCGGGATAAATTACTACTGGTGCTTCGATGAGTATTCATGCTAGGCAGATCCCGTAATATTGTTCACAACTGTTATATTGTGTCATAGCTGTATGGGTAATTTTTCAGTTTTTGGTGTTGATATCACTAGTATCAATTTATGAACTGAAAAGATTTGCTAAATATATGATGAAACCGAAAGGTCAAGGCATGAATAACACGTTTTTCTTATTTTTTTTTTTCATGAATGAAAATAAGACTTTCATGAATTCACGTCAGACTTCTTTATTATCTACTAGTTTTCCTCCATTCTTGCTAGTACTAATCGCGAACGTGGTGCTCTTGAAGGTTGCCGTTGTCGGTGCATTCCATATTGTATTTTAAATCACTCCCTAAACTCAGTTGGCCCATTGCATAATTGCCGCATTTTATTCCCAATTTTGTTATTCATGGTGAGTATAATAAACGGCAAATCCGGCTCAAAGCGCTGCACATTCATTGGCGATATCTCCAAAGAAATAGGTATCGCCCTATTTTCAACGTGCACAAAAGAGTTACCACATACTCCGGATTACTCCCCAGTTCGACATCGTGGCCATTGTCTATCGGTTAAGATGCAGGATGCCATAGCGTTAATGACCTCTCTTACATACAAAAGAGTCCCCTTCCTACCACGCCTACTGAAGAGAATGCGCATTGTAAGTGGTACTTATCTAAGAGCCCCGAAGGTGACGTCACGCAGATTGTTGAGCAGCTTTCTTTTTCTTTCATATTTCAGACACATGTAATGGGCCAACTCCAAGTAGCATTTCAGCTCACTATTTTTGCCATCCTTTTTTTATTAAATTCAAGTGGGGGAGAGAAAAAAAAATGCATAATCTATATGTTTTGGTACTCTGCACAATGAAAATGTGCAGTACATGCTGTTACTTTTGCTCGACTAGTTTTGTGTGAAGGGCAGAAATACAATGGATCGGCTTTGGAAATATAACTGGTACATGTAGTTGCTTTCAAGGGAGGGTCGGAGATTATAACTAGTTACGATGCATCGACAGTAAATTAAATATAAGGCGGATTTGCTAATAGTTTCGATAAATCGATAGTTTATTTAAGGACAGACCTGGCTTTTCAAGCTATGAATATTTCCGATTGCTTGCGGTTTCAAAACATGAACCTGCATGCTCTATCAATGATTGTGATACAGTGACACAGTTCTTTAAAGAGCGTGTTTGTTGTTATTTAAAGGTATGGCAGTATTTAAAGAGATGGGTCGACTGGCTTTATTAATGTTACGATAAACCCGGAGTTTTCTTTCAAGGGCGGGTCTGGATTAATTTACAGCCACGACCATGCAATCAGAAGTAATTTGTTATCAAAAACGGCGCATGCTTTCTGATAGCCTAGTTGTTAAGTATAGGCATAACCGTTTCTGAAAGGGTGGTTTGGGATTATTAATACACCACGATGTAGTCAGGATAGATCGGCAGTTTATTATACAAAAACTAGTGCGAATGGATCGGCTTTGCCAATAGTGACGATAAACTGGTAGTTGCTTTCAAGGGAGTGTCTGTGATCCACGTACAATATAATGGGCAGTTAATTAAGTGTATAAGGTGGGCTTCGATAATAGTTACGATAAACCGATAGTTTATTTAAATGACGGGCTTGGCTTTATAAGCTATGATTGGTTATCGGTTTCAAAAGACGAACCTGGCCTTTTAGTTAGATAAACTGGTTGTTTCTTTCACAGACGAGTCAGGAATTATTAGTAGTTACGATAAATTGACAGTTTGTTAAAACCCCGTCAGTATCAAGCACTGAAATTCCCATGTCAATTACAACACACTTCATTGCCAATGGTACTAAAAGGGTAATAGGACGTATCGAGCCTTATTATAATGATTAAGATAAATCCATATTTTAGTAAAAACTAGCTGATCCGGGTTTTGCCAATACAATAGTTACGATAAATCAAATGTTTCAATGTCGGGCCTTGTTGGGTTTTATCATGTAGCTATACGATTGATTGCCGTTTTCAAAAGACGGGCCTGGCTTTATCGATAATTACGATGGACTGGTATATAGTTTATTTCAAGGCCGGTCTCGAATTAGTAATAGTTACGATAAAATAATCAGCAGTTTATTAACAATAACGCGGTTCTCTAGTTCGAAAAACCGGTAGATTATTCAAAAGGTGGGCCTGCGCAATATGAAGATCTACGATTGCTTACGGATTTAAAACACGAACCTGGCTTTATCAATAGTTATGATAACATGGTATAGTTTCTTTAAAGAGAGTGTCTGGGGTTATTTACAGGTATGAGAGTTTCTTAAAGGGACGGGTTGATTGGATTTATTAATCATTACGATAAACCGGTAGTTTTATTTCAAGGGCGGGTGTGGCTTTATTTTACAGTCGCGATCATGCAATCAGCAGTATAATTAATTATCAAAGATGGTAAGTGCTTTCTAATAGCGAAGTTCCAATGAAGTAGGCATGTTTATTAAAAATAACGCGGTTCTCTGGTTCCGAAAAACCGGCAGATTATTCAAAAGGTGGGCCTGCGCAATATGAAGATCTTACGATTGCTTACGGCTTTAAAACACGAACCTGGCTTTATCAATAGTTATGATAACATGGTATAGTTTCTTTAAAGAGAGTGTCTGGGGTTATTTAAAGGTATAAGAGTTTCTTAAAGGGACGGATTGATTGGATTTATTAATCATTACGATAAACCGGTAGTTTTATTTCAAGGGCGGGTGTGGTTTTATTTTACAGTCGCGATCATGCAATCAGCAGTAATTAATTATCAAAGATGGTAAGTGCTTTCTAATAGCCAAGTTCCGATGAAGTAGGCATGACCGTCTCTTACATGGTGGCTCGGGATTATTAATACACAACAGTGTACATGTAGTTAGGATAGATTGTCAATTTATTATAAATAGCGCGAGCTTTAAGAATTACGGTAAACCAAAAGTTCATCGAAAGTTACTGTAAAATGAACTGTAGTTTCTTCAAAGGGTTTGGCCCTGCCTTACTATAGCTCAGGGGCTGGTTTAATTAGGCCTGTCAATACGATGAACTGGTTAGTTTCTTTAAAGGGCGGGCCTAAAAGTTAAAATAAAACAGGAATTTATTGAAAAGGTTTGGCCTTGCTTTTTTACGATTGTGTGCTATTTCCATAATCATTTCGATAAATTGGTATTTTCTTTAAAAGGTGGGCCTTACTTTATGAATACCTCCTATTGACTGCCGTTTTAACGACAGGCCGGGTTTTAATGATACATATTATGGGAAAACGGTACATTTTATGTCAAGGACGGGTTAGGAAATAAGTAAAAAAAAAATTAATCACCAGTTCGTTTAAAATGGCGTGGATTTTATCAATAAAAACGACAGTTTCTATGTGATATACCGCTACGTGTACATGTATTTACGACAAATTAGCAGTTGCTTAAAGATGTCGCGTTTTTTTCAAAAGTAACGAAAAACCGGTAACTTATTCAAAGGTTGGGTCTGCCTTTTATGAAAAGCTCCGATTGATAGCCGGTTTCGAGAGACGAGCCCGGCATTATCAATAATTACGATAGACTTGTAGTCCCCGTGGAGAGCGTGTCGGTGTTTATTAGTTATAGCAGTTTCTCAATCAAAAGGACGGGTATTTGACTGTTAACCATCACGATAAACCGCGAGTTCATATCAAGGGCGGGTCGGAAATAATTAATAGTCATGAAAAATCGGTAGTTTAGTAGCGATAGAGCGGGCTTACGGTAAACTGCCGGTTTCGAAGATACGACGAATGAATAGTTTATTAAAATGATATGGGCGGTCACTATCAATAGTTACGATTAACCGGGAGTTCCTGTCAAGGACGGGCGGGTCGGAAATTATTAATAGTCATGATGAATCGGCAGGTTATTAATCGAGCTTAGCCAAGTTACGGAAAATTGCCGGTTTCTTTACATGAAATTACGATGAGTTGATATTTTCTTAGATATGGGGAGGGCTCTATCAATACTTGTAATTAACCGGTAGTTTATTCAAAGGGCGACTCGAGATTTATCAATAGCTTCAATGAAATCGGCAGGTTCCTTAAATCGCTTTAAAGTTGAACTTTCAGTATAGCAATCTAACCACAGACCAAGCATGGACTTAATCGATGCTTGCTTGCACCTTTTTTTTTTCTTTTTCTTATCTAATTTATCAATGAACACAATGAGCGAATGATATGTTTTTCCTTTTGAACAGCGATTAATGGTTGTTTTTTCTTATTGTTGTAATTCGATGTAATTCTTGAAAAATCTGACAGTTTGTATAAATTTGTTATGATCAATGATTATGACGAATATGTTTCTGGAAATAATTTTTTTTTTTGTTACAGTAATTGTCATTTAAATCATTCATGAATAATTGTTTATTGTTCTGTAAAATTGGTGTTCATTGATTAATAAAATACACGTTGAAACAAAAAAAACCTTCCAAATCCAAAACGACAATGGGAGCTGCTTACTTGAGTAAATCTATTGTCTACACCATGTCTTCGCAAATCATGCATTATGCATCAGTCTTGCTGCCGGAGGTGTCCAGAGTGACCAATCACATGACTGCACCTATTGTCGGCTGACCTTTCGCAATACGCTGATCTCGCCAGCTTGATGAGTCCCCGAAGATTTCATTTCTACCCATCATTTCTAATACAAGAATGGACGGATCTATACTTTATTTCAAGAGATAAAACTCACACATTTTGCAAGAAGAAATATTGAAGATTCATATTCTTCAATTGAACAGAATCGAGCCGAAACAAACTCATGTACTTTCTTCGGTCTCTCACACAAAATATCTCCCCCGCGACCAGGTCTGGGCGTCTATCAATAGCCATGCAAAATCACGGAAAGCGGATATCGATCGGTGACGGTTCTATTATACGAACTACATTGTGATTGGTCAACTGTTTTCACACACTTGGAAACGGTGAATTTAGCTGACATAGCACGATTGAGCGAGGGACAACATGAGTTCGGAAGCAAATCGTATCGTATTCTTTAACAGCGAATTTCTCCGTTTCTTTTTTTCACTGCCGTTTATATTTTCTACTTTATAATAGTTGTATCTCGGCGCCCAAGCCACCAAAATCTATGATTTAAGTATCAAAATAAAGCTTAGGGCACGGAGAATAAGGTGGTATACATAACTCAAACATGATAAATCCCGACTTGTCACTCATTTTGGCCTGCTCGGTCACATATGCCTCCGCCTCTTTGCTAGCTCTATTTACATTATTCTCAGAAAATCTGTTTGTTTGGTTGGAAATGTCCCAGTTCCTATGTGAAATTAAAATACCATTTATTCTGTTTTTCTATGTTCATTCGACCTCTGACCTCTTACTTCTTTGACTTCCAATCTAACCAGTCTGTCTAAATCCATCCCTGTATCCTTGTAATTCTTGTACCATGTTTTCTTGAAATGCATAATTGGATTGGGATTTATTGTGAAAAGTATCAATTTTCAGCAAATTTTGGCAAAGTTCATAAACCTTTAACCTCTGACCTTTCAGGAATATTACCCAAACTTTCATCAGTCTACCATCATGAAGTGACACATCTCTGTACCATGTTTGTTTAAATTGAATCATTAGATTTGGATTCAATGTGAAAAATAGCCAATTTTGGCAAAGTGCATTGACCTTTGACCTCTGACCTTTGAGAAATTTCACCAAAAATGTTATCAGTCTACCCCCAAGTAGTGATCATCTTTGCACCATGTTTAGTTGGTAATGTACCATTAGATTTGGATTTACTTTGAAAAATATCACTTTGGGGGCAATTTTTAGGTAATTTTTTGGCAAAGTGCATTGACCTTTGACCTCTGACCTTTGAGAAATTTCACCAGAAATGTCACCAGTCTCACCCTAAGTAGTGATCCATCTTTGCACCATGTTTAGTTGGTAATGTACCATTGGATTTGGATTCATTGTGAAAAATATAGTTTGGCCGGGGCAGTTTTTAGCCAATTTTGGAGAAGTTCATTGACCTTTGACCTCTGACCTGTCAGGAATTTTACCAAAAATTTCATCAGTCTATCCCCAAGTAGTAATCCATCTGTGTACCATGTTTCATGAGAACTACATCCTTGGACTTGGATTTATTGTGAAAAAGGTCAAATTTTTGCAATTTTTCACAAAGTTCATTGACCTTTGACCTCTAAACTTTCAGGAATTTTACCCAAAATGTCACCAGTCTACCTCCAAGTAGTGATGCATCTTTGTACGATGTTTGCTGAGAATTGTATCCTTGGATTTGGATTTAATGTGAAAAAGGTCAATTTTGGCAATTTTTCACAATGTTCATTGACCTTTGACCTTTGACCTCAATCAGATTTGACCCCAATTTTACACACTTCATTGGTTTTATGCAATACACACATGTACTAAGTTTGAAGCAAATCTGGTTCACGGTTCTCAAGATATTGCCTAAACGGATTCGGGACGGACGGACGGACGGACGGACAACCCGAAAACATAATGCCTCCGGCCACTTCGTGGCGGAGGCATAAAAACATCAATTTACTCATGGGGCTCATTCTAGACGAAGAATTTTCGTAGTGCAAAACAGATCCTTATTTGGCTTTTAAATTAGCAACACTATTTTTCATAATCATAAAAACGAAAAGCACATTCCATTATGAAATAACGTAACATAAAAAAACATACAATTTCGAGCAATGATTGGCTCATGGCTGCACTTGGTGGCTTTTGGTAGGACCCTGGTGAGAAGTTTATCTCCAGGATTTCAAAAGACATAGCTCTTTGAGAAATCTTACAGAAACTCACCGACTCTGTGAACAAACAGCTTCGGTTTGCCGGGGAAGTGGTAGTTGACCACGACGTCGAGCATGGGGATGTCGATACCGCGGGCTGCGATGTCAGTCACCAGCAGGATGTGGGTCTTCTTATGTGCGAATTTAGCAATGTTGATCTTTCTGGCTGCTTGGTCCAAGGCGCTGAAGATATAGGTACAGCTGATACCAGCCTGAGCTAGAAGCTACCAAACAAGCATGAAAGGGGGTTAAAGGTCATCTGAGCTTTTAGTAGCAGCCATAGTCCATATCCATATACTGTATTGCGCTGGTCAGTTTATCAGTCAACATGGCTCTACTTGTTTCAATGGGCAGCTTGTTTTTTCCGCTAAAATATAAAGTACCATGACTCCTATACAATCTGCTTTTCAGACAATCGACAACAGGCTTCAAATACCTTACAGGACACAATTAAGCCACATCCCTCTCGTTACTGCAGTTCCACGGCAAATTTTGATATCCTAACTGGAGCACGTTTCACAAAGCCAGGGAATCTAACAGTAAGCAACAGATTAATCAAGATTAACAGATTAACAGATTAATCAAGGAATTGCCCATAAGCTGATTAACAGATTAATCAAGGAATTGCCCGTAAGTTGATGCCTGTCATGCTGAGCTCCTCACCTCTCTGATATACTCCACGTGATGCCGCGTTGCCAAGAAGACAACCGTGAGCTGGGAGGGCTGGACGACATCACGCAACAGGTGCAGTAAGACCGCCGTCTTGTCGCTAGCTCGGGCATAGAGGTAGGTGTTCTGTGGGGTGGGGTCATAGATGGGGTGGGGGAGGGGAACATGAAAGAGCAAACCATCAGAAATTATGCAATGCGGGGGGGGGGGGGGGGGGCTTCGCAGGTGATGTCAAAAAAAATGTTTTAAGATAATAACTTCCTTATTTTTTGATGGATTTTCATCAAAATGTCACTAATATGTTTCTTCCACATGTCTGCTTCTATTGAATCCAACTTAACCTTAGAGTAAACTCTCCCTGCACTCACTTTTAGCTGCTCGCTGATCTTGGATTCCACGTCCAGTCTGACCAGTACAGGCTCCCCCAGACCAGCGCTGGCAAAGTCCACCAGACTCTTGGGTAGGGTGGCTGAGAAGAGGAGAGTCTGCCGATTGTCTGGCAGCCGGGAAAGAATCTCACTCAGCTGCTCAGCGAATCCCATCTCAAAGAGTCTGAAAAGAAGGCCAGGCACTGATTAGTTTTGGTGTTGATGGAATGGAAAAAACAACTCCTGTATAGGCTTATATCTTTGCAGACAATGACATCACAGACAAGTTGTTTATTTTGAAGTTGATTCACTGGCAACTTCTTTGCAGGCCTATATTGCCAAATATGGTAATAACACCTCACGCCCACTGCAATAGTATATACACCCAACAACATTAAAGATTGTCCGTCCCTTTTGCAAGCTTAAAATTTGAAATCGTCTATCACGATCGTAAATTGAAGAAAGTGTGATTCAAGACCATTTCTAAGAATATAGCATGTTGAAGCTTTCTGTATATGTAAAAATTTCAGCCGTTAAATTTCAAACTTTTTCGACTTTTCGACTTTTTTCGTACTACGAAAAAAGTATTAGTCTTTGTTACAGTATCTGGTTATTACGCATGTGTGATATCCTAATTTTATGAGTAATTACCAAACTTTGGAGATGATTCCTTCTATAGAACATTTTTTTTTCATAATGCGTTTTTTAATTTAATAAGCAGATTAATCAATAAAGCAGATATTTCAACACAAACTGCTAAGAGCCTGAGGTAAAGACTATTAATCAGACATTGTTTATGTGCATTATTTGAATTTTACACTACGTATCAATTTCAAATTATGAATATACAGCTTGCTAACACTTCTCTATATGTTTTGCCAATGTTTCGATGGTTTTGTGGTGATCTGAAAAAGGTACGGGCTGTCTTTAAGTGAAAACAATTATCCACTATTGCTACTTTATCTGAACGCGCTCAAAAAGCATGACTTTTTTCGCGCCGCAAGTATATTCAATATCATGCAGCAATATTTTTGCAAAAATAAACCCCATGCAATAAAACAGCTAATTACAAAAATGAACTCATCACAAAAAAAGTCTGAAAAAAAAGCAAGGCAATGATTGTTTTTTGATATCCTAAATTCCTTACCACATACTCAAACTGGCCCCTACTTGAGCTCTAACTCCACCAGCACATTATATGATCACTATTTCTTCAAATTGGCAATGTGTTGAAAAGATTAAAACCACATTTTGTGTCTTAAAACTGGCACCATTATTGCTCTAAAGTGTATGTTCATGATGTTATGATAATTCATAATGGAATGTACATTCTGTTTTATAATACAAATGAAAAATATCAAGAATATGCCAATTTAAAAGCTAAATAATAATGATTAGTGTTGCTCCAACCTCTGACTTCATCCTGAAAAAGTTAAATCATGCATTCCTTACCGATCTGCCTCATCAAAGACGACGTACTCCACCTGGTTCAGTTTGAGTTCCATCTCCACCAGCACATGAAGCAGCCTGCCGGGCGTGGCAATCAGGATGTCAGGGTTCTCGTGGAGGGCGGCAAACTGGTCGTCCATGCGGTCTCCGCCCAAGATGACCTCCGACCTCAGGTCAGTGTAGCGACCCAGCTGAACGGCCAATGAAAAGGATTATCTCATGATTCACAGTCAGATTTCTAATTTTTTTTATGGCCATGACCCTGTCTAATAAAGACTTGCGATTGATCGCAACTTGACTTGCAATTGATATCAATCCCAATTCTGTACATCAGAGATACGGGATTGGACTTGCGACGATCAATATTAATTGCAACTCTTTATAAGACGGTACCCATGAATCTGAAAGGTAGAGTATCTCTATTTCTGACCAAATAAAAATTCTGTAAAACATTGCATGAAGACTACAAGACATCAACACAGATGTCCAGTTTGTGAAATATGAAATATAATAGTGACAGTATATGATTGAAATACGGCATGATAGAATTTGCCGCTTTGAACCTTGCCTATCAGACTCAGGTTCCTTTTCAAATACAACGTAAAGATGAAGTTGGCCACTAACATACATGCTCCAAACAGCTGGGTCATGTTGCATAAAACTTACCATTGATGGTAACAAATGGCAACTGCTATGGAAACCAAGAATTTGATAGGCTGTTGACCAATTTTACCATGGCAGTTACCATTGATGGCAGAGTTAACATTAATGGTAAGTTTTATGCAACAGGGCCCTGGACTAGCAAAGCTGCATGATCATGTTACAGATTTCTTGATGTAAGTTTAGCAACTGCTGTCAATCAACAGAAAAAAAATCCATGAATATTGATGGTTCATAATAGAGCACAGAAGTGGTGTTGTTATACCCACTGTTATGCAGGTTGCTGTTTATAACAACATCACTCAAGTGAGATTTTCACTAGTCCGCCATTGCCTAGCAGGCCAGTGTTGGGCACTCCCACTGAGAGTCCCCGCAATGATCACTGATGCTTGTTCTACCCTCATAGTTTAAAACAAGCTGTCTTGACAACCTGCTCATCAGCACACATATTTCCAAATAGGGGTAGATGATTGTGATCTGACTGCCACTAGAGTCCTGGGAAGTGATTCACATCGTCTGATTACAGCTGCTATAGTTCTACTCATGCCATACCTCCTTAGTAAATTTCAGCGTCTGCAGTGCTAGCTCCCTCGTTGGTGAGAGTATGAGAGCCCTCGCTCCTGATTGGGCGGAGCGTCGTTGGAGTCGCTCCAGCATCGGCAGGAGGAATGCAGCTGTCTTACCACTCCCTGTCCTTGCCATTGCAACCACATCTTGCCCTTCCATAATCACAGGGATACACTAAAATTGAAAATGATGTGTAAGAACATGAAGTGTTTGAATCACATGACTTATGTCATGCTGTACTACATTAAATATAAAGATAACACAAACAAAATAAAAGTTCTCCTATTCAATACATACTGCACTAAGCTGAAAAGCAATTCTTAAGCATGACAGGTTTGCATAATATAGGCCTACTGATTAGGCCTACTGATAGGCCTACTGATTACAGTCTTTTAATGTCTGGAAGAAATATAATCAGAACACAAAAATTTACATACTGGTATGATAAATGTAACATTGGTTGAACTTGGCTCAACCTGGTTCAACTTGGTTACACTATAAATTGCACAAAGGTACAGATTGGCAGACTGATCTGAGAAGTACATAGATAAAGATAAAGAATATAATCTTAAGTTGTCAACTATAAATTACATCTCATGTTACTGGATCAAAGTAGAATGGTTTCATATTTGGTACTCAATGTTTTGATGACAAGCACATCATTAAATACTTGCTGTAAGAAATGTTTGTCTAAATTTTACAAAACAAATGTATGTCATACCCCCGTCACACTCACCTTTCTTTGGATGGGTGTCGGTATCTTGTAACCCTTTTTCATGATTCCCTTGAAGACCGCATGGCTAAGGCCTGATAGAGAAAGAATGAGCGAGAGAGATATAGGACAGAAAGACAAAGGAGGAGAAAGAGATATGATAGGGAGAGATAGGAGAAGGAGAGATAGGAATGAGTGAGAGAAAGAAAGAGAGGAGGGAGATAGGATAAGGGTTAGAGATAAAGAGTGAGAGATAGAAAGAGTGGGAGAGTCTTAAAGAATGGGAGTAGAGGAAAAAGGAATGGACAGAAAGATGGTTAAAAAAGAAAGAGTAAGGGAGAGTGAAAGGAAGGAGAGAGTAGGAAGATGGAGAGGGAAAATCAGGAAAAGCAGGGTTAGAAAGAGGCAGAGAGGCAATGTTTAATTATATCACAGAAGAAATAGAAATACCCCATACTTCACTATCAAGTGATCATGTTGAGCGCACAGCAGGATAGCAGGATAAGAACATTAAAAAACAAGGCAATAACAAGGCAAGCTAAAACAAAAGGATAAAAGATAACAATGGTAAAAATGATAAGACTTTTGCTAGAACTTTCTGGTGTTTTCATGATTTTTCTTGTAAATAATTTGAGATGATGCCTTTCTGTGATCATGAAATGATTATAGGGATGAGATACATGATCAGGGCAGAAGGACTGTATACAATGATTGCAGCTCTAACAAGAAAATATCAGCAATCCAAGGTGTTGGGGGTCTAAGTTATCTCAGTTGCTAATCTCAGCCCAGGCCCTAGGGGTTAGATTTAAGGTTAGGTTAGGGTTAGGGTTAGAGTTAAGACATGTCTTAAAGGGAATATAGTGTACTGGTAAGATGAAAAAGCCTTCAAAAGGTGATCGTGAGCAATCTTCTTGCAAATGTTCTGAAATTCATGTATTGTCCATTTTAGTTATTTGCCCTCAAATGATCAGCATGTGGGGAAATTAGTGATTAGATTACAAATCCTGAAAATGTTTGGCCCAAACATTTTGATAATTTTGAGAATAATCATTACATTCTCCAAATGTGGATCATTTGAGGGCAAATAACTTTCAGCAAGTTTCTAAATTGGACAATACACTCATTTAAGACCATTTGCAAGGAGAGTGCTAACGGTCACCTTTTGAAGGTTTTTTGTCTTCCCAGTACAGTATATTCCCTTTAACCCGAACCCTAGGCTGAATTTCGCACCCTCAAATAATTTAGACACCCAGTTTTGCCAAAACATGAAACAAAACTCAAATTCCTCTGACTGCTGTTCTACATACCCATGGATTGGAATCCTCCAGATTTTTTCTTCTTCCTGTTTTGCTGCTTGACCAGGGCCCGAGTGTCCAGCTCCGCATCAGATGCATAGCCATCCAGGGTTGGGTAGCCGGCAGAAAGTTTGGCCTGGAGTAGAATTACAAGAGAAATGCAGTTCTGCATGGCCCCGTTGCATAAAACTTACCATTGATTGGTAACTCTCAGAGATGGTTCACTTACACTCACTGACACTCACATTTACTTACACTCATGGATTTTCATCAGTGTGAGTCACCAAGCTTCACGTGATAAAACACTCAACACTCAGTCTCAGACAACAGTCTTAACTTCAATTGTGATGCATGCCATGGTGACTGAATTAACTTACACTTTTTTGACTGATGCCAACCTACAAATAGCACAGCTGGGGACCTTAATCGCGATTATGCCGTAAACTCCCGAATCTACTGCACCTGGCCGTTTTGAAATATAATGCACTATACTTGCATGAAATAAAATTAGTACTAGGAAATGTTAATTTCAATGAAGATCGAGATGTCGACAAAATGAATGAACGCACGTCACTCACATCAATTATCACGCGTGGGACTGGAACACGAGGACTGGGCTAGACATTCATCGTCACATATTCACTTTTAACATCTTACCTGCTTCGATGACACCTTTGACTTTTCATTTTCCTCTTCCTCTGCTGATCCGGCGTTTCTTTCCGTCATATTTCTCTTTTTCCGTTTTAGCTTTCTTTCAATATGTGCCATTTTATTCGTAATTTGATGGCACGGCGCAGTATCAATTCACGTGTGTTTGTAGCCTTATTTCAGGCGCAGGCGCGCGTAAGCAACATTCCTAAATTTCCTATAAACTTTACAATACATGTATACAGTACCATGTTGAGTGAGAAAAAAAAAATTACATGAATATTATTTGACATACCCTTCAGATATTTTTTTTAAATTGAAAATGTATCCACGAAAAATTGTTAAAATGACTCCGACTTATATTGTCTGAAAGTCAGGCTAACTCGTAGTCTAGGTAAGGCTGTGGAGTACCTGAAACACATACCCTAACAGAAGTCTTACCAACTTTGTCTGGAAATATAGACTAAGCTGTCTTCTCTGCATGCTCCATTTATATGGAGTAGATCATGTTTCCAGACATAGTTATGAAGCTGTAGTTTGTCGATATGTGGCCATGCACTTCACAACCTAGCTAGAACTCAGACTAGATATTTCCTAGCATAGGTCCAGAGGCATCAAAGAATTATCAAACAACACGAGACTAGTGCTAGTGGTATCAAGATGGGGGCCAGAGGGGGATCGAGGGGGGGGGGGGGGGGGGGGCGGGGGGCGGGGGTCTCATTCTTGTCCACGTTTATTGTGTACTCTCTCTCAGAATACTGCCACTCAAATAGCTTCAATAATATAGTCTTATGTAATTATACGGAAATAGCTCCTATTCCTGACCTGCAGACTCGTGCAGTTGATTTTTCTGTCAAAATGGCAAACCAGCCTGAATTTCCCAGAGACAGTTACAGTAAGGACCTCGGTCTATCAAATGCACACACACACACACACACACACACACACACACAAATGTACGCACGCGAGCACACGCACACACACCTATATACACTCACGCACATACACTGTATTCATACATAAAACACCCTTTGCATTTGCATTTGTTTTCAGAACATTTAACATATATGCAGCTGATTTCTAGTTTCTACCCACAGGGTGATACCGAGCCACAAGTACCAACATTGAAAATCAACAATCGGTAAGATTTTTGGAAATTGCATCAGAAATGCATCCATTTAAAATGCATCCAACCTAATGACAATAATCTATCAATAATCAGGGAGATTGGGTGATGTGATGGAATCCAATGAAGTAATATTGGCCTACTTTCAGGGAGTCTCCTGCAAAATCAGGGAGACTTGGCCCGGGGACTTGGCAGCTCTGTATCATATCCAAATCCTGAGGAGTGAGGTGATTTACACGGAACATTGTGATATACACATGCAAAAATGCACAGGCAGAAGTATGTCCTTCATATTAGTTTATTGTAGGAATTATACAAAAATACACATTCTCTCTTAAAAAAAAATAAAGAAATATTATGTAACATAAATCCATTTACATGTTCCACTATCCCGCTTCAAGTCAAAATTTTACATGTTTATGGCCACTTCCAAGAAACCCAATTATTCTGAATGTTATATAGCTGTGATGAAGGAAAATCAATTTATTTGTAATATTTATGAGGCATTATACATCCGAGAAACTGACCCTCTCAAGGAATTTCACTAGAATTGTTTACTATAATCTTATGAGAGAACCAGTATACACTGTATAAATAGGCAGATCATAGATTCATCAGAGACAGAGATATACTAATATTTCAGAGAAAAGCAGAGACAACAAATTACAAGATTACAACAAAGTACAAGAGAGTTATCAGAATTATCATCAAGGGTGAGAGCTGAGTAAAAAGTAAAATGTTCAACAACCTGCAAGATACTTTGAGTCTGTGAGTCATCCACCTTAATCAGAATTTAGGAACACTACAAATAATGTTACAGCTCCCAACACGCAACCAACACAACAATAATCTTCCCTAACTGGCTGGATGGGTTAATTCCACAGTTATTCCACAGTCACAGTCATATGATTATATGTAATTGAATGGCCGACATAATCAGATTCAGGGGATGAGCAACTCAATCTTGCAAATAAAAAGTGTTGTTTTATTTTATTTGGAGATGAGCAATGCATGATATACACACCTTGATTACAATCTATCTCCAACTGACAATAATGGAATTTCCAAACAGTGGAGCTTAAAAAAAACAGACTGGCTTATACAGGCTTACCTAGGTGTTATGCTTGTTTATCAAAAGTTTATAATGACCATCCTAAATCTAATTACATGTATTGGCAAACATTTGCTTGACATGGCAAAAACTAACTGCATGTTTGTCTGGCCTCAAATTCCTGAACCAAATAATTTGCTTTGTTTGTGCAATGTAGGTGAAGAAATATACATAGGTTGTGACATTCAAAATGAAATCATGAGAAGGTCTGTGAGGTCTTTTGCAAGTCTAAATCAAAGGGAATTTTTAAAAAGAAAGCTCTTACGACCCTCTATCAAAAATGTAAGAACTGCAATGAGAATTAACATCATATGAACATACGATGGCATACCAAATTATGAAGTTAGAAAAATGAAAAATATACCTATTCATTTTTCTTGTCATATGAACATATTATGGCATACCAAATCATGAATTTAGACAAATGAAAAATATATCTATTCATTTTTCTTGTGATTATTTTGCACCCTGGTAGATACATATATGAAATCATCCAGATCATGATTCTGGAGATGACTGACATCATAAGATAACATATTACTGATGATCCTTTGTTGTTCTGTACAATGGAATACAAATTTAATGTTCTTTAAATGTTTCCATGGTGAGAGTGTACTAATAAATACTAATTAGAAAATAGCAAAACTTTCGGTAACACCATGTGGTTGTATTCTTTCGGATAATTGGCCCACTTATGGGGTGAAGAAAGGAAAGTGAAAAGTGAAAAAAGGGAGAGGTGAATTTTTATATTTTTATAACACTTACACAAGACTATTTTTAGCTTTAGTTTTCGGTGTTTTAAACCGAAATTAAATGGGATGGAATGGAGGTAGAAGAAGATTGGAATACAAATTGTTTTACAGTCTCTTACTGTATACAATAATACAAACATAAAATTTGAAGAAAAAAAATTACAGAAATCAGAAGCATAATATTTTTGAAGAGTTCATGACATAAAACCACTTACAGTAATATGGAATAACATTAACATACCCTCAACATAACATAAATAAACAAACATTTAAAATATCATGAACAGTTAAATAACAATTTTTCAATACAAAACTCTTGTAGACCCTGATTACAGGTATGCAGAAATTCTTTCATGTTTGAAAAATACAAATTTAACGTTTCAAGAGTACATCTTGCGTCATATTTATACAATATACACTTTACCTATGAAACTGCAATAACAGCCTGTAGGGAAGATTGCACATTAGATATAAAGCACTGTTTTTGAACACAGTTCTTCAAATCCAATACAGTTCTCTTACAGCCCTGATAAGAAGTATGTAGAAATTCTTTGATGTTAGAAAAACACATACACTGAACACACATTTTTTAGAGTACATGTATCTTACTTTGTATATGCACCATGTATCTATCAAATACAAAAATAAACATTCTATAGGAATAACTTGCACATTAGAAATAAAGCCCTGTTTCAATGTGTACATCATCAAATAAATAAGTTCAAAGAATTTGGCAATTGATTAAATGAAAGACTATTTCGCAGAAATGAAAGTGTTTAAAGTTGCATAGATGCATTGTACACGGCTCACAAAATGAACAATAAATCTCTACCAGTGGAAATAACCTGCAGTATACAAAGTTTTGTGCGCTACAATTCAATTGGAAGTACCTACACTCAACATAATAGCACCCTGTACATGTGATGCACATAGTACATACACTAGCCTTGTTTGATATGCGATACAAATGTATTGCCACTATGAGAACATGTATATGAGTATATGAGTATGAATTACTATAACGACTGCTAATCTGTGTCTAGTATGGACAGTCTTGTTACAATCAAAAGTATTCATTTTCATATGCACTATAAACTTAATAACAGGTTAACATATGGTGACAATGTGAACACTAGTATGAATGGTTTCTAGTGTGTATAATACTTTTGTGTGATGAATTTACGGTTTTGGAATCTCATTCTTCACTATGGCTTCCCATATGATCTCCTAAGAAGCCGTTACGTATGAATGTCTTATTGCATTTAAGGCATTTGTATGGGCACTATAGAGTGTCGAGTTCTTTTATGGACTGCTAAATGGCTTCTTCTCGAAAAAGCCATTTCACATTCAGAACATTGGTGTGGACGCTCCCCAGTGTGAATTTTCATGTGTCGTACTAAAGCACCTTTATGCTTAAATGCCTTGTTGCAGTTCGTACATATATGCGCACGCTCTGCAGTGTGACTTAACATATGTGATGATAACTGGCTTTTAGAACTGAATGTCTTACTACAATCAGAACATTTGTGACGCTCTCCAGTGTGAGTTCTCATATGATGTGTTGCTAACTGGCTTGTAGTACGAAAAGTCTTATTACAATCAGAACATTGGTGTGGCCGCTCCCCACTGTGAATAACCGCATGTGCGTTGAAATTGCTTTTGCTTACAAATGTCTTACCACAATCAGGACATTCATATGGACGCACTCCAGAATGAATTCTCATATGCCCTTCAAAATGACGCTTCGTAGGCAAAGCCCTATCACAAACAGAACATTGGTATGGTTGCTCTCCAGTGTGGTTCCTCATATGTTGGACTAAAGTAACTTTATGCCTGTAAGTCTTCCCACAGTCGGTACATACGTGTGGACGTTCTACAGTGTGAACTCTCATATGCGATGTTAACATGCCTCTGGTACGAAAACATTTATTACATTTAGAACATTGGTGTGGACGCTCCCCACTATGAATACTGATATGCGATTCTAAAGCACCTTTATACCTAAATGACATACCACAGTGCGCACATAAGTGCGGACGCTCGTCAGTGTGAGTTATCATATGTGTTGCTAAATGGCTTCGAGTAATGAATGTTTTATCACAATCAGAACATTTGTGTGGACGCTCCCCAGTGTGAATACTTGTGTGTACTTCTAAAGCACTTCTATGCTTAAATGCCTTACCACAGTACGTACATATGTGAGGACGCTCTATGGTGTGAGTTTTCATATGTGATGATAACTGGCTTTTAGTTCGAAAAGTCTCATTGCAATTAGAGCATTGGTGTGAATGCACTTCAGTATGAATTCGTATGTGGGCTACTAAACTACGTCTTGCACGGAAAGTCTTACTACAAGTAGGACATTGGTGTGGACGCTCTCCACTGTGAGCTTTCCTATGTGCTACTAAATCACGTTTAATACGGTAACTCTTATCACAATCACCACATTTGAAAGGACGTTCACCACTATGAATTCTCATATGCGCTGTCAACTCATGGTTATATACAAATTTCTTATCACAACCAGGACACTGGTGTCGACGAGCTTGACGCTCTCCAGTGTGCGTTCTGATATGTCCTACTAAACTGCCTCTATGTGAATATGCTTTGCCACAGTATGTACATACGTAAGGATGCTCTCCAGTGTGAATTCTCATATGTGATGATAACATGTCTTTAGTACGAAATGCTTTATCACAATCAGAACATTGGTGTGGACGCTCCCCAGTGTGAATAGTCATATGCGTTGATAACTGGCTTCTAGTACAAAAAGATTTATCACAATCAGAACATTGGTGTGGACGCTCTCCAGTGTGAATACTCATGTGTATTTCCAAAGTACTTTTTTGAATAAATGCCTTACCACAGTACGCACATTCGTATGGACACTCTCCAGAATGAATTCTCATATGTGCCGTCAACTTGCCTTTAGTACAAAAAGATTTATCACAATCAGAACATTGGTGTGGACGCTCTCCAGTGTGAATGCTCATGTGCGGTCGTAAAGCGCTCTTATACTTAAATGCCTTACCACAATACGCACATTTGTGTGGACGCTCTCCAGTATGACTTCTCATATGTGATGATAACAATCTTTTAGTACGGAAAGTCTTATTACATTCAGAACATTGAAAAGGACAATCCCCAGTATGAATTCTCATATGCTCACCTAACTCCTGTTTAAATTTGTAGCTCTTACTACATTTAGAACATTGGTGTGGACGCTCTGAATTGTGAACTTTCATATGTGCTGCTAAGTTTTTTTTGGCATGGAAAGTCTTATTGCAATCAGCACACTGGAAAGGACGCTCCCCAGTATGAATTCTCATATGCTCTATTAACTTCCATTTCTGCTTGAACGTCTTATTACAATCAGCACATTGGTGTGCACGCTCTCCAGTGTGAAATCTCCCAGGAATATGTGTATCGCAAATGGAAACATGAAAAGGGACATACAAACCATCTCCAAAAGAAGGTGTAGAATCTTCATGCAGAGTTCCTTCAGTATTATCAACAACTTGCTCTGCACTGCTAGAATCACTGCCAATATGACCCTCACTTCTGGAAACATTGTTACTCTTTCCTTCAGTAATATGAACAATTTGCTCTGCACTGTCAAAGTCACTGCTGACCTCATCATTCCCTAAGTCTAGAGGTATTAAACTACATCCAGTAGCACTGGTATATGTTCCTGTTAATGAGTCATCTTCCTTGGATTCCTCCTTAGCAACCAAATATTTGTCTGCATCTTCTTCCTGAAAAAGACCTTCAGCTGATTCTTCAACAATTGCGTCTGTGACGGTGACCTCCTCCCTTTGGTCCATTGAGTGAGCGTCGCATTCCAGTTGCCACTCTGTCCTGGTTTCTGGCTTGGTGTCTTCATCTTGTCCATCTAAAAATGATTTTGATAAATGAAACAAAACATGCATGCAGGTGGATAGTGTGATCTTTTAATAACACAAATCAGAGTAATGTTGTTTTTTACCGAAGTTAGGCAAACATTGCTGTTAATGAGGGTCCTGTGTAATGTATCTGCCTCGTAGATACAGAGCAGCTATGTAGATTAAAATGTTCTACAGAATACATTGCTGGCTTTGAATCTTATGCTTATGAGGAATTGTTTGATAAACTGTGTTATGCCATTTCTACAATTATCAGAATAGAACAGAACAGAATTGATCATGTAAGAAAAGCAGCTTAAGTCTGGCACAAAAAGGGCTTAATTGTAGTCACTTTTTGTCTTTAGGGAAGGAAGTCATGATTCATTGCGGAGTCTGAAGTCTATCAATACATTTGCTCATTGGCTGAGCATGGTCTGTCTGGCAGAACAACCAATGTTGCATATATTTGAGTGACAAAGCTTGCTCTTACATGTATATTCATTGACAAATATTAAATTTCAAACTTGTTCAGCATGGTCCTGTCACAATGGCAGACCATCAAATCACCAATGCAACTACATGTCAGCACTATCACTACTAAATTTATTTA
Organism: Arbacia lixula; assembly: GCA_963669155.1. Classification (NCBI taxonomy): domain Eukaryota; kingdom Metazoa; phylum Echinodermata; class Echinoidea; order Arbacioida; family Arbaciidae; genus Arbacia; species Arbacia lixula. Next base: position 2,435,709 of record OZ022594.1, on the reverse strand, counting down.
AGTAATTGCATTCTTCAAAGTATCATCATACATTTGAATGCAGATGAAACACTTTAAACATTTCAGTAATAACACACTCTTAATTAGTCTTATAAACTTCAGTCAGATAAAATTTGAGATTTACTGTTAAATGACAATGAATTTACTTTCATAATCATTTGACACATGATTATTTATTGGGAGATTTTTTCAGACTTTACCTGGTAGATCTACCTCATCTGGTTCTTCTTTGATGGAGCACACTGTGATTTCCCAGCTAGAATTTCCACTCTCTGGGTTGTGTTCATCCATGAGGAAGTTGTTGAAGAGGCCTCTCTGTTCAAATATTCTGCACAAAAATAACAAGAAGGAAATAGAACTTGGCTATGTTTTTTAAGTGATAGTTCACCCTTAAAAACAATTTGGTTTAAATAAAAGCACACACGTTATATTAGTGAGGGGTTTGACAAAAATCGGTCAAGGGAAAAGTTATTTACAAAGAAATTTTAAGTATACACCCAGTAAGGATAGCATGCTCCATCCTGTAAATGAACGAAAAACAAGTCAGACAAATATCTTGGAACCAGACGCAATTTGAACCTGCAATCTACTGCTTACCGGGCAGCGACTTAATCACGCCAGACCCGTGAATTCTAGTTCACGGGTCAAGACACGACAACATGGAAACAAATACCGAAAGAGGGTAACCAGTCAACTTGACCAAAAAGTGGGGCGAGTTGGTCCTGGTGCGACATGGTGGTGGTGCGAGTTGACATGGATTCCCAAAACTTTAAGAATCTCATTTCATCTGACTCATTTAATAACATTCATGACTCATGAGTAGTCCGCCAAAGGGACAATTCGGTTAGATTTCAGTGAAAGGGCTTTCTGGGGTAATTTCAATTTACAAAGAAATGTTAGGCATACACCCAGTATGGCGTGCTACATCCTGTAAATGAACAAGTCGTAGAGCTGCACTTCACGGTATACCCACTATACACACTCACTGCACTGCAGCGGGCGCGCGCTGATCTAGCCCCGGGACTGCTGCGGCGCAGCGGGAGCGGGCTGGTCGCAGTAAGCGCTGATCATGATCATGCAAGGCAAGAGTTCGATCATTAATCATACGTGGGACTGCAGCAAGGCCGAAGACCGAGAACTATTCCTTACTTGCAATATCATAGTGTAGGTTTGACTTCTTCTTGCTCTTTCAATTCAGTATTTCACCCACACTGTTTCTCTTTTCCGGGCCGTGCTCCTGTCCAAGTTCCTTCCAAATTAACTTTAAGTTGTTGTCTCTCAATGTCGCTCCTTGAAACTGGCGACTAATGCAATGGTATGCAAATGAGCCCCGACCAATAAGGAGGGCTTATGGTGTCAAACACAAAAGAAAAAAATATTTTCACGATCTCTGCAAGCTCAATGAATTAAATGTATTATCTCAGTCTTCTACAAGGCGTGGTTAGGTATTAAATAAGGTTTCATTTTCTCATTCTAAATCAAAATCTGATATTCAAACTCGATCACAAGTTTCCTTGCTATGTTTAATGTTCATGAGAAAATAGTGAAATCAAACATTCAGGACTACTGATACGATTTGCTGAATTCTACAAAGCTGTAGATTCAGCCACGAATAATGATATTGAAAAGACTTAACTTTCTACCAGTTATCACGTGTGTATGCTGTATGACCCATTGCAATTAAACCTTATATAGGCCTACCTCATAAAGGCCTTATTTGTACGTGTGCACTTTCAACATACAATATTCCCACGTCCAAACCAAAAACCTTGAATGAAGTGCAAATAGATCCCGTTTGAAGACTAGACACCCCCTCCCCCCCCCCCCCCCCCCTCCACACACACACACACACACTGCCTTGCGATCGATCGATCTCTGCATAAAAGTCATATTCATTCTGAGCGTCAAACGCAAAATTGAAGCAGAAAAATAAATGAATTGCAATAAGGATTGATAATGAGAAATGAGGGAAACGAGAGGAAATACACAAGATAATTCAGTAATTAACTCTTCATGTGCTACAAGTATGTATACAACTCCGGAACTCGATCCCATGGAACTATATACATGTACATTCAATATGGCACTGAAAGTGTTAAGACATATTATGATGTCTACGGAGCGACAGCTATATAGAATTTGAATACATTAGGGCTATGTTTATTAATTCATTCACTAATGTAGTGTTGATTAAATTTCACAGTGTGGCCTGGTTGGAAGGGATAGAGCCTTTCAGTGCCGTCACCATTTTTTTTTCAAGAGGGGTTGGGAGACACAATTAAAAAATACCAATTCCGATGTTAAGCAGTGCTCCTGGTGGCATAGATATAGGAGCAAAGCCAACTAGTCTAGAACCAAAATGTACCATGTTGTACAATATTTACTGTAGACTTTCTTTTTTCCCCTCTTCTTTCCTCTTTCGTTCTGATAATAGTCCTCTTTCTCTCTGTTTCTCTTTATCTCTTCCTTTTCTTTTTTCTTTTTAAACTTTCCTTCTTCTATTTCCTTTCTGTTTGTCTTGTCTTTCCTTCTTTCCTCTCTTTCTTTCTCGTTCTTTTTATGTCATCTATGTAATCTATATGGCGTTTCAATTGTATAGTATATGATCGCTCTACTTCGATACAGATGTAGCCACAAATAACAGGGGCGGCCTGCATTCTCAAAACAACCAGAAAATACTGTTTGCATGCAAATTAAACACACACACACACACACACACACATACACACACACACACACACACACACACACACACACACACACACACACACACACACACACACACACACACACAAACAAAGTAGGTCCCCCCCCCCCCTAAGCAAAATAACATAACTTTTTACCGCATAGGTTTTGAGCAGCATATCTTGGCAGAATTGTAATTCACTTCATTTGGCTTCTGTGTGAGAATCACATTTATCTACTCAGTCATGCATGAGTGAGCACACATTAAGGCAAAATCGTCACTTTTCAAAAGTCACAAGGGTAATTGTTTATGCCGTTTTAACAGTACATTTTGGCATTTCTTGTGCGGTTTTTTAAAGTGTATTCACTCAACAATGACAGGGAAATGACAAAACAGGTCAAGTTACATCTTTGTCAAAATATCCGGTTTTATATTTTCACAAAAATATAAGGTTTTTAAAAGCTTCAAACTCAAGAGGGATGAATATAACTGCTCACTCAACCAGAACAATGGGTTAGTCGGGATAGGTGTTAGTACGTCGAGAGATGGATGATAAACAATGAAAAGACATCAACTATGCACTAGAAATGGAATTTATTAAAATTCATTTGACAGAATCCCAAAATTACCCTTGTGACTTTTGAAAAGTGACAATTCTGCCTTTAATGTGTGCTCACTCATGCATGGCTGAGTGGATTCATGTGATTTTCACACAGAATTTAGTAAATAAGTGAAGGGACAATCCTGCCAAGTTGCTCAAAACCTCTTCGATAAAAAGTTATGCTGTTTTGCATAGGGGGTGGGGCTTACTTTTTTGTTGTGTTTAGATAAAAAGAATATTTATAAGCGGGAAGGCTCCCTTCATCATTCTTTGATTGAAAACTAAAACTAAAAATTGAAAGTCACTTATTGTACTCCCCCTCTTTTTAACAGCTTTCATCATTATTTTCTCCTTCAATTTTTGACCCTCAAAAGATCCCATCGATGTTTGATTTAGCCTATTGTATGTTTTTCCCGTGCCGTTATGCGTCAGATCGGTGTTTCAAGATGTACATACATGTAACGCGGCGGCTTGAATGGAGACAACATAATGCCTCGAATAACAAATAATAGCCACCCGCGCCTTGTAATAGGCTAGCTTTTTTTCCAAGGAGCGATATATTGCGATGGAAATGCCACTGACTGAGTTCGAACAAAATCGCATATTGGAAGAAAAGAGAAAAGTTTGACTGAAACACTGAATCGGCAAAGGGAAAATATAAGAAAGCATGTCAGTAACAGAGGTAAGAAAGTGTGAAAACGTGACACAGAAAGCCTTGGCCCTCGACCAACCCTCTCACAGTCTCAGTCTCAACTCTGACTTCGTTCAGTCCCACGCATAATAAATGTCGAAATGATGCGATACAGTACTGGAACATCCAGGGGTCTGCACAGCACACGACCCTGCACGATGACACGCTGATGATAAGTTCAGCCCCTCTAATGAATTAGGCAGGAATAACCGTCTCATTCGGGGGCATTCTTTAATCAAAATGACATTTTTGGACATACCCCCCGAATAGAGACGGTACATCCACACCGAACGCACAGTGGCCGGGTTCTTATGTGTAACAAGCAAATTAAGTTTCCCCTAATTTAAGTTGGGGGAATCAATTAGTGCAAAGTCTATGGGAAAACGGATTTTGAGATAAATATCATAGCTACTTCGTCTAAATGAGTAAAATTTTAACATCTTTCAAGCTATGATGCAACAAATCTACTACAATCAAAATTTGATCTATATTATAAATTTACAAATTCTAGGACTAAAACCTGCGCGAAAAAATCAAAAGGTGAAAATTAAAGACTTACTTTACGCCAATCACACGTTTATCGCAGACATTCTTGATCTAGCCTCCTCGAGTCTGACATAAACTTGACCAATCAGATTGTTCGACGAGTTCTTGCTATGAATATTTAAATCGTCAACTGGTTCGACGAAAAAAAAATAGCACACGGCAAACGAGCGAGAAAAAAAATGTGCGCATGCGTGAAATTACTTATTCATATATGCATTAGCATTAGCGTTTTCATTTTCAAAATGGCGACCCGCTTCGGTCGCCATACAGTGTACAAGTGTAATGTTCAGTCTCTAAATAGGGCGTTCAGAGGAGCCAGATGTAATCTCAGCGGATCCAACGTCCTATAGAGACTGATTTTTCGGTCTACTAATGAATATGCATTTTGCCCGGACGTGTGTGTGCACAAGCCACAATGCTGTACCGATACTACTCCCTAGCTGATCATACGTACTTGCATCCATTGATAGTAATAAAGCATTCTACCAGTTCCAAGCTGCATGCTACGTGCTCCAATATTTCAATTTCTTTACATCATATTGTTTTAGCCAACATACGTATCATGCGATTCTTACATCCATTGATATAGTGCATTCTACGTGTTCCAAAATTGCAATTAAATATCCCTCTAATTCAATGTTAACATGTTTTTCCTTCTTGTTTTTTGTGCAGAATATTCTAAGCCTAGTCAACAACTACGTCATCATGGATGAACTTTACCATGAGTTTGAAAAGCCTGATGAAATCACTATTTGCACCATCAAAGAAGAACCAGATGAGATACCAGGTAAAGTCTGAAAAATGATTAAATTTGATTTTTTTTTGCATATAAAAAAGTGTTTCAATTATTTAATTTCAATTTTAAGTAGTTTATAAGAGCGTGTTAGTGTTGATATTTGGTTTTATCAGCAATCACACTGTATGAACATATTCTTAGCGTGCAATGACTTAAATAGTAATAATGCCTAGTTATATTGCTGTTTTGACGGCCAAATTTTTGACAGAATTATGCCATACTAGTTGTTGAGTGCCAATAATAATTTTTCAATAATTGTAAGGGACAATCTTTGTCAAAATGCAACTTTGGTTGAACACAACAGAGAACTGTCATGCAGATTGTGTTCGCATGGAATAATAATAGAGAGAAAGACAACAGTTCATGCTCTATGTTCAGTCATGTGACCCCTATACACCCCTGACTGTATTGTCGCTGTTTTTATTTCCTTCCTGTAATCATTTTCAGATGGAGAGGACAGTGAGTCAGAAACCTGGACAGAGTGGCAACTGGACTGCGACGCTCACTCACCGAACCAAAGGAAGGAGGTCACCGTCACAGACACGATTGTTGAAGAATCAACGGAAGATCTTTTTCAGGAAGACGATGCAGAAAAATATTCAGTTGCTAAGGAGGAATCCAAGGAAGATGACTCATTAACAGGAACATATACAAGTGCTAGTGGATGTAGTTTAATACCTCCAGACTTAGGGAATGATGAGGTCAGCAGTGACTTTGACAGTGCAGAGCAAATTGTTCATATTACTGAAGGAAAGAGTGACAATGTTTCCATAAGTGACGGTCAGATTGACAGTGATTCTAGCAGTGCAGAACAAATTGTCGATGATACTGAAGGAACTGTGCCTAAAGATCGTCCACACCAATGTTCTGACTGTAATAAGAACTACAAACGTAAATGTGATTTAGCAGAGCATATGAGAATTCATACTGGGGAGCGTCCATACCAATGTGCTGATTGCAATAAGACTTTCCGTACTAGAAGATTGTTATCATCACATTTGAGAATTCACTCTGTGGAACGTCCACACCACTGTTCTGAATGTGACAAGACATACAAATCTAAACGCGATTTAGCAAACCATATGAAACTTCATACCGGGGAGCGACCTTACCAATGTGACGAGTGTGACAGGACTTTCCATACCAAAAGCTATTTAATAGCACATATGAACATTCACTCCAAAGAGCGCCCTCACCAGTGTTCTGAATGTGATAAGAAATACCAGCGTAAATGCGATTTAGCATTCCACATGAAAAGTCATTCTGGTGAACGTCCTTTCCAATGTGGGAATTGTAATAAGGCATTCCTTACCAAAGGCAACTTGGCAGTACATGTAAGAATTCACACCGGGGAGTGTCCATATCAATGTGCTGATTGTGGAAAAGCGTTTAACCAAAAACACTCTTTGGTAAAACATATGAGAATACACACTGGAGAGCGTCCACACCAATGTTCTCATTGCGGCATGGCATTTGCATCTCCCAGCTCTTTAGGACGACATATGAAAATTCACACTGGAGAGCATCCACACCAGTGTCCTGATTGTGGTAAGGAATTTATGAGGGAAAGTTATTTAAGAATACACATGCGAATTCACACTGACGAGCGACAACAATGTTCAGATTGTGATAAGACATTCAGCACTAGAACCCAGCTAAAAGTCCATAAGCGAATTCACACTGGGGAGCGTCCGTACCTGTGTACATTTTGTGGTAAGGGATTTACATGCAGAGGCAATTTAGTATGCCACATTAGTACTCACACTGGAGAGCGTCCACACCAATGCCCTGAATGTAATAAGACATTCATTCGCAAATGCAACTTAGTAGATCATATGCGAAGTCATAGGGAAGAAATGGCCTATCAATGTGCTGATTGTAGTAAGACTTTCCGTACTAAAAACAGCTTTGCATCACATAAAAGTATCGTTCACTCTAGAAAGCTTACTCACAAGTGTTGTGATTGTCACAAGACGTTTAACGATAAAAGCAGTCTTACGCAGCATATGAAAATTCACAATGGGGAGTGTCCCTAACAATGCAGTGATTGCAACAAGACATTCAGATTCTGTACTAACAGCAATTCAGCACAACATAGGAGAAGTCACACCGAACGCTGTTCACACCAATGTGCTGACTGTAAGAAGGCTTTCACACAAGTTAGCAGTGCTCACATATGAAAAGTCATATTGGTGAACGTCTACACTTATGTTCATATTGTGGTAAGAGTAAAAGACATTTAATAAAAGAAGCAATTTTATACTTCTTGTAAGGTCCACACCCGAGTGTCCATACCAATGTGAGTATTGTGTAAAGACATTTCAAATGAAAGGTTCTTTACTAGGACATCTGAGGATTAATACTGGATTATCTCAAATGATGAGTCACAATTCATCATGTGCAATCATGATGATACATGTACACTGATTAGATTTTGGGTCAGGTAGGTCATAGGTCAAATCGTAGAATGTTGCAGCTTATGTGATAACTAGAATCTATTGACTTAACTTTAAACTTAGTAGATGTACAATGATATTGACAGGACAATTAAGTGATTATTGTAGTATTGTGGGTAGATTGGCTATACATAGCTCGACTTGGTAAAAATGTGACAATTTGTCAAATAGGCACCTAAAGTGGCACATGTACATGTACAATGATATGACGAGTCTCAAATTTGCATGTCAAAGTCAAATGTCAAGATTAATAGTCAAATAGGAGTTTTTAAGGCATTGGATAATGAACTTTATTCAAAGTGAAATTTATGGCAATAGTGTCCTGTGTAAGAGGTCAGAGGCATACCAGTCAACTACGTGGAGCCGACACAGCATGTCTCTAGTTTCAAATGATTTGAGCACTTACTTTGGACTTCTCTCTTTTGAAAATTGGAAATTCAAAGTTTTGTCATACCATAAATTGATGCGGCATACGAGAAATGTACATGTAACTTTGCATGCATGCATATTTCTTTTGAGTTCACTTTTGATAATCTTTTTATGACATTGCTAATGACTTAGTCATTGAAAATACACAGGTATTTACAGCAATGTGTGTATGCAAACATGGTACAGTGTATAGCAATTCAACAGTGTGGTTGATTGATTTCAACTAATCAACGATCAAGTGTTATACATCAGCCCTACTGGTTCCAATAAAATCAACTTGTTTACTTATTTTATTTAGTTCAGCCTTAATGTTTCAATGGGTAACATTTGATTCCAGTTAATGCTATTTGAAAATCCAAGAGAGAGAGAGAGAGAGAGAGAAAACACATCAAAGGAAGGGGAGAATATGAGAGAAAGGTGTGTGTGTGTGTGTGTGTGTGTGTGTGTATGTGTGTGTATATGTGTGTGTGTATATGTGTGTGTGTATGTGTATGTGTGTGTGGGGGGGGGGGGGGGGGGAGGGGGATAAGGTCCACAGCTCAAAGGAATTGGCATAGGGAAAGGGAAGAAAGGGAAGGACCCACAGTTTTAAACCGCGGTATATTTTGCCCAGTTCAGCATGAAACACGATGCTTTAGCCTGAAAAGCAACATGTTTCATGCTGAACTGGACAAAATATACCGCGGTTTAAAACTACGGGTCCTTCCCTTTCTCCCCTTTCCCTATGCCAATTCCTTTGAGCTGTAGTGTACATACGGAGAAAAAAAAGATGTTGCGGATGTAGCAGAAGAGAGAAAAGAACAAATGTTAAGTAAGAAGCGAAAGATAAACAAAGTGAGCTAGAATGAGAGATATAACAGAAGAACGAAATAATGTTAAGTAAGATCATGTTCTTTTGCATGGTTAAGGAAGTTGTTGGAGGACAAACGTTCAGTTCTTTGTTTCCAAGTTGGGCATGCCTGTGGCCATTTTTCGGATGGTCATTGTGAGCAACCAGGGGCGTAGACAACGGGGGGGGATGAGGGGGATGCACCCCCCCCCCCCCACTTCACAAGGTGGGGGGGATGGCATGTACAATCATCCCCCCCCCCCCCCCCCCCCAGGTTTGGGGAATGACATTGCTTACATAATAAGTCATAATGATGATAATAATAGTACAAATAATAATGATAACAATTATAATATCAATAATGATAATTATTATGATTATGATATTAATCCTCATCATTATTGTAATCGTGTTTATTGGTATTAGCCGCATTCACACAGTGAAAGTCAATTCAGACGGTAAAAAAGAGAAAATCTTACAAGTATTTTGTGGTTATCTTGTGGTTTGTCTTCACTAAGTAAAATAGCATAACTTTTTATCAAAGAGGTTTTGGGCAAAATAATTTGGCAGGATTGTTTCTCACCTTATTAACTAACTTCTGTGTGAAAATCACATTAATCCAAATATACAATAAGTCATGCATGAGTGGGCAAATTTAAGAGGCAAAAATGTAACTTTTCAAAAAGTCACACAAGTCACAATGAATTCCATTTCTGGTGCATAACTTATGTCCTTTCATTGTTTATAATCCATCTCTCGATGCACCTACACCTATCCCGACATTTAACCCATTTAAAAACTACTCCTCCCTCTGGAGTTTGAAACTTTTAAAACCCTTTATTTTTGTCAAAAATACAACTGGATATTTTAACAAAGATGTAACATGACCTAATATTGGAAGTCATTTCCGTGTCATGGTTAAGTGAATACACTTTAAAAATCGCTGAAAATAAAGAAATGCCAAAATGTAGGCCCTACTGTTAAAACGGCATAAACAATGACCCTTGTGACTTTTGACAAATCTACATTTTTTTGCCTTTAAAATTTGCCCACTCATGCATGACTAATTGGATTAATGTCATTTTCACACAGAGGTTAGTTAATAAGTTAAGGAACAATCCTGCAAATTATTTTGCCCCAAACCGCTTCAATAAAAAGTTATGCTATTTTGCTTGGGGGGGGGGGGGGGGGGGTACTTTGTTTTTGGTGTGTTTAGAAAACAAAACACGTGGTAAGTCCGCTAAGCAGGAGGCCTTGTCTTCTTTAACTTTTTTAAGGGGAAAATATATGTGAGTGTGTCCCTTACATAATTCACAGCGTGAATTGATTTTCGGATTCTAGGATGTTGAAAATATCAAAGATCTCTTCTTCTTCCTTTTTTTTTTGGTGTGTTTAGAAAAAAAGAACGCGTGGTGAGTCCGCTAAGCAGGAGGCCTTGTCTTCTTTAAGGGGAAAATATATGTGAGTGTGTTCCTTACATAATTGACAGCGTGAAATGATCTTCGGATTCTAGGATGGTCATAATAAGAAGTTGAAAACATCAAAGATCTCTTCTTTTTCAAGCATAATGAGAAAGAAGAACATGATGGCGAACAGCCGTCTACATTAAAATCGGATAATGTCGGAGAAAGGCCTGTTCTTACGGAAGTTCAACCAGAAGAAAGTGCCGTTGAGGGTGATGGATCATCTGAGGCGAAAGATGATGATGAAACTGATGCCGGTTTTAACGACTGAGTTAGCCCCAATCACCCACAACTTCTTCCATTCCCGTTCTAGAAACTAAACCGCAGAAAATTCTGTTTCAAGCCAAATGGTACCCAAACTACCCTGGATCCATTACGAGCCCTCCCTGCAAAATATGCGTCAGTCCATTCCGTACTCGTATGCCACGGTGTGTAGATCTCGTCGAAACTATGACTGTCCATTTAAGGCGTAGAACAATGTGTGTGTGTGTGTGTGTGTGTGTGTGTGTGTGTGTGTGTGTGTGTGTGTGTGTGTGTGTGAGTGTGTGTGCGTGCGTGTGTGTGTGTGTATGTGTGTGTGTGAGTATGTGTGTGTGTGTGTGTGTGCATGCTTGTGTGTGTTATTTTACCTCATTAAGTATGCATCAGATTGCACAATTTTTAGTTCAAAATTGCAAAAGCTCCTTACCGTGGGAGGGGGGACACCCCCCTCCCACACCCTCCCCCCGGCTCGGTCGCTCCGCTCCCTCGCTCGGGCGCTTTCGCGCCCTCTCGAGCGTTGGCTGCCCAGTCATCCCCCCCAGGTGTACAAACCTGTCTACGCCACTGTGAGCAACGTAAATTTTGAGAGTGATCAAACCAGTTTGCCTGTACACTGTATAAGCCAACCCATGTGACATATGAAATGTAAGTGTGTTGCAAATAATTATCTTTGAGTTTTGTTTTCACAATTAAAAATGCAGACAATGATTCTTCTAACTTTGTATGAATATTTCCCGGTTTTGATGACACTGCTAATGAGTGAGCAATTGAAAATACATTTGTTACAGGCCTATATGTTAATGGAATAGTTCATCCTGAACATAAGTTGGTTTCGACAAAAGTAGACGCATGAAAGAATCATATTAGTGAAAATCCATCAATGACCTTTGAAAAGTTTTGATTTTGTGATATCACATGCGAGGTGCTCTCCCATAATGTTCTGTACATTTCTTTTAGAATTGTCCATTTTCTCAATAAAGGTATGCATCCTTCTACGTGCATTTGATACGTCGTAAGAAATACATTTTTGCACATATACCTGTATGAAAAAAAATCAGAAACAAACAAAAGAGCAACTTATGGAATTATACTGCACACAACATATAGGAGAGCATCTCACACGTGACGTCACAGAATTGAAATTTCAAAAGCTCATAACTTTCTCATCGTTTGACAGATTTTCGTGAAATTCACGGACATGTTTCTTTCATGTTTTTGCTTTTACTGAAACTAACCTATCTTCAGGTTGAATTATCCCTTTAAGAAAAGCAAATACAGTACATGTTTATGTATTCCATGTATTCCATGTATTAAACTGTGTGTGTGGTTGTGTGCGTTTTTCAGCTCATTATGGCTCAGTCTAGTTCAGTTGAATTAGCCTACGTTTACTAGGGTGTGAGGTGCACATATGGACACAACTCAGTCTGTTAACAACTATGTCTGGTAACACGGACTACGCCCTAATGACGTCATAACTACTCTGGCTTCTTCCGAGAGAAGTGAGGATCAGATTGGGGCAGTATGTGTTACCAGACATCTTTGTTAACAGACTGGGTTGTGTCTATGTACCTCAAAGCCTAGTACCCTAGGCTAAGTTCAGTTCTGAAGGACAATGTGAGCCTGAATTTGACCAGGGAAGGACTGCGTTCCGTATTGTTACATGTACTTGTGAGATTATTGAGGATACTACCGTATTTTGCTTGGTCTTTTTCATTAAGGAAGTTCATTCTTCTCTCTCTCTCCCTCTCTTCCACTGTCCGCTAAATCCTGTTACAGGTGTATCTCCTTCTGTATTCATCTTCTCTGTGTATGTCATTCTCTAATTCTTCTTCCCCATCCTCTTTCTCAATCGTCCTCTTCCTCTGATGTGCGCCCTCTCTTTCTCACCCCCCCCCCCCCCCCCCCTTCCCCTTTCCTCTCTTGGTTCTTTTCAACTGGAAGCAGCTGATACATGCACCAGATGAAGCCCACTGACTCAACCGGTAAAATAATGATAAAATTATTAGATCAGTTTCACTGTCCAGTAGCCTTACTAGCACATGTACGTCTACCACTTGATTCCAATTAAAACCAATTAACCCAACCAGTTGATATAAGTTTAATCAGCTGGTACTGGCATAAATCTCAAAGCACACATATACATGTAATCCATAGCCTGTTCAAATTCTGGCTCAAATTTTATTTTTTTCAGTGAACTCACAAAATCATCGAACCAACATAACAGAAAATTGTGACAATTTGATAATTAAGTACAAAATTGACATAACACATGTATAAGGATCACATTAACATTCAAGTAGTATATCTACTTCAGTTATAAAACTGTTGTCACTGACGGCCCTGACGGATAAAAAATACATTACGATACATAACAACAATAATAGATCAATGCAAAAGTTATCAACATTTTTAACAAATTCAATGTCCAATTAAAGCATAAGACAGTAACATCAACGACGTCATATCATGTAATGAAGATTGCAGCCTTAGGTTTAAAAGTTAGGGCTCAAAGTTCCAAAATCGTGTGATTACATTGTGTGCGCAATTACTGGTATGCCTATACCCTCCTGCTCGCAGATCACTGAAGTATTGCCTAAATCCCTAAATAGTGGAGTTCATTGTCCAATGCCTTGAGAATTGACTATTTGACTACAGTGTATTTATCTTGAAATATGGCTTCCAGTATGAGATGAAGCCTTTTTTAGAGAGAGACGTATCACATACATGTGCCGGGTTACTAGGTGATATGTGGTCACGTATGTTATTAAGGACAGTTTTGCTCTCATGTATGCGTGCTACTTGATGTACTTTGATATACTCTGTGAAGCTGCACATGTCCTGTGCAGATTAAACTTGCTTTGACGCCATACAAGAGTGTCACACGCGATAAGTTCGGTGTCTCAGAAGCTATAATATTCCAGCAAGGTTATATTAATACATAACTAATTTGGCGACAAGGATTAACTTTGTGATATCTGTTACGCCTGATGGTGAAGTGTGAAAGTGAGATTGTGGCTACTTTTGGCAAGCTCATTCTTCCCAGATGCAATATCCCACTAGAACAAACTAATTACAAAGGAAACTGTCGCCTGCCAAACAACTTATGCTTTCAAAACCAAATTGCAAAAGGCCCTCAAAACCTCCCATAATTAACCTCGTTGTACCACTCTCGTCAGCCCTGAGTTACCCTTCCTGGCGGAGGACTTCGGGGAAAACGACTATTGTGTTCATACACACATTACATTCTTCATCAAACCACCCTCCCATTCTATCACTCTATCACTTCCATCCACTCATACCTCCATGACCCCTCCATGACCATTATCTCGACTATTGACCTCCATTCCCAGTATGTCCTAATCCATGTCTCCATCCCCCAGACCTCATGTAAACACTGACCATCTGTTTGACCACCATCACTGCAATTCCAATGTACATTCAGGGATACTTCCCTGGGATAGATATTATGCTGAGTTAGACAATTTGGTGAATGAAGAACACTCTCGATTTGGACTCCCAAGTGTGTGGATGAGATTATTTCAGAGTCCTTCTACATGTAGCTAGAAGTAATACAAAAACGTCTACAAGGTACAAGGTACAAGAGAAAATCTGTGAATTTTGCGAGGATGAAGGGAGTTGGTCTCAGTACATAGAATGTATGGGACACTACTTCGATGCGAGCAGCATTATGGACGATGACGTTAACATGAAAGAGATTGTCCTGCGGAGAACACAGAGTGCATCCACTATGGAAGACAAAGACACAGCAGCAGGTCACTCCAACACTGGCAAAGGTATAATACTCTCCAGGAAAAGCAAGGTTCCAGGAACGGAAACAGGTCACTGGATAAATGTATAAATCTCACACATACCAACTGTCACAAGAAAAGCAAAAGGAAATGAGACGTATGGATTGTTTCATGAAAATTGTAGGCGAGTGTGATTTGCCGGTTCAGCATGGCAACCAGTTGGAACAGCTGAGCATGATCATTGACAAGGGTTCCGGGCCGAGTCGCATGGGACGAGACTAACTGCACCACATCACACTGGACTGAAGGGAGATAAATCATATCACCAGTATTAATCGGGTTAATATTTGCTCACCACTCATGAGAGATTGTTCACACCAAAACAGGATTTACTGAAAAGTGTTGAAATAGATTTGGATATTGACCCACACGACACACAAAGTTTGTAAGAGCTCGCCCACTGCAGTACCCTTTGTTCCTCGAGATCGTCTAGATAGGGGGTTTCGGCTACTGGCAGACGATATCAAGCCATCACAATACTCAAAGGCGATGGCTCTTATAGTCCTAGTCATGATAGGAGAGGGATCTTTACTCCAATTTGCACCGAAACACTGTTGATATGCATGTGAGAGGTCCAGCTAGTGACCGGTTTCACATCAGCTAGTCAGGCAAACTATTTGAATCTGTGGCGATTACAAAACCACAATAAATTCTGCCACTTACCCAATGCCAAGTGTTGAAAAACTGTTTGCCTGACTAGCCAATGGGAAACCAGTCACTAGCTGGACCTCTCACATGCATATCAGCAGTGTTTCAGCGCACATTGGAGTCGTTACCGGCAGTCTACTTGGATGATCTGCTCATCACAAGCCAGGCAATAGAGCAGCATGTAAGTAATCTGGAGCGTGTAGTATTGACCCTTGAGAACGCCAGACTGCACTTGACGAGACAGTGTTTGTTCCTGTCAGACGAGGTCAATTACCTGAAGAACCTTGAAGAACTGTTTGCACGACTAGCCAATGGGAAATCGTTCACTAAGCTGGACCTCTCACATGCATATCAACAGCTGATTCTGTTAGAGAAATCCAGGAAGCTGGTAACGGTCAATATGCACTGAGGACTCTTCCGGTACAAGCAATGCCATTTGGGTTGTCGACAGCGCCTATAGTGTTTCAGCGCACATTGGAGTCGTTACTGGCAGTCTGGATAACCTGCTCATCACAAGCCAGACGGGGGAAGAGCATGTTAGTAATCTGGAGCGTGTAGTATTGACCCTTGAGAATGCCAGACTGCACTTGACGAGACAGTGTTTGTTCCTGTCAGACGAGGTCGATTACCTGAAGAACATTGAAGAACTGTTTGCACGACTAGCCAATGGGAAATCGTTCACTGAGCTGTCAGAGAAATCCAGGAAGCTGGTACCGATCAATATTGAGCTTGATGAAGAGTCAAAACAGTTTTCATGTTTCAATAATGGACATTTAAAAAACAATTGTACATAACATGTGGAAGAGAACCTTCCATGTGACGTCACAAAATCAAAACTTTTCAAGACCTTATTTTTTTTAATCAGATCTTTGACAGATTTTCATCAAACCTTCACTGATATGTGTCTTTCATTAGTCTGCTTTTATTGAAACCAACTCAATTTCAGGGTGAACTATCCCTGTAACAATGATATCTTCCAATTGCTTCCACAATCATAATCACAATCAGGGTGAACTATCCCCGTAACAATGATATCTTCCAATTGCTTTCACAATCACAGGGGGTTTAAGTGTAAATGCCTTACCTCAAGAAGAACGTGAGAGTTAACGCTTTACAGTGTGCATTATCCTATGGCCTGCTAACTGGCTTCTAGAAGTGAATGTCTTATTACAATCAGAACAAGGGTGTGGACGCTCCCCAGTGTGAATTCGCATATGTCGTACTAAAGCACCTTTATACTTAAATGCCCAATCACACTCGGTACACATGTGTGGACGCTCTACAGTATGAATTATCATGTGTGATGATAACTGGCTTTTAGTACTGAATGTCTTATTACAATCAGAACATTTGTGTCGGTCTCCAGTGTGAATTCTCACATTATGCGACGCTAGTTGGCTTGTAGTGCAAAAAGTCTTATTGCAATCAGAACATTGATGAGGACGATCCCCAGCGTGAATACTCATATGTCCTCTTAAGGTGCCCTTATGCTTAAATGCTTTACCACAATCAGGACATTGGTATGGGCGTTCTCCAGTGTGAGTTATCATATGGGATGATAACAAGCGTTTAGTACGAAATGTTTTATCACAATTAGAACATTGGTGTGGACGCTCCCCAGTGTGAATACTCTTATGTGCTTCTAAACCTCGGTTCTGCATAAATGCCTTACCACAATATGTACATAAGTGTAGAGGTTCTCTAGTGTGACTGATCATGTGTGATGCTAATTGGTCTTTACTACAAAAAGATTTATTACAATCAGAACATTGATGTGGTCGCTCACCTGAGTGAATACTCATATGTTCAGTTAAACTTGTTTTATATTTATATGCCTTATCACAATCGGAACATTGGTATGGACGCTCTCCTGTATGAATTCTCATGTGTGCTACTAAATGGCTCTTTCTGAGGAAAGTCTTATCACAATGAGAACATTGGTGTGGACGCACCCCTGTGTGTACACCCATATGCATTTTGAGCTGGCTTCTGTGCATAAATGCCTTATCACAATCAGAACATTGGTGTGGACGCACCCCTGTGTGTAAACCCATATGTATTTTTAGCTGTCTGCTTTTCACAAATGTCTTATCACAATCAGAACATTGGTGTGGACGCTCCCCTGTATGCACACCCATGTGCATTTTGAGCAGGCCTCTGTGCATAAATGCCTTATCACAATCAGAACATTGGTATGGACGCTCTCCAGTATGAATTCTCATGTGTACACCTAAAATTTTCTTATGCCTAAATGCCTTAGAACAGTACGCACATTTGTGCGGACGCTCTTTAGTGTGAACGATCATATGTGATGATAACAAGTTTCTAGTACGGAAGGTCTTATTACATTCCGAGCATTGGTGTGGACGCTCTCCGGTATGAATCGTCATATGCTCTTTCAACTCACGTTTTCTCTTGAACGTCTTATTACAATCAGCACATTGGTGTGGACGCTCTCCAGTGTGAAATCTCCCAGGAATATGTGTATCGCAAATGGAAACATGAAAAGGGACATACAAACCATCTCCAAAAGAAGGTGTAGAATCTTCATGCAGAGTTCCTTCAGTATTATCAACAACTTGCTCTGCACTGCTAGAATCACTGTCAATCTGACTGCCACTTATGGAAACATTGTTACTCTTTCCTTCAGTAATATGAACAATTTGCTCTGCACTGCCAAAGTCACTCTTGATCTTATCATTCCCTGAGTCTGGAGGTATTAAACCACAACTACTACTGCATGTTCCTGTTAATGAGTCATCTTCCTTGGATTCCTCCTTAGCAACTGAATATTTGTCTGTATCTTCTTCCTGAAAAAGATCTTCAGCTGATTTTTCAACGATCCCTTCCGTGACTGTGACCTCTTTCCTTTTGTCTGGTGAGCGAGCCTCACATTTATATTGACTCTCTGGCTCTACTCTGGTTTCTGGCTTGGTGTCTCGTCCATCTAAAAATGGTTATGAGAACAACAAAAAAAAGGTTTAAAGGTGTCTATTAACAATCTTAATGATAATGATAATGTTTCATTTACCCAGGGAAGCCTTATGGTTTTGGGATGTAACCATTGATATCAACTGTTAAAAACAATGAAAGATGCATCAATTTCTGCACAAGATGAATCCCTTTTAGGCATGTATTGTAATGATTTTTCAAAGAAAAATAAGAGGCAAATGGGCACTACATCTTCAAATTGGCAACTTGCTAAAAAGGTTAAAATCCCTCTTTTGCTCTTCAAATTAGCATGACTTTTGCTCTGACTTAAATGATTTTGATGTTTCATTAATTCATAATAGAAATTACATTAATAATTACGTTTCTTCATAAAAACTTTCATTTGAAAAAAATAGTATTAATTTAAAAGCCTAATAGTGATCATTTTTGCTCTAAAAAGGCCTTCGCCCTGAATGAGTTAATGTAAACACTGCTCATTATAAATGCTACATACTTTATACATATTCGTCACTGTAAAGGTGGACTGGATCGTGCCAGGTCCATATTTCTCTACGAGGAGCAAAACAGCTATGTGGTTTAAAATGTTTTGCAGAATAACTTGCTAGGTTCACATCCTAGCCTTGACCACCTAAGCGAGAGTACGAGGATTGATCCATTTCGCCACATGTATCATTACACAATAATCTGTGATGGTTTAGCCATGTCATTAAACAATAATCTGATGGTCTATCCATGTCATTACCTGTGATTGTTTCGAGTACTAGCGCATGATTATTACATTTCCTAATAACTATCTTCAGCTACACTTTATTTAATCATTTTTTTTTTCAAATTTAGGGTAGAAAACAAATATGATTCTAAACAAAGATGATAAATACAACCTAAGTTAATCCTAATGTCTAACAGACATGTACAAAATGAAGTCATTTTATCATTTTTCAGAATTTACCTGTTATTTCGTCTGGTTCTTGTTTGATGGTGCAAACTGCGACTGTGATTTCCCAAGGTCTTTCAATCTCACGGTCGACTTTATCCATGATGATGGAGTTGTTGACTTGATAGGCGTCTCGACTCTACCCTCTGTGTTCCAATTTTCTGCACAAAAAAACAAAAGTGGAGACTGTGGACAATCCTGGGTTTTTCTTTTAACTCTTGGCCCACTTCGTTCGACTAAATTGCGGCACATACAGCGGGCTGCCAAGTTCGACTCAAGTCACATTTCGCGCACAATGCATACGGAACGCATTTAATTGTATTGTGCGCACACACATACAATAGCGGCAAACTGCTACCTCCCTATATAACAATAAGAGGATCAAAGTATCAATAGGCAGGAAGTCTCCCAGGACAGGAAGTCTCCCAGGACAGGAAGTCTATTGAGAAGTACCCAGGGTCAATTTCAATAGAGGAGTTTGTTCATTGTTAGCTTATTCTTTTTGAATGCCACATTTAAATCTAAATCTAAATTGCTTGGCTCATTATTCCCATAAAGACATGGGTTTGGTATGTAATGAAAGCTAAAGAACACATCTTTTCTATGAACTAACATAAGAGAGTAACCTTCATTAGGAAATATTGAACATAAGAGGTATAAGTTAGCCTCCAAAACGATAATTTGGAGACAGAATGTAAAGTTATAATTCTCAGAATCTATGATATCATAAATGAAAAAATGATACCATTGGCAAGAGTATTAATTTCTCTTAGACTTTGCTACACTTTTTTTTTCATCACGACAAACCAATAAAAAGTTATTGCAAGTTGAGTAAGACATTGCATGCAAAGCCCCTCTGAATGTGACACCCTGAAATTAATGTGGCGCAGGGGAGATAGTGTGCGTGGCGGGCAAAGAGTTAACATAGGAGTCTTAGCCATTTAACATAACTCACTGATATCTGAATTAGCATTCTCTTTGAGCAACAGTTCAGCATCAAAAACACGAGTTTTAAATGAGATGTCACTGGAATTCTAAACAGCTAGGTCCTAGTCTGCTCTTACTAGTCTTGCAATAGCAGCTTTACCTAGTTTCTTTGATGAATTAACAGCGTAAAGGGATCGTTCACCCTGAAATTATTTTGCTTCAATAAAAGAAGAAACATGCATAGGTTTGACGAGAATCGGTCAAAGGAAAAGAAAGTTATTTGATTTCAAAGTTTTGATTTTGTGACGTCACATGTGAGGTGCCCATCATTGTGTACAAAATAATTCCACAAATTGCTTTTTATCTGCGTTTGACAGCAATTTTTTTTTGTACAGGTTTGTGTGTAAATACAAATGTCCAATGATGTATCAAATGCACAGGTAAAATATGTTTTTTGAGAAAATGCATATTTTCCAAAAAAAAAATGTACACAACATAATGCCATGGGCATGGAGAGCACCTCGCACGTGACATCACAAAATCACAACTTTACCTTACTTTTCCTTTGAGTTTGGCAGATTTTCGTCAAACCTTCAAAAAGTGTTTCTTCAATGTGTCTCTTTCATTGAAACAAATTTCATTACAACAACACACTCATCTTAGCATCACCATCGCACTTCAACAAGATCAATTTCAAAAGTTGCCCGCTCCGCGCGCCCGGCCCGCGTAGCCACATCCAGCGTACGTATATAGGTCCGCTCAACATGCTACTTTTTGCTAGTGCCACCGCGGGCTGATCGCTGTAACAGCACTGCGCTGCGTGAGCGCGGGCTGTTCGCAGTCAAGTCAAGACTCAGTACTGAGTAACATAGACTGTTGTTTAGAATGATCTATACAACGTTTTACACAAAGTTGTTTTAATATAAACATAAATTAAACTTTTAAACTTACAAGAAAAAAGATCTACATCAGCGGCAGTTGAGTCGGCTCTTCAGCTGTTCAGCAACTGACGCTACATGTACGTCTGATCTGCATTTGTTGAAAGTTCAGCGCCGAGTCGTAGTCACAACAAGTGCACGATCACACACAGTCACACTGAACTTAACTCACAGAAGATTTCGCCTGTCAACCTAGTCTTGTATCAAATCGCTCTGGTATTAGAATGAATTATTAACATTTACAAATTGCAGTTGAACTACTAACAAATACTGAAAAGCGCAAACAATATCTTAAAAATTATATATGTAATAATTAAATAAGATATTTGTGTAGTAGTACTGGATTCTCCTGCTATCATCTTACTCTGGAAAGTAAAACACAGAGTTTAACCTTGATAAAAGCTACATGTTGTCTCTTAGTCACGTGACACTTATCCATCTATCAGGTGACCGTCTCAGACGAACAACTTTACAACAAACAAGCGGGCAAGCAGTCTCCAAATTTGATTTCTGAAGAAAACAAAATCATCATGAAGATGAACTTGATGAAGATTATTTTATGTATGAAGTTGTCTTTGCTTTGCTTTTTATTTTCGGTTCGCTGTGGCTCAGCTTTTGTTGAGCAGATTAAGAAGCCAAACATTGTTTTTGTCCTGATTGACGATTTAGGATTCAACGATGTTGGATATCACGGCTCTGAGATTTACACCCCGAATATTGATCAACTTGCACGGGAGGGCGTCCGGCTAGAAAACTACTACGTACAGCCCATTTGCACACCCACGCGGTCGCAACTGTTGAGTGGCCGATATCAGGTATTGGATGTTGGGTTTTTCGAAGGCTCCTCTGGCTCCCCCCCCCCCCCCCCCCCTCCTTTTCTGTACTGTTAGTGTTAAGCATAATTTCAGTGTTGGTGATATACAATACAATAAATATTTCAGTATTTACAATACAATAAATGCTTTTTAATATAAAATTAAAATGTGATGAATAAATATCAGTGAGATGCATCCTTCTACGTGCATTTGATACGTCGTAAGAAATACGTTTGTGCACATATACCTGTATGAAAAAAAAATCAGAAACAGAAAAAGAGCAACTCATGGAATTATACTGCACACATTATAGGACCTCACAGAATTGAAATTTCAAAAGTTCATAACTTTCTCATCGTTTGACAGATTTTCGTGAAACCTTCAAGGACATGTTTCTTTTATGTTTTTGCTTTTATTGAAACCAACTTATCTCCAGGTTGAATTATCCCTTTAAGAAAAGCAAATAAAGTACATGTACATGTATTCCATGTATTAAACTGTGTGTGTGGTTGTGTGCGTTTTTCAGCTCATTATGGCTCAGTCTAGTTCAGTTTAGCCTACGTTTACTAGGGTGTGAGGTGCATATGCATGGACACAACCCAGTCTGTTAACAATTATGTCTCGTAACATACAGTAGACTACGCCCTAATGACGTCATAGCTACTCTGGCTTTTTCCGAGAGGAGTGAGGATGGGATTGGGGCAGTATGTGTTACCAGACATTCAGATTGGGTTGTGTCCATGCACCTCACAGCCTATCAAGTTCAGTTCTGAAGGACACTGTGAGCCTGAATTTGACCAGGGAAGGACTGCGTTCCATATTGTTACTTGTGAGATTATTGAGGATACTACAGTACTTTCCTTGGTCTTTTTTTTATTAAGGAAGTTCATTCTTTTCTCTCTCACTCTCTCTCTCACTCACTCTCTCTCCTTCTCTCTCTCTCTCTCACTCTCTCTCTCCTTCTCTATCTCTCACTCTCTCTCCTTCTCTCTCTCTCTCTCTCACTCTCCTTCTCTCTCTCCCTCTCTCTATCTCTATCTCTCTCTCTCTCTCTCGCTCTCTCTCTCTCTTCCACTGTCCGCTAAATCCTGTTATCTCCTTCTGTATCTCTCTTCTCTGTGGATGTCATTCTGTAATTCTTCTTCCCCATCTTCTTTCTCAATCGTCCTCTTCCTCTGATTTGCGCCCTCTCTTTATCATTCTCTCTACCTCCCCTTTCCTCTCTTGGTTCTTTTCAACTGGTTTTTGACTGGAAGCAGCTGATACATGCACCAGTTGAAGCCCACTGACTCAACCGGTAAAATTATAATAAAATTATTACATCAGTTTCACTGTCCAGTATACTAGCACATGTACGTCTACCACTTGATTCCAATTAAAACCAATTAACCCAACCAGTTGATATCAGTTTAATCAGCTGGTACTAGCATAAGTCTCAAAACACACATATGCAGGTAATCCATAGCCTGTTCAAATTCTGGCACAAATTTTATTTTTTTCAGTGAACTCAGAAAATCATCAAACCAACATAACAGAAAATCGTGACAATTTGATAATTGAATACAAAATTGACATAATATAAGGATCACATGAACATTCAAGTAGTTTATAGAGAAGACCAGCTCTTACAGGTACATTTCTGTACAATATTAAACAAATAGTTCAGAAAAGATGACAGAAAGATTAACAGAAACACTCATATCAACTCTATGTGACATAAATTGTAATTTGCTTTGATATTTGACTTAACTTGTTTCAAGTTAAATCAAATAAGTACATATCTTTCAATCTCTATCTTCAAAACAAATTCAGTATAACCTGGGTTTTTCGGTGTGTTATCAATGTAATGAGTAAACAGTAGAATGTTAATATCAAAGAGTGAAATATCAAATTTCTTCTTTTTGATATATGACACAAACACAGTACATCTCTCATGCCTTAAATTGACACTTAAATAATTCTTTAGTCATCGATTTAAATGAATACCGGTACTTGAGACCACGTAAGATGACAAATATGCTGCGACTGATCAAGCGACGGTTACCCCTCAGTCACTGAGTGTAAATAACAAGAAAAAACACGAACACAACCTCTTCTGTCTTGATGTATCACTATTACATGTATGAGTTTGTAAACGCACACATGCAAACACATTACTTTTAATGATATGGAAATATCACTGCATTTTAACTGTTTGATTATTGGCAATGTCATAACAAATCATCAAAAGTGAATTAAAAAAATATGCATATAAAATTGAAGCACAGTTCATGTGTCACATTGGTTCAATTTTTGACTCTCCTTGTTTATTCATTCCCAGTTTTATTTAAGTATGGCGGCCTATTCAGCTATAAAATTGCTGTCACTGAGGGCCCTGATGGATAAAACATACATTACGATACATAAAAACAATACAAAAGTTATCAACATCTTTAACAAATTCAATGTCCAATTAAGGCAGAACACAGTAACATCAATAACGTCATATCATGTATTGAAGATTGTACCCTTAGAGAGGTTTCAAAGTTAGGGCTCAAAGTTCCAAAATCGTGTGATTACATTCTGTGCGCAATTACTGGTATGCCTTTGCCGTCCTGCCCGCAGATCACTGAAGTATTGCCTAAATCCCTAAATAGTGGAGTTCAATCACAAGAGAGGTTTACGGTACACCATGTGTAAAGTCCTGGGAGGACTGAGAATGAGAAAACGTGGATAGAATTGAAGGTGAAATAGAAAGGCGAGAAAGTGGAGATTTGGAAGTAGAGTATTCTTTTGAAATGAGTGTAGTCCTGAAAAGGACTGTAAACCAGAAAGCATGAAGAGCTGATGAGTAGAGAGGTAGACTCAACGTTTCGGGCAGATTGACTGTCCATCTTCAGACTGTCCGTCTTCTGTTCGTGCTACGGACAGTCAATCTGCCCAACACGTCGAGTCTACCTCTCTACCACCATGCAAACCATCAAACATCATCTGATAGTGGAGTTCATTGTCCAATGCCTTGAGAATTTACTATTTGACTCCAGTGTATTTATCTTGAAATATGGCTTCCAGTATGAGATGCAACCTTTTTTTTTTTTTAGAGAGACGTATCACATACATGTGATATATGTACCGGGTTACTAGGTGATATGTGGTCACGTATGTTATTGAGGACACAGTTTTGCCATATGACTATCATGTATTCGTGCTGCTTGATGTACTTTGATATACTCTGTGAAGCTGCACGTGCCCTGAAGCCCTGAAGCTTATACTGTAATATTCCAGCAAAGGTTATATACATATCTAATTTGGCGACAAGGATTAACTTATATAACTTATATAACTTATATTTGTTTCGCCTGATGGTGAAGCGTGAAAATGAGATTGTGGCTACTTTTGGCAAGCTCATTCTTCCCAGATACAATGCTCCACTGGAAAAAAAAAAAACTAATTACAAAGGAAACTTTCGTCTGCCAAACAACTGATGCTTTCAAAACCAAATTGCAAAAGGCCCTCAAAACCTCCCATAATTAACCGCGTTTCTACCACTCTCGTCAGCCCTGAGTTACCCTTCCTGGTGGAGGACTTCGGGGAAAACGACGACAAGGTACAAGGTACAAGAGAAAATCTGTGAATTTTGCGAGGATGAAGGGAGTTGGTCTCAGTACAGAGAATGTATGGGACACTACTTTGATGCGAACAGCATCATGGACGATGACGTTAACATGAAAGAGATTGTCCTGCGGAGAACACATCCGCTATGGAAGACAAAGACACAGCAGCAGGTCACTCCAACACTGGCAAAGGTATAATACTCTCCAGGAAAAGCAGGGCTCCAGGAACGGAAACAGGCCACTGGGTACATGTATAAATCTCACACATACCAACTGTCACAAGAAAAACCAAGGGAAATGAGACTTTTGGACTGTTTCGTGAAAATAGGCGAGTGTAGCCACATCACTGAGGCGTTTGTACAGTATCGAACAGAAGCAGAAGCAGAAGAGTGTGATTTGGCGGTTCAGCATGGCAACCAGTTGGAACAGCTGAACATGATCATTGACAAGGGTTCCGGGCCGAGTCGCATGGGACGAGACTGGCAGCGCCACATCAGACTGGACTGAAGGGAGATAAATCATGTCACCAATAGTGATCAGGTTAATATTTGCTCACCACTCATGAGAGATTGTTCACACCAAAACAGGATTTACTGACAAGTGTAGAAATAGAATTGGACATTGACCCACACGCCACACAAAGTTTGTAAGAGCTTGCCCACTGCAGTACCCTTTGTTCCTCGAGATCATCTAGATAGGAGGTTCGGCTACTGGCAGATGATATCAAACCAGCACAATACTCAAAAGTTGATGGCCCTTATAGTCCCAGTCATGATAGGAGAGGGGTCTATACTCCAATTTGCACCGAAACACTGTTGATATGCATGTGAGAGGTCCAGCTAGTGACCGGTTTCGCATCAGCTAGTTGGGCAAACTATTTGAATCTGTGGCAATTACAAAACCACATTAAATTCTGCCACTTACCTAATGCCAAGTGTTGAAGAACTGTTTGTCTGACTAGCCAATGGGAAACCAGTCATAGCTGGACCATTCACATGCATATCAACAGTGTTTCAGCGCACATTGGAGTCGTTACTGGCAGTCTACTTGGATGATCTGCTCATCACAAGCCAGGCAATAGAGCAGCATGTAAGTAATCTGGAGCGTGTAGTATTGACCCTTGAGAACGCCAGACTGCACTTGACGAGACAGTGTTTGTTCCTGTCAGACGAGGTGGATAACCTGAAGAACCTTGCAGAACTATTTGCACGATTAGCCAATGGGAACTCGTTCACTAAGCTGGACCTCTCACATGCATATCAACAGCTGATTCTGTCAGAGAAATGCAGGAAGCTGGTACCAATTAATATGCACCGAGGACTCTTCCGCTCCAAGCAATGCCATTTGGGTTGTCGACAGCGCCAACAGTGTTTCAGCGCACATTGAAGTCGTTACTGGCAGTGTGGATAATCTGCTCATCACAAGCTAGACGAGGGATGAGCATGTTAGTAATCTGGAGCGTGTACTATTGACCCTTGAGAATGCCAGATTGAACTTGAGGAAGAAATGTGTTTCTGTCAGACGAGGTGGACTACCTCGGACACATAGTCACATCCAACGTCTTACATCAAAAAGAATGTGAGAGTTAACGCTTTACAGTGTGCATGATCCTATGGCGTGCTAACCGGCTTCTAGAACTAAATGTCTTATTACAATCAGAACAAGGGTGTGGACGCTCCCCAGTGTGAATTCGCATATGTCGTACTAAAGCACCTTTAGACTTAAATGCCCAATCACACTCGGTACACATGTGTGGACGTTCTACAGTATGAATTATCATGTGTGATGATAACTGGCTCTTAGTACTGAATGTCTTATTACAATCAGAACATTTGTGTCGGTCTCCAGTGTGAATTCTCACATTATGCGACGCTAGTTGGCTTGTAGTGCAAAAAGTCTTATTGCAATCAGAACATTGATGAGGACGATCCCCAGCGTGAATACTCATATGTCCTCTTAAGGTGCCCTTAAGCTTAAATGCTTTACCACAATCAGGACATTGGTATGGGCGTTCTCCAGTGTGAGTTATCATATGGGATGATAACGAGCGTTTAGTACGAAATGTTTTATCACAATTAGAACATTGGTGTGGACGCTCCCCAGTGTGAATACTCATATGTGCTTTTAAACCTTGGTTCTGCATAAATGCCTTACCACAATATGTACATAAGTGTAGAGGTTTTCTAGTGTGACTGATCATGTGTGATGCTAACTGGTCTTTACTACAAAAAGATTTATTACAATCAGAACATTGATGTGGTCGCTCTATTGAGTGAATACTCATGTGTTCAGTTAAACTTGTTTTATGTTTATATGCCTTTTCACAATCGGAACATTGGTATGGACGCTCTCCTGTATGAATTCTCATGTGTGCTACTAAATGGCTCTTTCTGACGAAAGTCTTATCACAATCAGAACATTGGTGTGGACGCACCCCTGTGTGCACTCTCATATGTCTTTTTAGCTGGATTTTTTTCACAAATGTCTTATTACAATCAGAACATTGATGTGGTCGCTCTCCTGAATGAATACTCATGTGTGTAGTTAAACTTTTTTTATATTTATATGCCTTACCACAATATGTACATAAGTGTAGAGGTTCTCTAGTGTGACTGATCATGTGTGATGCTAATCGGTCTTTACTACAAAAAGATTTATTACAATCAGAAGATTGATGTGGTCGCTCTCCTGAATGAATACTCATGTGTTCAGTTAAACTTGTTTTATGTTTATATGCCTTATCACAATCGGAACATTGGTATGGACGCTCTCCTGTATGAATTCTCATGTGTGCTACTAAATGGCTCTTTCTGACGAAAGTCTTATCACAATCAGAACATTGGTGTGGACGCACCCCTGTGTGCACTCTCATATGTCTTTTTAGCTGGATTTTTTTCACAAATGTCTTATTACAATCAGAACATTGATGTGGTCGCTCTCCTGAATGAATACTCATGTGTGTAGTTAAACTTTTTTTATATTTATATGCCTTACCACAATATGTACATAAGTGTAGAGGTTCTCTAGTGTGACTGATCATGTGTGATGCTAATCGGTCTTTACTACAAAAAGATTTATTACAATCAGAAGATTGATGTGGTCGCTCTCCTGAATGAATACTCATGTGTTCAGTTAAACTTGTTTTATGTTTATATGCCTTATCACAATTGGAACATTGGTATGGACGCTCTCCTGTATGAATTCTCATGTGTGCTACTAAATGGCTCTTTCTGACGAAAGTCTTATCACAATCAGAACATTGGTGTGGACGCACCCCTGTGTGCACTCTCATATGTCTTTTTAGCTGGATTTTTTTCACAAATGTCTTATTACAATCAGAACATTGATGTGGTCGCTCTCCTGAATGAATATTCATGTGTGTAGTTAAACTTTTTTTATATTTATATGCCTTACCACAATCAGGACATTGGTATGGACGCTCTCCAGTATGAATTCTCATGTGTACACCTAAAATTTTCTTATGCCTAAATGCCTTAGAACAGTATGCACATTTGTGCGGACGCTCTTTAGTGTGAACGATCATATGTGATGATAACAAGTTTCTAGTACGGAACGTCTTATTACAATCAGCACATTGGTGTGGACGCTCTCCAGTGTGAAATCTCCCAGGAATATGTGTATCATCTCCAGAACAAGGTGTAGAATCTTCATGCAGAGTTCCTTCAGTATTATCAACAACTTGCTCTGCATTGCTAGAATTACTGCCAATCTGACCCTCACTTATGGAAACATTGTCACTCTTTCCTTCAGTAATATGAACAATTTGCTCTGCACTGCCAAAGTCACTCTTGATCTTATCATTCCCTAAGTCTGGAGGTATAAAACCACAACTACTACTACTGCATGTTCCTGTTAATGAGTCATCTTCCTTGGATTCCTCCTTAGCAACTGAATATTTGTCTGCATCGTCTTCCTGAAAAAGATCTTCAGCTGATCGACCAGCGATCCCTTCAGTGACAGTGACCTCTTTCCTTTTGTCTGGTGAGCGAGCCTCACATTTATATTGACTCTCTGGCTCTACTCTGGTTTCTGGCTTGGTGTCTCGTCCATCTAAAAATGGTTATGAGAACAAAAAAAAAGGTTTAAAGGTGTCTATTAACAATCTTAATGATAATGATAATGCTTCATTTACTCAGGGAAGCCTTATGGTTTTGGGATGTAACCATTGATATCAACTGTTAAAAACAATGAAAGATGCATCAATTTCTGCACAAGATGAATCCCTTTTAGGCATGTATTGTAATGATTTTTTCAAAGAAAAATAACAGGCAAATGGGTACTACATCTTCAAATTGGCAACTTGCTAAAAAGGTTAAAATCCCTCTGCTCTTCAAATTGGCATGACTTTTGCTCTAACTTAAATGATTTTGATGTTTCATTAATTCATAATAGAAATTACATAACGTTTCTTCATAAAAACTTTCATTTGAAAAAATAGTATTAATTTACAAGCCTAATAGAGATCATTTTTACTCTAAAAAGGCCTTCGCCCTGAATGAGTTGATGTAAACACTGCTCATTATAAATGCTACATACTTTATACATATTCATCACTGTAAAAGTGGACCGGATCCTGCCAGGTCCATATTTCTCTACGAGGAGTAAAACAGCTATGTGGTTTAAAATGTTTTGCAGAATAACTTGCTAGGTTCACATCCTAGCCTTGTCCTCCTAAGCGAGAGTACGAGGATTGATCCATTTCACCACATGTATCATTACACAATAATCTGTGATAGTTTAGCCATGTCATTAAACAATAATCTGATGGTCTATCCATGTCATTACCTGTGATGGTTTCGAATACCAGCGCATGATTATTACATTTCCTAATAACTATCTTCAGCCACACTTTGTTTAATCAATTTTTTTTTAAAGTTACGGTAGAAAACAAATATGATTCTAAACAAAGATGATAAATACAACCTAAGTTAATCCTAATGTCTCACAGACATGTACAAAACGAAGTCATTATATCATTTTTCAGAATTTACCTGTTATTTCGTCTGGTTCTTGTTTGATGGTGCAAACTGCAACTGTGATCTCCCAAGGTCTTTCAATCTCACGGTCGACTTTATCCATGATGATGGAGTTGTTGACTTTATAGGCCTCTCGGCTCTACCCTCTGTGTTCCAATTTTCTGCACAAAAAAAAAACAATCCAAATTGAATCAGAGTGGGGACAGTGGACAATCCTGGGTTTTTCCTTTAACATAGGAGTCTTAGACATTTAACATAAGACATCTCACTGAAATCTGAATTAGCATTCTCTTCGAGCAACAGTTCAGCATCAAAAAGCGTGAGTTTTAAATGAGATGTCACTAGCATTCTAATGCGGAAACAGGTCCTAGACCCCGTTTACACTGAGCAATAGGCCGGCCCAAATTTAGATGTAAACGCACGAAAGTCCAAATGCGAGCCCAAATGCGGGTCCGATCCGGACTCGCATTTGGACCACCTCAGGAGCATGTCTCAAGCCCGCCCGAGGCCGGCCTAATTTTGGTGTAAACGCACGCTGACCCAAATGCGGTACCAAATGCGGGTCCGCTTTTCGCAGCGATCGCTACGTCAGATGATATGATGTTTCCCACGTGTGATGTGAGAGTGTTTTTCCTTATCGAATTCGGAGCGTTTTTCATCAATCCCTTCGCGAAATTTACAAATAGTGAAGATAATCATCGAAAAACTGGATAAACATCAATTTCGTTGAGTAATCCGGACTTTCCTTTTCCATCCTTCGATTCGCACAACTTAAATTTGCAAGGAAATGACAAAATGACTAGCGTAAAAATGAACTCGATCGATGAAGCTACGAAGAAAAATAATTGCCGCGCAGTCAGCAGTGCAGTACAAATAACCAGCGCACGCGCGCCCCCCTCATTTAATCGTTGTTTACATGCAGAGCGCCGCAACCGTCGAAACATTTACATAAATAGGCCGGCCCGGGTAGGCAGTGTAAATGCACAAAATTGCGGTACTGAGTACCGCAATTTAGGCCGGCCTCGGGCCGGCCCGAGATTGGGGGGTCTGCAGTGTAAACGGGCTCCTAGTCTGCCCTTAATAGTCTTGCAATAGCAGCTTTACTTTCTTTGATGAATAAACAGCTTAAAGGGATAGTTCACCTTGAAAGTATTTTGTTTCAATAAAAGTACAAACATGCATATAGGTTTGACGAAAATCGGTCAAAGGAAAAGAAAGTTATTCGATTTCAAAGTTTTGATTTTGTGACGTCACGTGTGAGGTGCTCTCCCATACGTTAATTGTGACTTGTGTACAAAATAATTCCACAAATTGCTTTTTATCTGC
Organism: Arbacia lixula; assembly: GCA_963669155.1. Classification (NCBI taxonomy): domain Eukaryota; kingdom Metazoa; phylum Echinodermata; class Echinoidea; order Arbacioida; family Arbaciidae; genus Arbacia; species Arbacia lixula. The sequence goes on along the minus strand of OZ022594.1, from coordinate 2,404,012 downwards.
TTTTGACAGCAAGTTTTTTTTTTCGTAGAGGTTTGTGTGTAAATACAAATTTCCAATGATGTATCAAATGCACAGGTAAAAGGATGCATATGTTTTTGAGAAAATGCATATTTTCCCCAAAAAAGTGTACACAACATATGCCATGGGAGAGCACCTCGCACGTGACGTCACAAAATCAAAACTTTATCTTTCTTTTCCTTTGAGTTTGGCAGATTTTCGTCAAACCTTTAAAAAGTGTTTCTTTCATGTGTCTCTTTCATTGAAACAAACAAAAAAAAGTGCCCCATTTCATTACAACACACTCATCTTCTTAGCATCACCATCACACTTCAACAAAATCAATTTAAAAAGTTGCCCGAGCCGGGCGCCCGCATAGCCACATCCAGCGTACGTATACAGGTCCGCTCAACATGCTCAAGCTAAAAGTAAAATTTAGCACCGTGACGCTCCAACACTGCTCCCCGCCTAGCCCCGGCCTCGGGACTGCTACTTCTGCTAGTGCTACCGCGGTCTGATCGCAGTGACAGCACTGCGCTGCGTGAGCGCGGGCTGGTCGCAGTCAAGTCAAGACTCAGTACTGAGTAAGATAGACTGTTAATTTCTGTTGTTTAGAATGATCTATACAACGTTTTAGACAAATTTGTTTTAATATTAACATTAATGAAACTTTTAAACTTACAAGAAAAAAGATCTACATCAGCGGCAGTTGGGTCAGCTGTTCAGCAACTCACGCTACGTCTGATCTGCATCTGTTGAAATTTTAGCGCCGAGTCGTCTGCCTGTCAACCTAGTCTTGTATCAAATCTCTCTGGTATTAGAATAAATTATTAACATTTACAAATTGCAGTTGAACTACTAACAAAATACTGAAAAAGCGCAAACAATATTTCATACATTATATATGCACTAATTGTATAGGATGTTTGTGTAGTAGTACTGGATTCTCCTTCTATCATCTTACTCTGGAAAGTAAAAAACAGAGTTTAACCTTGATAAAAGCTACATGTTGTCTCTTAGTCACGTGATACTTATCCATCTATCAGGTGACCGTCTCAGACGCCCATCCTAACTACAAACAAAGGTAGGCAATGTTTTGGAACATCTAGGGGTATGCACACGACCCTGTACGATGACACGCTGACGATAAGTTCCGCCCCTCTAATGAATATGCATTATACCCAGACCGTCCAGACGTGTGTGTGCAATGCTGTACACTCGTCCTCCCCTCCTGTTTTTTGACATAAGTACTTGCATCCATTTATAGTGCATTCTACCTGTTTCAAGCTGCATTCTACCTGTTTCAAAATGTCATTTTCTTGATATATCATATTGTTTTAGGTGACATACAAGTATTAATACTTGCATCTAATGATTTAGTGCATTCTACATGTTCCAAGCTGCATGCTACATGTTCCAAAATTTCAATTTCTGTATATCATATCTGTTTTAGCTGCCATACATGCCAATACGTGCATCCAAGGTGATGTAGTGCATTCTACATGTTCCAAGCTGCATTCTACATGTTCCAAAATTTCAATTTCTTTATATCATATTGTTTTAGATGACATACGTATCAATACCTGCCTACAATGATGTAGTGCATTCTACATGTTCCAAGCTGCATGCTACATGTTCCAAAATTTCAATTTCTTTATATCTTATAATTTTAGCTGGCATACGCGCCAGTACTTATATCCATTGATGTAGTGCATTCTACATGTTCCAAGCTGCATTCTACATGTTCCAAAAGTTCAATTTCTTTATATCTTATTGTTTTAGCTGCCATACGCGCCAACACTTGCCTCCAATAATGCAGTGCATTCTACATGTTCCAAAATTTCAATTTCTCTATATCTTATTGTTTTAGCTGTCATATACGTACCGATACGTGCATCCAAGTTGATGTAGTGCATTCTATATGTTCCAAGCTGCATGCTACATGTTCCAAAATTTCAATTTCTTTATATCTTATTGTTTTAGCTGACTTACGCGCTAATACTTGCCCCCAATGATGCAGTGCATTCTACATGTTCCAAGCTGCATTCTACATGTTCCAAAATTTCAATTTCTTTATATCTTATTGTTTTAGCTGTCATACGCGCCTACACTTGCCTCCAATAATGCAGTGCATTCTACATGTTCCAAGCTGTATTCTACATGTTCCAAAATTTCAATTTCTGTATATCTTATTGTTTTAGCTGCCATACATACCAATACGTGCATCCAAGTTGATGTAGTGCATTCTACATGTTCCAAGCTGCATTCTACATGTTCCAAAATTTCAATTTCTTTATTATTGTTTTAGCTGACGTACGCGCTAATACTTGCCCCCAATGATGCAGTGCATTCTATATGTTCCAAGCTGCATGCTACATGTTCCAAAATTTCAATTTCTATATACATGTATCATATTTCTTTAGCTGCCATACGCGCCAATACTTATCCATTGATGTAGTGCATTCTACATGTTCCAAGCTGCATTCTACATGTTCCAAAATTTCAATTTCTATATATCATATTGTTTTAGCTGCCATACGTGCCAATACGTGCATTTAATGATGTAGTGCATTCTACATGTTCCCAGCTGCATGCTACATGTTCCAAAATTTCAATTTCTGTATATCTTATTGTTTTAGCTGACATACGTATCGATACGTGCATCCAATGATGTAGTGCATTCTACATGTTCCCAGCTGAGACTCGTGGTTCGCGAACCACCTTGTATATCTTGTAATCCCGCCCTCTCTTTACACAATACATTTAAACTAAGTGACTTTTCTTTGGATTGGTCAATAATCATTACATAATGAACAGGACCACTCTCTTCTTTTCCAGTATTGTTACTCTTGCCATCAGTGTACATCCGATAAACTAGGACTTGGTGTATAGTCAGTTGTTTATACATAGGTATCTATACTGATTTTACCAATCCACAAAAAGAGTACAAATTCACCATATCCATCTGTACAAAGGACCTGGGCCATATTCACCATATTCTTTAACGTGCACAAAGTAGCTGCCCAAGTAGCTCTCTTTTTATAATACGAAAAACATCAATCAGTGTCCTGTTCTAAATACTGTGGTACACATTATTTATCACACCTAAGATGTATGAAGCATCATTGGTTAAGGAGGGACAAGAATGCACATCCTGCACTCATGAATATGCATATATACACTCATTCACCTGTTCTTTTCTGAACCCGCATATATTCTGGCTGGCTTTTGTCCACTCAGATACTGAGCAGCGCAACACCTGCATAATCATACTCTAAAGGAAATTTAAAGTCCATACATTCAAAACATACTATAAAACAATTTCTCTATCAATAGAATCGAGTAAAAAGGAGAATTACCTAAAATTTTACCAATAGAAATAAAAGAGGCAATAAAATAGATATAGGAAACAGAGCATAGGGCCTGATGAAGTAACAAGTGACATTATTAAAGCTGGTGGGGAGGAAACGGTTGGACAATTGACAAATTTGTTCAGCCAGATACTGTAGGAAAGGAAAATCCCAACCAAATGGAAGGAAGCAAAGATTATTCTTCTTAAAGTTAAAAGATACCGACCGATCAGCCTACTATCTCATACGTATAAAATATTCACCAAAGTAATTCAAAACCGGCTCAAGATGGTATTAGACCAGAACCAACCTAGGGTGCAAACGTGATTTAGAGGAGGATTTTCAACAACAGATCATCTACAATCAATCAATCAGCTCATTGAAAAGTCCAATGAGTACCAGGCAGCTCAAGCTTTTTCTATGCTTCGTAGACTTCCAAAAAGCATTCGACTCCATAGAACATTAGGACATGTTCGATGCTCCAAGAAATATAGGAATTGAAGAAGGTTACATTCATATCTTGGAAGACATATACGTATACAGAGATGCTACTGCAAGAATCCACATCGATTATGATATTTCAAAAGAAGTGAAGATAAATAGAGGTGTCAGACAGGGAGACACATTATCACCCAACATTTTTCACAGCAGAATTCCATGACGTGTTTAGAAAGTCCAACCTTTAAGGAAAAGGAACTGATAAACCTCTGTGCAAGATATGGAAGAACAGTTGCGAAGTCTGAACGTTGAAAGCAATTGGGTTGGCTTGCAAATGCATATGGGGAATAAAATCATGACTAACTTTGAAACAGCAGAGAAAATATGAATATACCATCACCCGTTAGAGAAAGTCAACAGTTACAAGTACTTAGGCCAAACCTTAAAAATGGAGGATAATGCTAGAGAAGAGGTATTGACAAGGATTAAAGGAGGTTGGAGATGTTTTAATAAGTACAGAGAACTTTTAACTGACATGAAAATACCACTCGCAATGAGGAGGATATTTGACCAGTGCATACTAGACTAGTCATTTACTAAAATTGCATGTAGCTGAATGTGCTTTAGTAACTTACTAGGCTAAGTAAGGTTTCATGAATATGGTCCCTGGTCTACAATTAAGGGAATGGAACATAAATTGAGAACAACACAAAGAGCTATGGAAGGAAGAATGCTCAATTTAACGTTACTTGACAAAGTGAAGCACACTTACACATGCGGCAGAAAAAGAAGGTCAAAGATATTGTAGTAAACAAATAAAGAGATGAAATGCAGATGTTCAGGACCCTTTAGAACACAAGACAGCAGATGGACCAAGAAACTCACAGAATGGCAACCAAGAACATGCAAGCGAAGAAGAGGTCGACAAAAAGAAGGTGGAGAGACGAAATATCATCATACATGCACAAACACAGCAACATGAAACAGAATGACAGCAAATAGAAGCAAGTGGAAACTGATTGAAGAGGGCTTCATCCAACAATGGTTGAACAATGTCTTATGAACAACAGTATATTGTATTTTCACCATGTTCTCTCAGAACATTTCTTGATAACTATGTTAAGAATTTGTGTTGTATTTATCTATCATAATCTACATGCATTATGTTATAAGTATGATTGTATTTTGTCCATGTCAATATCATAGTAAGCGCATGAAGGCATTTTTATAGGCCCTTTACCAAAATGATATTGATCATTTTTGTTGTTGTGTTCATCTTCATGCTTTCAATCAATGATATCTTTGGATTTGTCAAACTTGTCGGCCAAACCATGCAAACAGAGATTCGTGAGGATAGTTTGTCTATTGGTGGCCTAGTTTCAAGTCTTTGGATTTAATAAGTCTGGCAATAAGGACTAATCCTTCTTCCCTGTAGATATACACACACACCTTTACAACGAGAACATTAGCATTAGAGCCAAACTTTTCTTGTATCAATTTAATACTTTCCTTGTAAATTTATTTGTTTACATGTTTAAAGAAACCAACTTGTTATATCTAGATTACCAACTTCCAAGGAATGTGCCTGTACTGTTTATATCAGATGTTTATATTGGAGTATATACACATTATCAACAGTGTTACATTTAAACCTTTTTAATATCTTAACTGGTACAACATAAAATGAACCATTTTCACCATATCGTAATTATACTGGCATATTAGTAGCATTATTTCTGATCATATTAGCACTATTTCTTCCCCTCCAAGCTCGTACCATCCCCATTTGTTTTCCAGCTGTACGCCAAAGCGTATAACTCAATTGAGGTTCAGACATAGGCTTGTCTTTACAGACCAACATATAGCTTGAAAATATCCATGGCAATTACTGATCATCCTGCTTCATGAAAATTTTCCTAACCAGCTAAAACAGTGATTATAATCTTGAATATACAACCAGAACATGGCTCCCAACTTTCATACTAGGGCAATTTACTTACAAACAAGATGACTGTGTTTTGACGATGGTATTGTAAAACAAATGGATGCAGAATTATGTCCATCACTGCATGAACAATAGGAACAAGTTTTAGCTTCTACCAAGATGTTAGCCTACAAATTCTAGACTGTGGAGTGCATGGATACAACTGAGTCTGTGAACATTTACGTCTGGCAATAAAGATTAAGGTCTCTGCCCTATGTGCCCCCTTGCAGAGAGCAGGCAGTGAAGTAGGCTTAGTCCTTATTACCAGACTTAGATCATTTCAAACTGAGTTGTGTTCAACCTGAATCTATAGGCCACCAACAGACAAACTATCCTCACGAATCTCACTTTGGCAGACAAGTTTTACAAATTCAAAGATATCATTGATTCAAAGCATAAGGATGAAAACAACAACAAAAATTATTAATATCATTTTGGTTAAGGACCTATAAAATGCGCTTAGCCTTATATTGCTATTGACAAAATAACATCATACTTATAACATAATGTATGTAGATTATAATAAATACAACACAAGTTCTTAAGATAGTTATCAAGACGTGATCTGAGAGAACATGTCAAAATACAACACACCACTATTACATCATGACAGTTATGTATTTCAGTTGCAAAAAAATTTGAATTGTGAGCCAGTTTATATATTTTAAAGAATCTAGTAAAAAAGAAATTGTTTTTTTTTAGTGTGTTTTGGGTATGTGGACTTTGAATGCCCTGATACATGCAATAAATACGCTTTAATCACAATTCCATTTAATATAGCATTTTTTGTTTTGACTTGTCATATAATTTCAGAGAGCAGGGGTGGTGGTGGGGGGGGGGGGCACCTAGGAGAGAAGAGGAGGACTGAGAGGGGGGGGGGGAGGAAAGGAAGTAGGAAACTACATGTATTAGAAGAAAAGGGAGAGGGGACAGGGAGACTCAGACTGAAGGAGAGAGATAAGAAGAAGTTTGGGGAAGTAGGGAGTGGAGTAAGGAAAAGGAAAGAATGGAGAATGGAAAGATGGATGGGTGGAGAGGGAGAGAAAGGTGGTGTGAGCAGTGGAAGGAAAGAAAACAGAGACAAGAGGATGAGAAGAGAGGGGGTGAATGGAGAGGATGGAGAAAGGAGAGAAAAGATGACATTTAAATGACCTTTACATGCAGCTTGGAACATGCAAATTGTACCACATCAATGGATGCAAGTTTATGGCAGCTAAAACAATGTGACATAAAGAAAATGAAATTTTGGAACATGTAGCATGCAGCTTGGAACATGTAGAATGCACTACATCAACTTGAATGCAGGTATTCATACGTATGTCAGCTAAAACAATAAGATATAAAGAAAATGAAATTTTGGAACATGTAGCATGCAGCTTGGAACATGTAGAATGCACTTCATCAACTTGGATGCAGGTATTCATACGTATGTGAGCTAAAACAATAAGATATAAAGAAAATAAAATTTTGGAGCATGTAGCATGCAGCTTGGAACATGTAGAATGCACTACATCAACTTGGATGCAGGTATTCATACGTATGTCAGCTCAAACAATGTGACGTAAAGAAAATGAAATTTTGGAACATGTAGCATGCAGCTTGGAACATGTAGAATGCACTACATCAATGGATTCAACGATTGGCGCGTATGCCAGCTAAAACAATAAGATATAAAGAAAATAAAATTTTGGAACATGTAGCATGCAGCTTGGAACATGTAGAATGCACTACATCAACTTGGATGCAGGTATTCATACGTATGTGAGCTAAAACAATAAGATATAAAGAAATTGAAATTTTGGAACATGTAGCATGCAGCTTGGAACATGTAGAATGCACTATGTTTGGATGCAGGTATTGATATGTATTGTCAGCTAAAACAACATGATATGAATTAATTTTGGAACACATATAGCATGCATTTTGGAACATGTACTACATCAGTAGATGCAGGTATTGGTGCTTAAATATCACCTTAAACAATATAATATCAAGAAAAGGACATTTTGAAACAGGTAGAATGCACTACAGCAATGGATGCAAGTACGTATGCCAAAAAACAGGAGGGGAGGACGAGTGCACTGTATCGGTACAGCATTGCACACACACGTCTGGGTTAATGCATATTCATTAGAGGGGTGGAACTTATCGTCAGCGTGTCATCGTACAGGGTCGTGTGCATACCCCTAGAAGTTCCAAAACATTGCCTACCACAAACAAATAGGCAAGCAGTCTCCAAATTTGATTTCTGAAGGACACAAAATCATCATGAACATGAAGATCATTTTATGTATGAAGTTGTCTTTGCTTTTCTTTTTATTTTCGGTTCGCCGTAGCTCAGCTTTTGTTGAGCAGATTAAGAAGCCAAACATTGTTTTTGTCCTGATTGACGATTTAGGATTCAACGATGTTGGATATCACGGCTCTGAGATTTACACCCCGAATATTGATCAACTTGCACGGGAGGGCGTCCGGCTAGAAAACTACTACGTACAGCCCATTTGCACACCCACGCGGTCGCAACTGTTGAGTGGCCGATATCAGGTATTGGATGCTGGATTTTTCGAAGGCTCCTCTTGCTCCTCCTCCCCCCCCCCCCCCCCTCCTCCTTTTCTGTACTGTTAGTGTTAATCATAATTTCAGTGTTGGTGATATACAATACAATAAATATTTCAGTATTTACAATTCAATAAATGCATTTTAAGATAAAATTAAAATGTGATGAATAAATATCAGTGAGAATGAGAGACATCTCCCATATTTTTGACATGCTTTGGATGTAGATTCACACAGGCCTTCAGCACAGTATCATTCTGCCTGCTCAACCCCATTGCCTGCCGACCAACCTGCCTACGTTTGCTGACAAGCTGCGGGAGGTGGGCTATAGTACCCATGCAGTAGGCAAATGGCATCTGGGGTTCTACAAGAAGGATTGCCTACCCAGACAACGCGGCTTTGACTCCTACTTTGGTATGAGCATCTCACAAAGCACATTATTGGCACTGCACAAATTGCAAAAATGCTCTTTGTAAACTTACAATACCATACCTCAAAACTCCATGGGCAATTTTACACATCCTGTGCTCAAGGTAATGAGAGAGTTATGAGCATTGCGAATAGAACATAAACACTGCACGAAGTATAAAAATACTCTTTTAACCATTACATTACCTGGCCCAGCCCTGGCCTTGAAAACTCCATTGGCGTTTTACACATCCTTGTGCCAATGGTAATACGAGGAAAGCAGGAAGTATGAAGATCCCTTGTGGTCAGATGAGCGGTCTTGATCAGAAAAATTTAATCTAGTTCAGCATTGGTAGTAAAAAGAAATACTCCTTGAGATACCATCATGAACAAAAACCTAGTGACAAGCTAATCTGCTTGATAACAGAGATAGATATGCATCAGAGAATTATTCAAACAATGAGAAAAAAAATATGTACAGTGTACTGTAAGAAAGTAAACAATGGTTTCGCATCTATTTTGTGATGAGAGAGAAATCAAAAATACAAATTTATGAAGTGGAACAAACTTCTGGTGATAAGTTAGTGCATATCAGTGTTGTCTTGAGTATAATAAGACAATGCATGATATAAATTATAAGAAAGTTATGAATTCTACAAAACCATAATTTGTTAAGGGTTGAGGAAATTGTGACATGATTATACTGTACCTCTGCTAAGATGAATGTAATGAGAAGTCATTACCTGTAATCATTATTGAGTATACACTCCAGCTCAAAAGAATTGGCATAGGGAAAGGGAAAGTGAAGAAAGCGAATGAGCCGCAGTTTTAAACCGCGGTATATGTTGTCCAGTTCAGCATGAAACATGATGCTTTAGCCTAAAAGCAGTAACCAACAGGGTGTGGCTTAATTGTGTGCTGTAAAGTATTTGAAGTTTATTCATAGCCTGTTGTTCATTGTCAATCAAACAGCAGATTGTATGGGAGTCATGCTGCTTATTTTCTGAGGAGGAAAAAGCCAGCTCACATAAAAATACACTATACCTCACTGAAAAATGGGTTAAGGTGAGACTATAATTATGTCATTGTGTGAAAGTATTATTTTTATAGGGATTGCACTGTCTGTGCATAATTGTAATACAGTCAAACCTGAATTAGTGGCCACCTGTCTATAGCAGCCAACCTGTGTATAGTGGCCACTAAAAAAAATCCCCCGGAGAGAGATCATGTGTTAAAGAACCTGCCTTTAGCAGCCACCTTCCTATAAAGGCCACAATTTTGGCCCTTGGGTGGCCACTATAGACAGGTTTCACTGTACATGTATTCTTCATAGGTTATTTGACCGGGGGTGAAGACTACTGGACGCACCACCGGGCAGGAGATGGCCGCGTCCCAAACAGCAATCACTGGCTTGGTATGGACCTGAGGGATAATGAGAGGGTGGCCTGGGAGTACGTTGGCAACTATTCCGTTTTCGTCTTCACGGAGAAGATACAGCAGATCATCAACCAACAGCCCGCTGAGAAAGTAAGATCTCTTTCTGGACACTCTATTTCCTCCTTCGCTTTGTCTTCTATCATGTATTTTGAATTATCTCCAGAGTTGCCAAGTCTTCCTGAAACTAGACCAATGATACATGTACTTCATTGGATTTCATCACATCACCCAATCTCCCTGATTATCGATAAATTATTGTCATTAGGTTGTATGCATTTGATAGACCTCTACCTGATTTCTGATAAAATTTCCCCAAATCTTCCTGATTGTTAAATTTCAATGTTGGTAACTCTGTATCTACTTGGTTTTCTCTATTTCTTTATTTGTGCATTTCTTTCTTTGCATTGATGTCTTCTATCAATTATCATTGAATATATTTACTTTGTTGTCGTCTCCTTTTCTGTTTTGTGATCATTTCATTATCTACTTCTTCTTCTTCATTGTCTCTCTTGTTTTGTGTTCATCTATTTTCTGCTTCGCATTGTCTTCTTTGAACTCTTCTTTTCATTATCTACTTTAATGTCTTTTTTGTCTCCACTTCTGATTTGTCATTTTTATAATCTTCATCCTCTCTCCATCTCCTCGTTCCTTGATTCTCTTTTTCTTATTATTCCTGTGGGGGATTTTCTTCTTGTTTAATTGTTGCTATTAGAATCTTTCTCATCCTCTTTTCCCTCATCTCCTATCCTTTCTTTCTCTTCTCCTTCTCCTTCTCTTGCTCATTGATCCATGTCTTTCCATCTCCCTTTTTATTTTGAAAGTTAAAAGTGACTTGCCGATCATGCCATTATATTTACTGCCCTCCACCATGAATGTGCAGCCACATGAGTTAATTACTCCTCCTTAATTCACTTCTCTTTTTCACCACTCTAGCCACTCCTGATGTACTTGCCATTCCAGTCAGTGCACTCCCCCCTCATGGTACCTGGGGAGTATGAGAAGAGATACGCACACATTAAGAACAAGCAACGTAGGGTGTATGCAGGCATGATGACTTGTTTGGATGAAGCTGTGGGCAAGATTGTTGGATCGCTAAAGGAGAGAGGGCTCTGGGATAATACAGTGTTTATCTTTTCTACAGGTTTGTTTGTTTGCTTTTTAGTGTAGAGGGTCTGTTCTTTTCACAGTCTGGAGACTGAATTGAGAGGGATATTACAATTATCCTTAAGACATACCTGTATAATGGTGCTTCTTGACATACAAGTTCATACCTGTATTGGTTTTTTTTCTCTCTCTTTAATTTGCTCTGAAGCGCCTTGAGCATCTAGTCAAGATGGAAAGTGCGCTATATAAATTCAATGTATTATTATTATTATTATTATCGTGCACCATTTCCTAAGGAGCATTCTTTGCCTGATCTGCAATATTGGCACTGGGTCAGGATCATTCACATTTGAAATATAGGTGGTGGTGTTTTGTTTTCAAGAAAAATGAATGTACCCAAGGTATCCAGTGAAGAACTAAGTGTTTATTCTTTCATCAAAAAACAGAAAAAGGGCAATTAGTGAAATCATACAGCACACAACATATGGACAGCAGCTCGCATGTGACGTCACATAATTAGAACTTAAAAACAAAAGTTCTTATCCTTTATTGGGGCCATGTTGCATATATAGGTTTTCAATTATTGTTACTTACCATCAATGGTAAGTAAACATGACAGCAGCCAATGAGCTCTCATTATATCACATGTTGCCATGGTAGTTGCTATTTATGGTAGGTTACAATAATTGAAAACCTATATACAATATGGTCCACAGAGTGTTGTCAAACCTTCACTAATTTGTTTTGTTCACGTGTCTTTGAGGATTAAAACTAATTTGATTTTAGGGTGGAATTTCCCTTGAAAAAAACCTTCTTCCTCCATCTTGTACTTCTCTTTCAGACAATGGAGCTAGGTAACAGCTTGCCCCACTACTATACCCTCTTATTTTTTTTGCAAGTGAACAATTCTAAGAGAAACTTGGTGGATTTGCTGACACTTTGCATAACTTCAAAAACCCTGCTTAGATCCTCCATCTTGTACTTCTGTTTCAGACAATGGAGGGGAGGTTGCTGCGGGGGGCAACAACTGGCCCCTGAGGGGGTGGAAGAATTCCCTCTGGGAGGGGGGTGTCAGGGGTGTAGGCTTCGTCAACAGCCCCTTGCTGCCTGCAAATGTGCAGGGCACAATCAACAGGCAGCTGATCCATGTAAGTGACTGGTTCCCAACTCTAGTCCAGGGGCTGGCAGGCAGTGATTTGAAAGGGACAGCGCTGGATGGATTTAACATGTGGAAGACTATCAGGTAAGGAATTGATCTGTGAATATTCTGACATTTCAATCGTTCACAAAAAATTGAAGAAAGCTGAAAGACAGGATATCCCTTTTGCAGGTCGATGAAATCAAATTTTGTAATAAGCTTAGCAAATAGAAGAAAATACTGTGTAAAAACTTCCTTCCCAATAATTTTTGCATACCGGTAAGACAGGGCCCTGTTGCTCACTAAAGTGGATCAGTGACTCATTGCTTTCTGTCTCTAATGGCTCTTTTTTTTCTACCAGCACTAATACTGCATCCCCACGTAAGGAACTCCTTCATAACATCGACCCGTATCCAACATCACCCACGGAGTTCAACACAAACTTGTCTGCTGCCATCCGAGTTGGAGATTGGAAACTTCTGACGGGAAGCCCCGGTAAGATGGTCATTTGCCATGGGTTTCCTAAGGCTCTTCCTACCTAGCAGCAAGGTGGTCACCATGGAGATAAGATGTGTGGTGCTTGGATCATCACCAATTTGATTCAGAAAGGGATTTTGTAATGTGTGCTACAGTACTATGGCTGACCCATCCGCAGAGTCAGTGTCAGTATTTTTGCCCCTACTGTCTTTGCGGTGATCCTGAGTTTTAGGGGTTTAAATCATTTCAGCTTACTTACTTCAGCCTAGGGTTAGGGTTATGACATCTTTGTGTTTTTCTTGGTTTTCAATTCAATTTTTTCAATTCAGTTCAATTTATTTTCATCAAAGTAAAAAAAAAAACATCAAAATACAAAACAATACACTTGAGAAATATCACAAATGACGAAGACCTCCAGAAAAAAGCACAAGGCTTGTGTGAGTAGGAGGTACCTTTAACCAACATTACATATAATACATTCAAAGATATAATGTTACATCACAGTAACAAAAATTTACAAAATAATATACACGTCAAAAACCACAACCACACAAAACACAGACATACACACACACACACACCTTCATTATATCAGGTGATATTTTCAGCAATAGAAAAGAAATTACGTTGAATAACAATACTTTTTGAATAAAGATGCTTTAAAACTACATTTAAATCTTCTTAGAAAAACAGTTTGTTTCAATTCATCACTTACATCATTCCAAATCTTTTGTCATTTGTTTCCAGGATCCGACAATGGAAAGTGGATCCCGGTGCCCAACTCTGGCATCACACCCATCCACCCTCTGAAAGTGCCTGGCAAGATCACCTGGCTCTTCAACATCACCGCTGATCCCTACGAGTACCAAGACCTCTCTGACCTTCATCCGGACGTGGTCAAGGCACTGACCGACAAGCTAGCGGCGTACTATGCAGACTCGGTTCCGGTGTTGTACCCAGCGGAGGTCGAAGCGGCGAATCCAGCTTTGCATGATGGGTCATGGGGGCCTTGGGACTGAAGAGCCCTGTTCATAAACGGGCGTTTCCAAAAGGTGACACCCCCCCCCCCCCCTGACACCACTTTCACCCGTTCACTTTGTCCCTTTTAACACTTCAATGGTATACATCAAACTGCACATTTAAAAGATCACAAACATGACTATTTTATTATTTTCTCTCTGAAATATTAATTTTCAGGAACTTTTTAAACTGGGTCGTCATATTTTTTTGCAAAGATCTTGACCATGTGCAGGCACATGTCATGTACACAAATAGTTAATGAATATTCATATTAGATAGCTAATGACTATTAACAAGCAAAAGAACCATTCACAGAGACTGTCTCATGAAAAAAAATGTGGGAAAAGGGGAAAAAAACAATTGTGTACACAGTGAATAGGAAAAAGGGGTGTCAGCAGGGCATCAGAAATAGGGAGGTCACCATTTGGGAACACTCTTTATATACCATATTCATGAATAAACTGCATTTTTACTGTTACACATCGGTAGAAAGTTTCCAGTGAGCCTCTAAAACCACTGTTCATATACATCGAAAAAGCCGTAATATTGTGGCATTTTGGACTGTGGATTGTCTCCACACCAGCACTTCGAGCGTTGCGATTAGCAAATCACATGCCAGAGTAGGAAACACAAGCCGCAACATTTATGGCTATTTTGTGGACGCCGCTTTTAAGATCCGTTTACCATAATATTGGGGTACTTCTCCTCAGTCTCGGTCAGCAAGATAGCCAAAAAAAAGGAGGGATCCTGTACATAAAAGCAGCTATCGGTAATTCATGTGCAAAATTGCAGCAAGTGTTGCGCTTATTTGGTGGATATGTGGCATATATAAACGGGGTTATAGAAGATTAGTATATGTATATGGGAATCTCTGAGACTCAACTAAATAAACTCCAACGTGTACAGAATTCAGCGGCAAGGCTTGAAACGCGAAAAAGGAAATTTGAACATATAACTCCGATCCTACGTAGTCTCCACTGGCTCGATCCCGATAAGGGCTCGTGTTCAGTTTAAAATCCTCACTCTTGTATTCAAATGCTTATGTGGAAATGCTCCTGTCTATCTTACTGAACTCATCAAACCATACCAGCTTACTCGTAATCTTCGTTCTCAATCAAAAAATCTTCTCTCTGAAATTCGTGTAAAATCTAAAACATCCGGTGATAGAGCATTTGCAAATACGGCACCCAAATTATGGAATAACCTCCCCCAAGGCATTAGATCATTGACTGACTTTGATCAATTTAAATCAAGACTAAAGACGCATCTGTTTGATAATTATTAGTCATTTTCAAATTCTCACATCAATTTTTACTTTCACACGCATAGAGACTATTTGAATGGTATTATGCGTCTTTATATTCCACATACTTAGAATGTTGCTATATGATTGGTCAAGAGTTGATCACGTGATGAGGCGTAGTTTTTCCTATCAGATCCCCTGAGAGTAAAAGTTCGTTACACTCTAGGTGATAGTACTTTTGGGTTTCGCTGATCTCTTCACTCCTCACAGTCCTAATGCGTGATTAATATTTTGAGTACGCGCGAAATAAAAGTGCGTTACACTCGGACTATCACTTGACATCTAATGCGTCCTAACGCGCGTCCTAATGCGCGTCCTAACGCGTGTTCCCCATGGCAGCGGCTCGGGATTATGGAGATAAGTAAACATTACCTTTTTACATCAAATTGTCATTTTTGGTATAGATAGTTGGTTTCAGATGTGGAATTTAAAGCAAATAATCAACTTTTGGTTTGAAGCAATGAGACGAGCCATCACTTCCTCGGCGATCTGAATGTATACGCTTTCTCAGCTTTCCTCAGCTGCGTTTCGGAAAGATAGCTACATCCAGATCGCCTCGGAAGTGATAGTTTGTCCCATCACCCTCACCAACGCTGATTATTTGCTTACTAAGAATTGAATATTATTATTATTATTATTATGTACAGTGAGATTGATGGGGCCCAGAATCATTGCAGAATCATTTTGCTATCATGACAGGTCCTGGTCTTGTTTGGGATTGAAAATAAAAGTATCAAAAGTAGTGATTAATATGATTTAAATAAGCTGTGTGGCATATGGTGATGTTTTTGTTGTGTTGGTATTTGAATATGGTACAGTATCTCACACATTCAAAATGCAAAACCTGTCTTTAAATATGTATTTTATGTAACAACGAATTGAATTGGTGCTTTATTTAGAATATCTGGTTTCATGTTTTCTTGGCTGAAAAAATACATATCAAGAGTCTGGTTTGTAACACTTTACATGTCATTTGTGTGACTTTTTTCACTTGTAATACATGTATACACAAGTCCTATCAAGTGGCATATTAACTGGAAGGGTTAATATATAACCATGGACAATATGTAACAATATAACAATTTAGTAAAAGGGTTTCCTAGCAGGTAATTTCAATTTACAAAGAATTTTTTTTATTAAGCATACACCCAGTAGTAAGGATAGCGTGCTCCATCCTGTAAATGAACGAAAAACAAGTCAGACAAAAATCTTGGAAAAAAAACATGGAAACAAATACCGAAAGAGTCTCATTTAATCTGACTCATTAATATTCATGAGTAGTCCGCCGTAGGGAGAATTCGGCTAGATTTTAGTGAAACAATTTTACGCTTCATTCTGTGAAAGTCTTGTACATGTATATGTATTCTCTATGTCGTCTCCCTGGAATATTATAATTTGATGACACATGATATATATTTAGTGTTGTACACAGGGTAAAGCGAGCATTATCAATGTATTTCATGAAGATTTTGTCGCATATGATCTATGCAATTTGATGTATTACATGTATTGTGAAAAGCATGTAGCTTTCAGTTGTGTTGTGTATGCAATCTCAGGACTGCTTCAATAATGTAAACTATATTCAGCGTTTACATATATGTAGACGGTTTACGTTTACCATCTTACCTCCGATTCAGAAACGAATCTAATTTCTAAAATCATTACACACCCTGGCTGCTGATAAGTGTGGATTTGGCTGCTTGATTTCCTTTAATTTTCGTACTCCCTGGTCAGAGCATCGTAACATAAAGGTTTGCAATCAATCGCAAAATAGCAATGGCCAATCAACACCATTGTTACATGCGCCCTTTGTTAAAAATCCTGACCAGTAACCAATCAGAATTCGTCTTTCAAATTTGCAATTGATCGCAAACCTTTGTTACGGGGCCCAGGAGAGTATTCATATAGCCGTTATGGTATTTTCACATATACTGCACATAAAGTATTTTTGTACAAGAGATGTGATGTTATCTTGCAATAATTATGTGTCTGTGTGTTTAAATGCAATGTACATGTATTGAATATGATGCTTTTATCAATCATATTGATGTATTTTATTGAAGGTGGTAATGTGACAAAGAGGCCGGGATACTAGTAAGGAGAAGATAAAAAGATGGAGGAGACAGAGATAATGAGGAGAAACAAAGTGAAAGAGGGGGAGTGACAAAGCAGGAGAGACAAGAAAAAAGGGAAATACACAAAACAGAGAAAGAGGGGGAGAAAGGGGAGAGAAAGAGACAAAGAGAAAATGAGGGAGAGGAGATGGAGATGGAGAAATACAAAGTCATTTTCCAGGCTTTCCAAACTCATGGGTAGAGAGTGGCACTCAAATCTTCTCATTCGCAGATTCAATTTATTATCATGATCTCAATCTTCTCAAATACAACACAATCACATTCACAATTATAATTCATACATGTAATTCATATGATCTCATCCACACAATACTCTTCAGTATTTGTAATTGCAATCGTAATCGTCACAATCTTGATCACAATTGAATTATTCTCATTTGCAATAAAATTCTCATTCACTGTCTTCTCACTCAAAATTACAATTCATATTTACAATCGCAATCCCACTCCCCATCTCCACCATCACAGTTTCATTTATGATCAGAAGTCGTACTTCTCGTACACGGTTTCATCATTATAGTCCTGCAAACCAGAAAAGCTCAACTTATTGATGCTGTTTACCTAGTGCAGGACAAACATTTAAAGCTGTGTATATGCAACAAAATAAAGTTTAAACCCCTTAGCCCCACGCCTTGAAAACTGCATCTACTTTAATACTTCATATCTTCATGACAATAGAAATGAGAGAATAAATAAAGAGTGGAACATTGATATATAACGAGATAACAAACCATTTCATTATTGGATTGATGTAAATGTGTCTTTATATTTAAAAATAATGCACATCATACTACACATGTACATGTTTTTCTCCATTATTCTGCATTGCAATGAAATCCCACATCCAAAATTATCCCTGCACCATAGTTTACTTTACGTGGCCTAGAGGGTTGCTAGCTGATACACTGTAATTATGAAAACTTACTATCAGTAATGACATTGATCAAATGGACTGTCTGCTTACTTAGATGATTTCTAAACATAGTTGATGAGCTTTAGAAGAAGTTTTGCTTGGCTGACGGCCCGAGGCCCACCATATAAAACTTTGATAAGGCATTACAAAGATAATGTAGAGATACACCAATATCCAGAAAACCAACTTACAACAATATGAGTGCTGTATTAATTAAGAGAGATGCAACAAATGATTAGACAATTTTCAGAAGACCACCTCAGGGGGAAAATCATGACATGAGCTACACTTTGGCAAGCTGTGCAAAAAGAATGTCTTTTCTGGGACAGGAGAATACTCAGAAGTGATGCATGGATTTCATCTTCATATCTGTAAATGGTATCATTACTGAGACTTTTCTCATCACATTTCGTGTGCCAATTCCAAAAAAATTAAGGTATGCCACATAATCATCATTGTATATAGATAGTTAATTGTTCAATTAATTTCATTTTTGGCTACAATTAAGTCATTGATGAGAGGCAAATAGTTTCCACTAATACTTTTCAATCGAAGCGCTAGGCAGACCTGATGTATATGCATTCAAAATATTTAAACACCATTGCAAAATTGTAGGCATACTGGCAAAAAAAGTCAATCCACAAGAAAGGTAACATTTATCGATAGTAAATTTCACAGTGGTGCTGATCGTTATTCCAAACATTTTGTATTCCATAGGTTCATTATTCCTTTGTGGCATTATTCTAAAGGTTCATTATTCTGATGATTCCTTTTTCCAAAGCTTTTAAGACTTAAAACTTTTAAGTAACTTATACGATGTAATTGTTTTGGATTAACAAACCTTATTTCACTTTTGACTTAATGAATCCTATTTCATTTTCAGATCAACAAACCAATTTTCTTTTTGGATTAAAAATCCTTCAGAATAGCGAACCACAGGAGGAACAAAAGTTTGGAGTATATATATTTGTTCAGAAACTTTTGGAATAATGCACCTTCCAACTTATGAGTTGATAGCGTTTCACAGTAGGTTACCAGATAAAGGCCTAGTTAAATTGCTTTTATGGATGAGTGTTGTATTATATTCAGCGCCTTGATATGGACGCTTTCCAGCGTGAATACTCGTATATCCTACGAAAGATTAGTTTTTCTTCAGATACATTACCATTTACCACTACATTAACATCGGATACTAGGAAGCGTGAATTTTCAGAATATGCTTTTCTAATGCATCTTTGTGCATGTATGCCTTATCGCATTCAGAACATTTGTGTGGACGCTCGCCTGAGTGAACTCGCATATGTTTTGCTAAATGGCTGCTCGTATAATACGCCTTATTACATTCCAAACATTGGAAGGGACGCTCTCCAGTGTGAATTCTTACATGCGCTGTTAAATGACCTCTAGTATAAAAACTCTTATCACAATAGGGACATCGGTGTGAACGCTTCCCAGAATGCAGTCTTTCATGGGATACCAAATTACCTTTGATACGGAATGTCTTACCACAATCAGCACATTGGTAAGGCCGCTCGCCGGTGTGAATTCTCATATGCGCCTCTAACAAGAGTCTGGTGAAGAAAGATTTTTTACAATCAGCACATTTGTGTGGGCGCTCGCCTGAGTGAAGTCTTAAATGTGATATTAAATTGCGTTTTCCAGGGAATGTCTTATCACAATCATGACATTGGTATGGACTCTCCCCAGTGTGGATTCTCATATGCTCTGTCAATGTACATTTTCGTGAAAATGTCTTATGACAAACAGAGCACTGTGGAAGATTCCCAGTATGCTTTCTTGTGTGCGATGTGAAACTTCTCTTGCGATGGAAAGACTTGTTGCAATAACCACATTGGTAAGGACGTTCACCAGTATGAATTCTCATATGCTCTATTAACTTGCATTTATGTACAAATTTCTTTGGGCATTCAGAACACTGGTGTTGATAATCACCAGTGTGAAGACACAAATGTGCTTTTAAAACGTTTCTTTCTTTGAATGTCTTGCCACAGTAGAAACATAAGTGTGGACGCTCTCCAGTGTGAACTTTCATATGCTTTCTTAATGCGCTTCTACCGCTGAATGCCTTATTACATTCAGAGCATTTATGTGGACGCTCTAGATGGTGACTTTTCATATGTTGTGCTAAAGAGCTTTTGATATGGAAAGTCTTATCGCAATTGTCGCACTGGTAAGGACGTTCGCCAGTGTGAAGTCTCATATGCTCCGTCAACTTGTATTTATACATGAACGTTTTATCACAATCAGCACATTGGTGTGGATGTTCTCTAGTATTAATTCTCGAGGGGAAATGTGTATCGCTAATGGAAGAATGAAGTGTGGTGGATGAAGAATCTCCAGATCGAAGCATACAATCTTTAGGTGCCGTCCTACTCTGTCCACCCTTGACATCACTTAAGGAAACCTTGTTACTCCTTCCTTCAGGTATATTACTACATTGCTCTCCCTCACTAGAATCACCAGAAATCTTGAAGTGTTGGGGTGTTGAACAATGACTAGATCTTCCTGTAAATAGATGAGGGTTCTCATCCTTGCATTCTACCTCAACCGCTGAATATTTCTGCACATCTTGGGCCTGAGAATAACCTTCAGCCGATCCCCATAAGGTCAGCTCCTCCCTTTGATCCAGTGAGTGAGCATCACACTCTGTCCTGGTGTCCCATGCATCTGAAAGTGATTACAAGAACAAAATTAGAACACAGGCAATACAATCACAGGTACAAGTCTCTGTCTCTTTGATTAATAAGGGTGCTTTCGATATATGTGAAGAAGGCCTTTAAGTACAAACACGTCACATACAAGCTTTGCACATGCCCCAAGTCTTGAGTACCGGTACAGGGTGCTTGCTTTCATGAAGATGGTAAATCCATGATTAATGTATTCTCGATTCTGGTACTGGACGGGGTGCAAGACATTCTGCCATGTGCACAGCTACAATATGACGTCATTGCACCTGAAGGCAATCCCTGTTCACACATATCTAAAGCTACCTACATGTCAAAACAACAAGGTCTGATTCACGCAGGGTAGCATCAATGGGGATGAAAAGTGTGAACACTGCTTTCCATGAGAGCCCTGTATTATAACAACCCCAGTGGCAACTGGCCCAGTTACTGGATTGGTCTTTTGCACCCAGGGAAGCCTAATTTGTGTGAATACAGTTTTTTCCTGAGGACTTTACATTATCATTTCCCCAGTCCAGTGCCCAAATCACTGGATCAGTTGATCCTACCGGGTCCCTGTTACATTAAACTTACCATTACTGGTCACTCTGTCATCAATGGTAACTACCACGGTGACATCGCTTAGCAGCCAATGAAATTCAAGGTTTCCATAGAAATTACCATTGGTAGCAAAGTTAACATCAATGGTAAGTTTTATGCAACAGGGCCCAGGTCCCTATTTCTTTTCTGCATCCGCAGCAGCTATGTGGCTTAAACTCTCACTGACTGAGCACACAACATGAATTTTGTAATCCTCATTCTCTCTACAATCATTTTTCTAAATTCACTGTACCAATACTTACAAATATCAAGTCAAATGAGTGTTCTGCGTGTCCATTCACTCAGAGTTTTTGTTTTTTGTGAAAGGTTGCACATCAAACTCATTGAGTTTGATTTTTGACATAATGGTATTTGATCCTAAATAGAACAAAGTAGAACTTTTGATAACCCAATGTTAAGCATATTTTTTCAAACTGAAAACCCATCAAAGCATAACTGTGAAAAGGAATTACAATTTTATTTTGCATGCTTACTTTAAAATATTTCATAAAATAGTGCATACTTTTTGACTGCCAATTTGTAAATACAAATTTATCTGTTTAATCCCAATGACATTTCCTTTCCCTATTTTTATACTTTACGGTCTTTACCTGTTATTTCCTCTGGTTCTTGTTTGATGAAGTAAACTGCCATCTCACTCGTTCTTCCCATCTCTACGTTGAGTTCATCCATGATGAAGGAGTTGCCGACTTGGTCACTATGTTACTAAATCATGTACAAACAGATAATTAGGAGAAATTAAGTAGAAGCACACATTGAATCAGAATTCTTCATTAACAGAGATTTATTGGTTAACTTGCAGAAAAATACATTAATTGACCAAATCATGAACTCATGCACTTTTCTATTCCCAACAATGATGTTGACGTCTGAAGTGCTCATTGCGTATATTTGAATGTGGACTCAATCACTCAACGACAAAATCACTTAACTAGACTACTGGCTGACACTGACAAAATATGGACGTTGACATGTCATTGTTTTTTTAATATTTGTTCAATTTCTGCACTCTCCTTATTAATGCCTGCTGGTTCCATAATTGAGATGGCATCTGACTCATCTGAACATCTTTACTGGGGGTATCTAAACAAAACATCATTTTTAATAATGAGATGGTTATTTCGGTCTGATCACAGACATGACAGAGTTTAGACGACGACTCACTGATGACATAGATTACGTTACGCCATTCATAACGCATGGGACTGGGTTAAATTATGTGGGGACTGGCCCAGTCCATCAATAGATTAATGAAATCACATTCTCGCATTTAATTTGTTACCTTCTTTAATGACACGGCACGCCTAACATTTCCCATTTTCGTTGCCTTCTTTGTCTGCTAATCCATTGTTTCTTTCAGTCATGATGATGGAACCCCTTTTTTACGGAATCTCGTTGTGACTGCACTGTTCTTTGTTGTTGTTCTTGTTGTTGTCGCTGCTGGCTGAACACCCGATTATGTTGTTGCTTTTATGCGGGGTGACTGTATCTTATCAGGGAGGTGTTCTCAGGAAGGACAAGAAACTCGAGAATAAGACATTTAAACATCTACAGCGACCGTGTAAATGAATGTCAAGAGCATTCCACAATCATGGCAATGCTTTGATGTAGGTCCCATACTCAGCACTGAGGTAGCAGATGTCAAAACAAAAGGCTTTGTTTTTTAACCCCCAAAATGAAACTTCAGGGGGTCTGCATGTGGGCCTACTCTGCTTTCTCTCTCTCTCTCTCTCTCTCTCTCTCTCTCTCTCTCTCTCTCTCTCTCTCTCTCTCTCCCTCTCCCTCTCTCTTTCTCTCTCTCTCTCTCTCTCTCTCTCTCTCTCTCTCTCTCTCTCTCTCTCTCTCTCTCTCTCTCTCTCTCTCTCTCTCTCTCTCTCTTAAGTAATAAGGAATGATTAAAGAAATCGGACAGTGCATAGGATATTTATCAATTCCTTACACAATTTACTCTTATTTCTTCGCTAGCTTTCCGGCATCTTGCGCATTTTGTGGGATTCATGCAATCACTGTCAAAATGATATCTTTAAGGGATAGTTCATGCTATATTTAAGTTGCGTCAATAATTAAAAGCATGCAGACACATAAAAGAAACATACAGTATATGTCAAGATCTGATGAAAATCCGTCAAAGGGAGAGAAATGCGAGGTGCTCTCCCATTATCCATTTTCTCAAAAAGCCATGCATCCTTTTATTAATGTGCATTTGATACATCATTAGAAGCACGTTTTCTTTTGCACACACACACACACCTTTATCAAAAGTATTTAATCCGTTGTCAAAAACAGGAAAAGAGCAATTTATGGAATCACAGCACCCAGCATAGTGGGGGAGCAATAGTGTCTCAAAATTGAAATTTCAAATGAACACTGAACTTTCATATTAACGAATATTCATCAAACCTAGTATATTTACTTTCTTTAAACCTTAACGTGCCAGTAGTCGTGTATTGAGCAGCATTTTGTCTGGGTTAATTAAACCCAACTCATCTTCAGTGTGGTTACGTGTTGTCAAAAGTGTTTGCGTGCGTTTGCGTGTACCTGAGATAAATATATTCTACAAGAAAAACATGTTAAAGGTCCCCTGACATGAAAATGTATGTTAACTTAATGTTGATGCAACTGTTTGCAACATAATATATAACAAAATCATTAACTGTTCAATGGAAATATGTGTCCTACATTTTAAAATAGTTTGTCTATCTTTTTTCTTAGCACTGATAAGCCCCGCCTCCAAAACATGTTGAGAGCACATACAATTTTCGGCAATGGACTCGAGCCGATTCATAGGAACATTGAAGGATGATAATAATCCTTCCATATCAGTATCCCTGGTAAAAAGCAACTAGTGGAATATCCATTAACTCTTAACGTGTCATAAAATATGTGAATATTTTCACCAGTACTACACTTAAATCTCAGAGAGCAGAATTAGTATCTGGCACAGAGTAGCGGGACCTGTGGAAATCCAAGAGTTCACTTGATTTAGATCGCCGTGCAATCCCAATAATGCTTTTATTCATGCTCAGCCAAATTTAGATGAAATAGGTTAAATCGGAGCTTTCTAAAGCCCATGTCCAGTCATGTGTAAAGTTAAAGGGATAGGTCACCGTGAAGAAAATTTGTTTCAATAAAAGCAGAAATATGAAACAAAATATAGTAGTGACAGTGTGACGAAAATATGTAAAAAAATTTCAGCGTGAACTATCCCTTTAACCATTACCAGTGCGCCTCCTTCATAATCTTTGTATCCCTTCACTTCCAATATCCTGTTCATTTCATACTTCTATCCTGCCAGTAGCATCATGCATTAATGACACCACAATGGCAGTCTTAGTGTTTTATATTCATGCGTGACGCAAGTTTTATTTCAACGTCTACATTCATAATCCGTATTTTGCAATACAAAACAAAGAAGGGCTATATATTTCTGTATCCGAAAGAGTAAAGAGTCTACAGGAACTTATATAAATTTATGCGAGCGCCCTTTCCTCGTTAACACACTTGATGTTTCGCTAATATGTTAAGATAGCACTTATGCACCTAACAAAACCGTGCATAGTATGTAAATCACACTTCATTGGGCAAAGTCAATAATACACCGTCCAACTATGTGTAGTTTGTCGGCTGGTACGTGACTGTCGAGACCTCTCCGTCTTCACAATGCCGAACTTTGCTCAAATAATATGGTAAACTCTTGAATCAACATGTTTTATGTGAATCGCGTGCATAGCAATGGAGGATCTCTGATGGATTGTGAACTTTCATTTATTGACAGGCCATAAATTTGATGTGAATTCCAGACGGCGAAAAGGGTCACGATGTCCGGGTACGAGGAGTTCACCTCTCCCCAGAACAGCGGGGGCAGTGAGAGGGAGAAGGCCGTCGAACGCTCTGCTGCAGCACGGCTCCAGCAGCGAGGACCGCACAACGCGCCTACGCCTTCGCCGACATCCAATTTTACTAGCAACAAACCGAAGTTACACCTCAACGTCGCTGTCGCCAGTCAGAAAAATAACGAGAGAAGTCACAGCGCAGATGATATTCACGAGTCCACAGACAAGCTAGGAGCTATCGTTCCAACTCTTAGATTACTGAATAAATGGAGACAAAGTGCTAAGGATTTCACTTCAAATTCGGCATCTAGTTTTTCTGGCGGTTCGCGGCCCAAGTTGATGAGCAGCATGAGTTTATCACCGGGAGCGATGGGCGGCCTGCACCCGCCCCCGACCATCCCCGCCGCTCTCATCGGCCCAGCGACTCCCGTCTCCACCCCGAAGCTTCCCAACGCGCTGATTGAGATGTGTGTGGTGGTGGGAATGGATGATGATACAGGCCTGAAAGTCGCCAAGAAATCAATGTCGTGTGCGAATCAGGTCAGTGCATCTCATTTAATTAAACTCTCCATCAAGCATGGGAATCTGTACCTCACAATAACTGCCTCTAATCCTCTATAAAAAAAATATGGGATTTTGTTGACATTTTGTGACATCTATTTTGGGGATGGGATAAGCATAAATCTCAGAAAATAATGACAAATCTTAAATAAATCAGGTTATCTGTAGCCCATTACAATTAAAGCTTGAATGAGTTTTCAATACATTCAATCTATGAGTCTTTTCAGCAGGAGACTAAAAGTTTGATTACATCTTTTCCCTTCAGTTCAACTTCCATGGTAGCGACGAAATGGCCATTTTCTCCCAAGTCTTTGAGCCTCAAGTCCTGGCCGTGCTCACCCGCCAGATTGCTGTCTTTCCCCAAAACAAGTCCCTCATCTCCGATGGGTACAATGAGTATGGGGGCAGCCCCGTCCCTTCGACTACCCCCCGTGGCCTAGGGCCCGGAGGAGGGGGCGGATTTCCGTTTCGGCAGCGGCGCATGGCTCGGAGGCTGTCCATCAAGCCGCGGGCGCTTCCCCTCTCCTACAATCAAGAGATGATCAATTCTCTTCCCCCGCTCTGCTTCCCAGGTAACTTTTCCTTACTTCCTCTCCTTCACATTCATGATATCAGTAGGTTCACATTCAGAAAGACATTACTTTACACTGTGTGACACAAACTATAACATACAATGTAGTGTTATGTAGCAGGTCATCTACCTTTAAATCCTCACCTTCCCCCCATCCACTATTTGATTTATACCAGTCTCCGTTTTGTCTCTCCCGCTCTGACCACATCATTAAGATCTTCTAAACATCCTCTTCACTCAGTCAGAGCCACGTGAGATATAACATTTGGGGGTGTGGCCTAACTTTTGGTGGCAGCATTTACATGTAGCATGTGGGAGAGTATGGGAGAATATGGGGTGTGACCTCTGTCTGGTGGCTTGACTAAATAGACAAAGAGAAAGTACTTGGAATTGTTTGTGTAGATGGAATGTGGGTCAAGTGTGGTTTGGGTGAGTGAGAGGATGTTTAGAAGACCTTAATGATATGGTCGGAGCGGGAGAAACAAAACGGAGACTGGTATAAATCAAATAGTGGATGGGGGAAAGGTGAGGATTTAAAGGTAGATGACCTGCTACATAACAGTAGCATTGTGCACAATACATGCATCCGTTTCTATGAGTTTCCTCATAACACATTTTTGCTGAACATTTTCTACATACCTCCATGCACTGCATGTTTTTTACCACTTAAGTACCGGTAATCTTTTCTGACGTTATTTCTTCATGCTATCCTTGGTCCTTCGCCATAAAAACACATTTAATTATGTATCACCATCATCATCATCATCATCATCATCATCAAGCTTTTCCCTCTCCCTTTCCCTTCATGACCCTCTCATCTTCATCCTCTCCTTCCCTTCCTTCCTTTTTTCCTTTTTTCCTCCTCCTTTCATCTTTTTCTTCATTTTCTTCCTTTGCTCTTGTATTGAATCTCTATTTGCACTTTTTTTACAAGTTCATACACATGTGATTCATACATAACGACAATTTAATGAAGAACATCTGCTCCGGTCTACCTCTATATCAGTCTTGCGTACTTTACTCTCTGTCATTCCCTCCCTTCTCAACTTATTCATATGTGGGCCCTATTTCTGAACTGTACGTGCATCACCACCTATCATATGCTTTCAAACTCATTTCTTACAGGGGCTATGCATTGCGTTGCATTGCTACATGCAAATTACCCTGAGCCATAAGTTTTTCCCCGTTGTACAGTATCCACTGGTATTGAGAGACTTGATATTGCATGCCCTGTGCATTGTATTTCTATGTTGTAATATGCCTCACATTCTATTAAAAAAATATTCAAAAAGTCGCATGTTCATACTTTTTTTTTTAGGTTACCATGTACATGTATGATATACATGAGAGGTTGTTATAATGTCTAGCCAGTGTGAATGGACCCATATTGTCTATTTGATTCTTAAGCAAAATTGGCAACTACTGTAAGTCATGAGTCTGTGATGTCACATCCTCAATTTTCTCCTTTCATTTGAGATAATTTCATTCTAAATATCTCTCTCTTTTTCATGGAGGAAGTGATTACCCTATTTATGTCCTTCTCCAATTTTGTATGGATGTGAAATCCATTTGTTGTGCATTCAAGTGTGAAATTCAATCATGAGTTACTCCAGTCTGTTTCGTCTTCCATTCAACCATCTCTCCATTGACCAAAGTGCATGTTCATTAGATTCATCACGGCATGAATAGATTGATATCGCCCATCTGTCAGCATAACAAGCATTCCTTGATGATGTTATTTCATTTTGAGAAAATTTTGATATTGTAGTACTGTCGTTCATTCAAATTTGGCAACATTCTACCTAATGTTTTATGTAAAACTACTAAACAAACATATTGAATAAACTCATTCTGAATTAATAACCTTCATAAGTGGTTAGATATAAATTTTGTACAAATGTGAATTGCCAATTTGAAGATTTACACATTTTATGCATATGAATTGAGAATGTGAGGTTGGTTTTCTTCCTTTAGTTTTATAGTTCCAGGGGGGTGTTTCACCAAGCTGTTCGTAAGTTACAAACGACTTTACTACCAACGACTGGTGATCCTTTCTTGTGCTAAATGTGATACAACACTAAGTATATTGACAATCTGATTTAGCACAAGAAGGGATCACCAGTCGTTCATAAACTTGTTCGCAACTTACGAACAGCTTGGCGAAACACGCTTCAGCTGTATAAAAATGTAAAAGCTGTAAATAAACCTGTGATATTGCGGCATCTCTCTCCTTTCTGAATACTGATACATTAAAGGGATAGATCACCCTACAGAAATTCAACTTTTATCAAAGATATGTCTCAACTTAATTTATCTACAAAACAAGTTTGAGATCCTGAATTTATTTATACATTCCTAGGGAATCATTTTTAATATCACATTTCAATAGTTCAGTCCCATAATGATACCACTTCACAATACTCTAATCGATCGCAGGCATTTGTTTGAGGCGAGGAGAGCCCAGCCATATGCACTCAACAAAGCTGTCACCCAACTCTTGTAAATGCGAGGTTGCCGATCACAGCTTGGAAACTTGAACAGCGAAACCGCTGGATGAATTTGGTCACAAAGGGGGCTGCACACTGAGCAGACATTCTCTGTAAAACAATGTATGTGTGTCAAATCGAGAGAATTCAGTTGCACAAGCGGCGAATAAAATAGCAACTTTGAATTGAAACAGTATCTATCGCGAGTGACTTTCAATATGGCGGATAATGAAAATGTTGGTACTTGCATGTATATTTATGGCCTTATGTATCATGTGAGCTGCATGTGTACACATTATAGCATGAAATTTTGAGCGCACGCGAAGCGATACTAACTATTGCGATAGATCGCTATATCGAGATAGCCGATGTTCCGTGTGATGTATTACTTACATGTAATTGCATTTTCTTCTAATTACAGAAACATATAGACACCGCAACACGATGATTGATACTGAATTCTTATAGCAAGCAAAACAACGAAGCATTGGTTTTATAATGCCCCTAGGTCCCCTTTAAGTTGGTTTCAACGGTGACTTATGACTGTCAGCTGAGTCATTTATATAATGTTCACTGTTTATTGGACAATCTTACCATAAATTGTAAGGGTGAGTGACTGCTAAGTTTGCATAC
This sequence comes from Arbacia lixula, assembly GCA_963669155.1. Taxonomy (NCBI): domain Eukaryota; kingdom Metazoa; phylum Echinodermata; class Echinoidea; order Arbacioida; family Arbaciidae; genus Arbacia; species Arbacia lixula. The sequence goes on along the minus strand of OZ022594.1, from coordinate 2,374,363 downwards.
ATGTACTATAAAGGTTTGCTGGATTTGTCTTTCTAACATATGTACAACTCCCTACCTGGTATAAACCTTGGTATAACTGAGTAACTGACACTGCCTTTTCAAGAGGGGCAAAGTTCATGTTGTCCTCATCAGGCATGTGTGAAATGTGAAGGGTCTTACAATAATATATAATATAAATGATAACATCCATTATAACTGGAATTTGTTATCAAGGGGATGTTAAAGGGAATCTGACTCTTTTGCAGATAAATAAATCATTAATAATACACACATTATGCCTTACATGAAACAATATCATCTGTAAGAGCTTTACAATATTATTACAGGGTCATTGAATGTTTGTAATGACACCTGTCCAACCCCAAGGGATCATTTAGAATTATAGCAGCCACTCAGGCACACTCATCCATCCCTAATGGAGTACCCTTTTATTCTCCTGGGTGGAGAGCAGGAATGTGGATGAAGTGGAGGTGTTGTGGTGTGGTGGTTGTGTACTGTGACTGAAGATCTCAAGGTCCGAGGTTCAATCCCACCCATGGCACTTGTGTCCTTCAGCAAGATACTTTATCCAAATTGCTGCTCTCCACCCAGGAGTATAAGTGGGTACCTGGTAGGAGGTGGATGATCATGTGAATGATCTTGACCCGGCACCGATATCGTGCAGCGGGCAAGGAATACTCCCCAGGGAGTGGAGATGGTGCACATACATGTATGTGCATGTGTGTGCATGATACAGTGTATGTTCTTGTATCCAGCAACCAGGCGCCATATTCATGAAACCTTACTAAGCCTAGTAAGGTACTAAACTGCATTCAGCTGCATGCATTGTAGTAACTAACTAGGCTAGTAAGCTTTTATGAATATGGCCCCAGGGATCTAATTGTAACATCCAACCTATTCAGTTTCTCGACTGCGATGGGAAAGGCCCTCTATACTATTCAAAAAAGAAGGAAAAAAAGTAGTTTGCTTATGTACACATGTGCCATGGATGGGCGTGAACTTGGGATCTCAATTCTCAAGATCGTCAGTCACAGTTTACAACCACTAAACCTTGACACCTCCATAAAGTTATGTAAATACCAGGGTGAGAGGAAGAAAATACTGTTATACTGTTTGAGAACTTACCTCAGAGTTGAAGAGCTTTGAATTGTTTGAATTAGGAATTAAGGACTTTGAATTGGTATACTAACCATTGCATTTCATCTTGAATTTTGGCAGTGAAAAGATAGTGTTAATCAACACAATCTAAGAAGCTCATTGAAATCAATGCTGTTAACCAGGAATTTATTTTGTTAATGAAGCATGTGATAGGGGATGAGGTTAGCATGTGATAGAGGGTGAGGATATAGCCAAATTGATGAGGACATGGATAATTCTACTTTTACTTTTCATTTGGAAAGGAAACTGAGCCTAAGAGACAAACTGCAAAAAAATGTGTTGTATGCGAGTTCTATGTCAAAAGCAAGTTTCAATATTGAGCGGGAATTTTCTTCAATTTCCCATGATATTGGCATAAAAACAGAGTTACATACATGTACATTAGGGTTACCTATTGAGATACTCTGTACAGTACCTTTAAAGACAGCCAGTCCCCTTTACAGATCACCACAAAACCATCGAAACATTGGCAAAACATATAGAGAAGTGTTAGCAAGCTCTATATTCACAATTTGAAACTGATACGTAGTGTAAAATTCAAATAATGCACGTAAACAACGTCTGATAAATAGTCTTTACCTCAGGCTCTTAGCAGTTTGTGTTGAAATATCTGCTTTATTGATTAATCTGTTTATTAAATTATAAAACGCCTTCTATGGAAGGAATCATCTCCAAAGTTTGGTAGTTTCTCATAAAATTAGGATTTCACACACGCATAATAACCACATAGATACTGTAACAAAGACTAATACTTTTTTCGTAGTACGAAAAAAGTCGGTTTGAAATTTAACGGCTGAAATTTTTCACATATACAGAAAGCTTCAACATGCTATGTTCTTAGAAATGGTCTTTAATCACACTTTCTTCAATTTACGATCGTGATAGACGATTTCAAATTTTAAGCTTGCAAAAGGGACGGACAATCTTTAAGGTGTACTGTCAATAATTACAAGATGTGTACACTTCAACCTACTTTATGAGAGCTGAATTTGTACATTAACTTCAGAAGTCATGGTGTGAGTGTGAGCAAAGTCAGCAATATTTCAGGAACAGGGAACAAATGTGAAAGATTGGCAGTAACCACAGAATGAGAAGTTTTAGTACAGTACATAATCATTAAAAACAGATTTATGTGATCATGTGATGTTAACAGATCTATGTGATCATGTCATATTAACAGATCTACATGATCATGTGATATTAACAGACCTACATGCATGTATGCTAAATTATGATACAGTTCAACGTTCATTAGCTGAAGAAAAAAAAAATACTTCTGCACATTGTAGGCACCTTCACATAGTGTACATAGTTCACACTTATGCGTGTAGTATTTGTACGCGATATAAAAGTGAAGTGGTTGAAGATTTTTGTATCTGATCAAACTTTGATACAAACAAAATAAACATTGATTGGGCCATGTGGAATATTTTATAGTGCCCTTGTGTTAGATGGCCCAGACTGTCCAGACTGAGCAATGTCCAATGGCCAGTTGGGCCACCAATTTTATAGTTTCAGGTGCCCAACACCATTTTAGGTGGCCATTGGTCCCTGGCCCACTGTTAAGGGCAAGCCATGGACAGCTATAATGAGAACACATGTATGAAAAGGAGTCACAGTGCAAGTATGACAAATTATGACAGTGCTTGGACAACTTCTTGTATCAAACTGAATACATTAGACTTTTTCCAGTCAGAGAAAAGTCAGGGAATTTAAACCTAACCCTAACCCTATCCCTCAAATCATACAAAAGTCATTGGCCCCAAAATCAAAAGTTTCCACTATTAAAAATGATCTCCTTTAATCTAATATTCCATGGAACAGTGCCCATCTTTCGTAGAAGAGCTTAAATGATACACAACTCCAATCACGATATCTTCCTATTGTTTACCAATTAAACAAATCTGGGACACAATTACTGTACACAAAACATGAACTTGGACCCTAAAGTCGCAGGAGGTGCATCGCTTCCTGTCGCTGATATTCAGTAACTTGGATCTTTGGAAGAATGTCAGTGTCAACATGATAAGTACCTACTTCCTGTTACTTGGGTAAATGTCAAGGTGTTAATTACAAACTGCACACTGACCTTTTTGAATGGCTTTGTTCTTTACACAACTTTTGCATGATGAGTAACTGACCTTTATACTCACTAAATACTGTCCTACAAGAAACCTACGATCACAGTCAAAATCTCAGTTGGTTTCTCGCACTGTCAGCACAGTATCCTACGGTGCAAGATCTTTCCAGCAAGCTGCCTCAGAGTTATGGAATAAACTTCCAATAAACCTCAGACAAACTGATACATTAGATAATTTTAAAAGTCTCTTGAAGACACATCTCTTCTATTCTTTGAAATAACCAATTCATTTATTTTATGTCAAAGTATTCTTTTTCGTAAGTGGTATGTCCCATTCCTTTTCTTCTTTTTTTCTAAGTGCATAGGGGCTTAAACTCATTTTTTGTGATATGTGCTTTACAAGAATTGTTCATTATTATTATTATTATTATTTTGCAATGACCATTGTTTTATTAAATGTACATAATTTTGCATTTTAAGAAACGTTACCTTTTGCAATGCTGTTCTGTTGCACAGTTTTTGCGTTTGAAATGAACTGAAGGTTTGGAATTTCTTAGTTTGTTCTTTACACTTGATATTATAAGCATTTATAAGTAACTGGCCCTTTCCAATGGCTTTGTTCTTTACACAAAATTTGCATAATTGCTTGGGTAAATGTACAGGTGTAAATTACAAACTTCTAGCTGACCTTTTGCAAGCCCTTGACCCTTGTTTAAACCACAGTTTTTGCATCTAGAAGTAACTGGCTCTTTGCGATGTTGCTGTGCTTATCACAACTTTTGCAGATTATCACAACTTTTGCAACTTCTGCAACTGACCCTCTGCAATGCCTTTTTTTTTTATACAACTTTTTGCATGTTTCAAACTGACCTTTTGGTATTTTTTTTATTCTTTACACAATGTGATTCCTCTCATTTTCTATTTGCTTTTGTTTTCATTAATTAATTCATCCTGAGAAGCTGTTTTTTTTTTCTTCTTTTGTCCTCTTCTTCTCTTTTTTTACCCCTTTTTCATCTTCTTTTCTTAAAACATTATCTGGGAATTTTATATTCATATTAATGCATGCCCCCCCCCCCCACCTTCTTCCCTCTGCTTGCATTCTGAGTGATGCGAGGGTGAGAAAGGTTCTTGGAGAGGGATCTTACCTATCAGTGGTGAGAACCCAGTGTTCACAAGAAGTGGACTAAGAATACAAATTTCCAGTGATAAGAAGCATATAAGAAACAATGATTCTAGCTCGTAAAACTGGGTTAACTATGCTCTCTAAAAGCAAATTATGCACACCCCATTTCCTGTTGCTTGCATTCCAGGTGATACGATGGTGCAAGGCACTTCAAGAAAATTATAATTCATGCATCCCAAGTTTTGAGCTTACATATCCCGAGTTTCAAGCTAACGAAGACGCGATTGCAACTTCAGGCTAGTTCCCCCGATCAGGAAACTAGCTCGCTATTTTGTCTGATCGGGCTAATGAAGACGTACCTTTAGTGGGGCTAACTCAGTGTTAACACGATGTGGGCTGAGGACAACTTTTCCAATGTAAAAAGCATATAAGAAACAATGATACTATCTCATAAAACTGGGTTAAAAACACTGTACTGACGTGAATGATGCACTTCCGTGTTATCACAAAGTGGGCTTACGGAAAAATTTTCCAGTGTAAAAAGCACATAAAAAAACAACGGTTCTAGCTCATATACTTGATTAAACATGCTGTACTATTAAAATGAAATGATGTTTGCACTGCAGGTGATGCTAGGGTGAGCAAGGCTCTCCAAGAAGAATCCTTCCATTACCTCGTCCTGACCAGCATCCGAGGGATCCGCTCCTACGCCACCTGCCTCACCTTCTACCGCCAGTTCATCGTCCACAAGGTAAGAAACACTCATCAATCTTACCTGCTTAAAGGGCATATACTGTACTGGGAACCCCCAAAAACCTTCAAAATGTAATTGTTAGCAATCTTCTTGCCAATGGTCTTAAATTTATGTATTGACCATTTTAGAAGCTTGCTGAAAGTTATTTGCCCTTAAATGATCTACATTTGGAGTAATGAGTGATTTATTCACAAATCCTCAAAATGTTCGGCCCGAACATTTTGAGGATTTAATCATTAGTCATTAATTACTCCTTATGGGGATCATTTGAGGGCAAATAACTTTCAGCAAGCTTCTAAAATCGTCAATACATGACTTTAAGACCATTGGCAAGGAGATTGCTGACAATTCCCTTTTGAAGGCTTTTTAGCCTTCCCAGTACAGTATATGCCCTTTAACCCGCTTGATTCACAACTACCACCAACCATCACGAACCTTAAGATCCTCAACATCCGGTCTTTTGCAAGTTCCTGTTTCAAAGAAATCATGGGGAGAACGGGCCTTTGCTAATGCAGGGCTAACCCTGTGGAATTCTCTTCCACAGAGTTTGAAAACCCTGACGTCAGTGACCACCTTCAAGGGCAACCTAAAGTCATACCTGTATAATGGCGCTTTTTGACATACAACCATATATGTTTTAACCTGTAAAGTTCATACCTGTATTGTATTTTTTCTTCTTTTTTTTTCTCCTAAATTTGCTCTGAAACGCCTTGAGCATCTAATTAAGATGGAAACTGCGCTATATAAATTCTATGTATTATTATTATTATTATCAGTCCCATAGGTGATAAACTGTGTTTTACTTGATATGGGACTGTGACTGTTTGGTACTGAGAGGTGTTAAGCCAAGGGGATATAGTGGTAAAGGCTTCAGTAAAGGTTTGATGAAATACCGCCAAAGGATAAGAAAGTTCTGATCGTTTACAGTTTTTTACGTATGCATTTTTGAATTTGTGACATCACATGTAAGATGTCCACCCATGTGTTGTGTACAATTTTTTTTTAAATGTCTGATTTTTTTACAAGGATATATGCATCACTTTACCTGTGCATTTGATACATCATTAGAATCACATTTTTACACACATACCTACACAACAGCTCAAAGGAATTGGCATAGGGAAAGGGAAGAAGGGGAAGGGGAAGGGGAAGGGGAAGGGGAAGGGGAAGGGGCCGCAGTTTTAAACCACAGTATATTTTGTCCAGTTCAGTATGAAACACGATCCTTAAGCCTAAAAATCGGCATGTTTTATGCTGAACTGGACAAAATATACCGCACTTTAAAACTGCGGCTCCTTCCCTTTCTTCCCTTTCCCTTTCCCTATGCCAATTCCTTTGAGCTGGAGTGTATATGAAAAAAATATTTGAGACTTGGTTTCTGGTTATTGTTACATTCCTCCTTAGTTCCCTGATGACGATTACTACATGCTGGAGCCCAAGACGTCAGCGTCAATGCATAACAACCAGAAGGAAGGGCAGCAACAGGTCATGTGCTACGTCCCTGCCTGTATCGTACTCATCTCACCCCAGCCATACTTCACCGTCATGAAGGAATGTCTGTCAAGGTGAGTACTTCATGCAGGAGATCCGCCAAGTCTTCCTGATTTCGCAGGAGACTCCCTGAAAGTAGACCAATAATGCTGCATTGGATTTCATCACATCACCCAATCTCCCTGATTTTTGATGAATTATTGTCATTAGGTTGTATGCATTGGATAGACATCTCCCTGATTTCTGATGAAATTTCCAAAAATCTTCCTGATTATTGAATTTCAATGTTGATAGCTTTGCATGCAGATCCATTTTATGAATGAATAAAGTAATGTATGAACTAATGAACAAGTTTATTGTCCACAATAATCATATGGAAATTTGCCTTTCACCAGCATTACTTATTATCGACAAACATTGATATTATGAATTCATTAATATAAGCAGGGGTATATACAGCAACATTACACAACACATACAATACAATACACAAATACACAATATAATACTCATTAGTACTACTACAGACTCTACACGTACTGTAGTATGCATGTGTCACAGGCTATTCAAACATGTGAGAAATGCATGAGTAACATACAAAAGATCTATAATAATTTTTCACTGGCACAAAATTGTGATGTTTACAAAAATGTTTAAAAGATCAAAATCCGGAGCAGGATGTTAAAAAAATCCTTTAGGCTGTGTTTGTGGTTAGCCACTTTCACTTTTTTCTTTCACTTTCACTTTTCGCTGGTGATTTTTTTTCTAAAACATGAAAAACAAATTCTGCTTCATGTCTTCTCCTGAAACACTTTTTCCTCAATTTCTTACTTTATTTACACACCGTATCTCTTTTCACCAGCAAAATAGCTATTGTACCTTCTAAGGGTGTATAATTGTTTTAAAGAACTTCCTCTCCAGAAAATAGATTTGGCATGTATGCATTGTTGTCATGCTGTGATCATGAGAGTTGCGTGACTGGTTAAAAAAACAAACCTTCATCACCAGTAGGGGGTAGTATTGTTTGCGATCAATCTACACTCCAGCTCAAAGGAATTTACATAGGGAAAGAGAAAGGGAAGAAATTGAAGGAGCCACAGTTTTGAACTGTTGTATATTTTGTCCAGTTCAGTATGAAACATGATGCTTTTTAGGCTAATGCATTGTGTTCCCTTTCCCTTTCTTCCCTTTCTCTTTTCCTGTGCCAATTACTTTGAGCTGTAGTGGATGTGCAATGAGTTGAAAAAATACAAGATACAGTACAATATATCCCTAGAAAAGCTCATAATTATGGGGTATGCGGTAAAATTGCAACTCTCTCTGAGGGAGTTTATTTATCAGCATTTTGTGTTGATGGTTATTATGGGATGTATCGTTTGTGGAATATAGTACCGTGTATGCTCATGGGTTCTGGGCAATAATCTAATAATAATAATAATAATAAGCTGAAATTTTGAGGAGGGCAAGATTTATATTTCAAATCATTCCTACCCAGGTTGTTTTGAAGGGGGTATAACTGTACTGGGAAGGCAAAAAAGCCTTCAAAATGTAATTGTTAGCAATCTTCTTGCCAATGGTCTTTAATTAATGTATTGTCTATTTTAGAAGCTTGATGAAAGTTATTAGCCCTCAAATGATCCACATATGGAGTAATTAATGATTAATGATTAAATCCTCAGAATGTTCGGGCTGAACATTTTGAGGATTTGTGATTTAATCACTCATTACTCCAAAATGTAGATCATTAAAGGGCAAATAATTTTCAGCAAGCTTCTAAAATAGACAATACATGAATTTAAGACCATTGGCAAGAAGATTGCTAACAATTACATATTGAAGGCTTTTTTGCCTTCCCAGTACAGTATATGCCCTTTAAGATGATTACATGTACAGGCGCAAATTGCCGTGAGGCTTTTGTGTATATTGCAGAGAATCAGTATACCGTGTAATAACTATGATAACTCTTGTCAGTGATGACGCATCGAAACTGGCTCTCATCGATCATGCCAGAAATGTGGAGTTATGATGTGTTTTTGTGTGTGTATGGGTTGTCCCTCTGCCAAAATACATGAAGTCATCACTTATGACCCAATGATGATATATTTACTTTTAAATAAGTGCCTGTAATTAATTCCTTCCTCCCGCTCCTCCTACCACTGCTCATAACCCCTCCCTTCCCCTTGGGGGTCATGAGATGCTTTGATGTCTTTGTTTATCGCTGTCAAGAAAAGTAGAATACAAATATACACCGCTTCAAGATCAGCCAGTGAGAGCTGTCTGTGCGAGGTGACTTCAATTGTTTGATTTTTTCTGACGGGCTCCGCCATGAAAGAAATAGTGCCAAATGGATAGCACCGAATGCAGATAGATTTCGCTGGTACCTCGAGCTGAAGGCTGTATGTATTTCTTTCATATCCCTCATTAAGACTTTATGATAGGCCAAGGAGGAAGCCAAATTCCGAAATTCCCAAAGATCCCTCTAATATTAGATAAAAATATGTAGAAGCCACTCATTTGGTTTTCCTGCAGCTTGAGCAAAACAGGAATTTGTGCTGCACCTCAGCTGCAAAACTGCAAGACTTGCCCAAACGCACAAATCTTCCCTGTCTTATTCTCCCTATCATATATAGCCAATATCAAGTGATATCACCTCTCAATACCGATATCTGATCGATTGCTCTTGGGACGCATACTTCCGGTAAGAGTTTGTCGTCGGTAGAAAGTGACCTAAAAATCACTTTTTTTTAAAATGAATTAAGCAGCGAACATTGTGTGTAGGCTTATGGTTAGGGTCAGGGTGAGGTTTATAAATAGGTTTAGGGTTAGTGTTAAGGTCAGAGGTAGGGTTTAGGGTTAAAATTCATAAAATTAGTTGGATACAGTGGTCCCCTATTGTATGGGATTGCCGAAAGTTCGTGGACCGGAAGTTCATATCCCAAGAATTCAAGGTAAAAAAATTTGAATGCCACACACGTTCAGATTCGGAGAGCTATGCGATAGGGAGAATTGTTTGACCGACCCACTACTCTAGGATTTCTTCTCTTTTTTACTTGCTCTCTAAACAGCTCTTTTCAGCGCTCTTCCAAAAGAATAACCCAACAGTTCTTTTCAGGACTTCCGCATGGTATACCCCCAAATATCATCATTAATAAAAAAGAAACAAAGAAGAAGATTTGTTCAGCTCTTCCCATAGCTGTTTTGAAAGAATAGTCCCCCAAATCTCATCGGTTTATCAAAAAAAAAGTTTTTCTTTGTTCCCATGTGCAGCTTGGTTCCTGACCTGCACGCCAGGCCGTCTCAGATGTCCGAGCTTCTTAAGGAGTTTACCCTTAAGCTCCTTATCGTCCCTACCCCACCCGCAGGCAACCTCTACATCGTAAGTAGTCTGTGATCTATACGTATAGTATACAAATAGACTAAGCTGTGAGATTGTATAGTGGAAATTATGTATCTGAGGAGGGAGCGGCATAGAACTATTTTTTCCGAGGGGCGAAGCCCCCGAGGAAAAAATAGTAACTTATGCCAGTCCCTCCGAAGATAAAAGTAAAACTTTCGGTAACACCATGTGGTTGTATGTCGCCTTTTTTTTTTCTCTGTCTCGATATCGGTTCATCCCAGGTAAATGTGCAACACACCGCGCACTGCATTCATGCGCGCACTAATTTACGCCCGCTCAGGTAGAGAGCATGCGCAGTCCTCCCCATGAAAAAATAGTGAAAAATATCCGGAGCTGAGGCAGATATAGTCAAATTATTTTGTAGTCTGCGATCATCAATTGACCAATCACGTTCCCAGAATACTCATGAATATTCATAGAAGGGATATAATCTAAACTATCTATGAAGACCACTCATGACTACTTCAAATCACATATTTACTCTTCAAATTGGCGCAAGTATTGCTCTAAATTGTATGTTGTTGATGCTAAGCTCACTTACATGTACATGTATCATGGAATGTACATTCCATTTTAAAGTCATAATCTCATTTTTAAGATGAGGGTTGCCAATTTAAAAGCCAAATAATGATAAGTTTTGCTCTAAAAGGTCTTTATCCCAAATGAGTTAGGGAACAACAGATGGACCCAGAACTTGACCACAACTGACCGCATACAGAATGTCCTGGTTAGTGCTGGATGGCCGCTCTCTCCACAACTCGTTTTGATGTGTGCGTATAATAAAACACTTCCTTGTAGCGATGTAGCGGAACATTTAAATTACTCCTTGTTGTAATGAAGTAACTATCCATGGGGTATATTGTGTTGACAGAGTTATAAAGTTAGTGTTGATTACGAAGCCACAGGAGTCTTGTTTTGATCTAACCTAGGTTCTAGGTTATTGAGTGCATGGACATAACCACATCTTCACAGCTAAGTCTGGATTCATAGGTTAACACTCTCGGTACCAATCATGGAGAGTCCCGTGTAAATTGTAGCACAATTTATTGTTTGTGGGACTAAGGGAGACAAGTCTTAGATTATATTTTTTTATATTCCACATACTAAGAATGTTGCTATATGATTGGTCAAGAGTTGATCACGTGATGAGGCGTAGTTTTTCCTATCAGATCACCTAAGAATTAAAAGTTCGTTACACTCTAGGTGATAGTACTTTTTGGTTTCGCTGATCTCTTCAATCCTCACAGTCCTAATGCGTGATTAATATTTTGAGTACGCGCGAAATAACAGTGCGTTACACTCGGAATATCAGTTTTAGCTCGAAGCAGACGACGCGCGCGGCGCGCGATAATTAAAAATTTGTGTTCGTGGTTGTAAATACCGCGCATACGTACGTACATAGCCTATGTACAGTTCGTGTTTGCCACAGTCGCGTTTCAATCAAAATAGCCCATGCCAATGGAATTATATTTGAACTACTCAACGACACTGAACTAACTGGGATATTTGCTGCAAGAATGTGAACGTGAAAATACAAAGAGACAATTGAGGTTTAGCCTTCGAATATTTCAGGAGTTTTGCGCAGCACTAGGGGACGTCGAGTTTGACCAGTTAGCGGACATCGACTTGAAATCATTGCCATGGCATTGCATGGATCAACTGCTTGGAAAATTCTAATGGTGAGTCGTACAGTAAAACAATTATGGTTTGCAGAAATATTTTTTGAATTTGCGGGACATAGACATTGTAGGATACGGTGCTTCTGTTGAGAATAGAAATGTCCAAGTTCTGAACAAGAACAGAAATGCAACGTTTCAGTTTAATAACTGCGTTGTGAACATTTACAACTAACGTTAGAGTTAGAGTAAACGTTAGACCAGGCCTAGCGATGTTAGCCTAGAATGCTAAGCCTGTGCGGAATTGTTTTTATTGTGAACTTGAGAACTATGCTTGACGTCTCTTCACGGCATTTGCATGCATGATCAGCATCATGATTCAGGTGAATTCATCCGTACCGCAATGTTGTTCGTAGCCTCCCCCTCCAATAACCAGAATATGGTCTAAAACTAAAAGTTACATTCAACGATAGGCCTAACGTTAGATTCTCGAACGCTTTTGTACGTCAAATTGTCATTTTCTTGTGTAGATAGTTGGTTTCAGATATTGCTCTAAGCTCTGAACGTAGGAGCCCGAGTCATTTTTTTTTTTTTTTACATTTTCTGCGGCTTGGGCAAATCAACGGAAATTCAAGTTGCGCCTCGGCCGCATCACCGCGAGAGCTCTCCTAGGGCAATCAATTATTTTCCGCTGAACACACATAAAAGCAGCTGGAAAGAAATGTATCGCGTACTGCAACAAATTTTGTCACCAGTTAGAGAGCATGCGCAGTAGTGCCAAGGCCGAAGAAAACAAAAAGTAAGATCACGTAGCCGCACCGACCCTTTTGACGCTAAATTGTCATTTTCTGTATAGATTGTTGGTATCAGATGTGGAATATAAAGCAAATAATCAACTTTCGGTTTCAGGCAATGAGACGAAATATCACTTCCTCGGCGATCTGAATGCATACGCTATCTTTCCTCAGCTAAAAGCTTCGGAAAGATAGCTACATCCAGATCGCCTCGGAAGTGATATTTCGTCCCATTACCTTCACCGACGTTGATTATTTGCTTACTATTGGCAATCTCTGTTCCTTTCACTATTCTCTAAATGTGCCTTCAATTACATCAACATGCTGCTCTTCCTCACAGTAAATATGTCAATGAATGTAAGTAAACAAACAAAAGAAAAGAAAGTTATGTGTTCGTGGCACACAAAGCTTCCAGCATGTTCTTAGTAGATACTTCAGTTGCATTAAAAGACATACTGCAGAGTAAACTTAACTACAAATGTAATCTAGATTGTGTGCTCCACGTAAAAACGGTTGTCTAAGAAGAAGATAGGAATGTATGCAAGTTACATCAGAGCTGAAAATCACCTTGAAAGAAAAAAGTTTACAGGATGGAGCACGCTATCCTTACTACTGGGTGTATGCCTAAAATATCTTTGTGAATTGAAAGTAGCCTAGAAAGCCCTTTCACTAAAATCTAGAAGAAAAAAAATTGTCCTTGAGTTATTGTGACTTGGTCCAGTGAATTTAGTACTAATCTCATTGTGCTTCCACTACGCCCAAGTCAGATCTTATTCAAACGGGTAGTATTAAGCTTTTAAGGGCATCTTCCAGGGGGTATTAAAGTCTTAAAGGGAGAGCCGATCCTGGGGTTAAAATGGTTTTTGATACTAGCAGAAAATAAAACAACACATTCGCAATGGTTTGAAGGAAATTTGTCAAAGGAATGAGGATAAGGTTGTTTGTTTTTTAACATCAGACTTTAAAAGTATCCTCTGCAAATTGATATGTATTTTTAGGTACATGCACTGTTGTTCATTGTTCTGGATTGTACTTATTTACACTGCTCAAAATTAGTGGTGCATGCCCACAAAATGAATTGTTACATCATTCAGTACAGGAGATCATTATGTAAGTGATGACATAAAATGCGACAGTGTAAACCCTTTCCATCACAGTACTAGCTAGGATTATAAAGAAACCACTTTTAAAAAAAATCTTTCTTGATACTGTACTGATGGGATGTATGTTTATGTCACTTGTTTGTTTATTTTGCTCGTAGTTATTGCACGCACAATATATCAAATCCTTCATGGGCATCGTAGATGAGGTGATTATGTAACTTATGGACACAAAATGTGATAATGCAGACATTTTGGGCCAGATTATTATGTAAGAAGAAGAACACACAATGTTGTCTTCTGGATAGTGTATCGATTGTTCGGATATGTTTTATATTATTTTCACCTCACTTGTGTACACACATATTGCATGCCAGGAGTAAATGGGGGGGGGGGGGGGAGGGATAAGTTAACCAATGTACACAAAATACAATAATACAGACATATTTTGCCGCATTTTGGAGAAGAAACCACTGTTTTGTCGTCCTTTAATGGTGCCTTTCTATCTAAGTACCGAAATGTTGATGTTGTTTGCATTGTTCATAATTGTTCATAATTAGCGTCTGCAGTACAGTACAGTATCAATAATTAACGTCCGCAGAGGTTAGCTATTCAACTAATGGACATACTCAAAATGCGCCAGTCTGGATGGATAAACCTGACCCACTTAGTACCAGGGTGTTTCTCAAAGTTTGTCATAAGCTAACACACACGACTGGTGACCCTTCCTTGTACCAAATCAGATTCTCAATGATTTTGATTCCCATTAGTTTAAGTTGAAATCTGATGTTGTCTTGTGAAAAAGTCATGTTGTTAACATTACATACAAAGTTTATGATTTGTCAAATTTGATAAGGATTGTTGGACCGAACTCCCACTAATGTTAAAACAGGAACAATTTGGGGTATCTCATTAAGCACAAGAAAGGGTCACCAGTCTTGCGTAAAGTCGCTCTTAGCTTACGAGCAGCTTGGTGAAACACCCCCTCCCCCCCTTGTATTTAACTTGGAGGAAGATACCATCATACAATATTTCTTTAGTGATTCTATTCTATTTCTATTTAGCCTAATCCTCTCCACTGCTGAAGGAAGGCCTCCTCCTCATTTTTCCATCTTGATCTATCTTGTGCCGTTCATTTCCATGTCACACTACCATATTCTCTTTAGTGATACTTGAGAGGTATGTTTTGATATCACTTATTGACAATGCTCATAATTAATGTACACAAATATATTACATAGTGTGGACGTGCTTCCCCACATTATGAACTAAAGCTACCATTACATTGTCTGTCCTGTAGAGTGATACCAATACTGTACTGTAGATAGATTTCTTAACTTGTTCACAAGGCTTGTAATTAGTGCACATATGAACAAATTAGAACATCATTTACATGTGTAGTAGATTAGGGGGTGACTACCTAACTGATCCCCATTCACGTAACACAGCAGTGTGGACATGCCTTGCTAAGTAGAATGAAGCAATGTATTGTACTACTATGTTGTCATCCTTTAGTGAAGTTGTTCTAGTACAGATACATTGATCTTGTTTACATTGCTCGCAAATAGAGTACATATACCAGTTACATGTAGATTAGGGGGATAACCACCAAACTGACGTACGGCCGTGGGGACGTACCCTCATCAGCTTATTAACTAGGATGAGTTGTTAATACCTTCCTGCACCAGCGTGTCCTGTTTGTTTCGCTGCGCATCATTGGGGCTGTTTTCACAAGGGCCCGGGTTGCACAGAAGCGCGCTATTCCTTGAAAATAAGCTTGGAAAATATTTCTGCGAAAGCTAGTCTTTCTAGATCTGTAAGTGCCATATCCTGTGACATACCTGTAGGTGATTATGGAGTGCCACAACTCTCTATCCTGAGGTCTTTGTATGGGCTTTTCATCATTAGCCCCGTTCATATACCATAAACCGCTATTACCAATGCACATTGGTAAGCAAGTTTCCAGCGAGCCGCAAAAGCACTGTTCATATACACCCTCAAAAGCCGTAATGGTGCGGTGTTTTGGACAGCTGGACTCTCTCCAAACCAATGGTGACATGTTCTGCTCAACCATACAAGCGGTAGGATAAGCGACCCACATGCCAGAGCGCGATGGAAAAGGCGCAACATTTACGCCTATTTTGTGGACGCAGTTTATAACATACGCTTACCGCAATATTGCGGTATTATTACTAGGTCTCGATCCACGAAAAAGCCGCAAATTTTGCGCCTTTTTCGCGGACAGGCGGTGTATATGAACGGGGTTACAGAAACATCCCCTTGATCTGCTTACCAGTCAGTCAGGATGCTTATCCAAGTATACCTCCTTCTTCCTCTGCTTCTGTTCCTTAATATATTAGCATGTAAAATAACCACAAATATAGTTCATCTTTTAATATGATATCAGAGGTACATGTATTTTAGGAGATTTCTCAAGGTTCAGCTGACCTATGTGTGCGCAGCTTGGGCCTTCCTCAGGATTGGTTTTGTATGTGGTACATTAGACTCATTGGCACAGACTGGGATAATTTGCGTAAAAGTGTTTATTTTTGTGGAATATTTGGAAAACATGTATGTATTTGGTTGAAAACTTGGTGTTGTTGGTGTTTTCTATTGTATTCCGGCAAGTTATTCCATAAAACAGTGGTTGAAAATGAACTTTCCTGATTTGATTTTTGTTATATATGTGATACATGAATATAAACGTTTTAATGGCTTTTTGTGTTCTTGTTGGTTTATGATTTATTGTTTGAACAATCCAATACAACTGAATGCAACTTAGATAGGTTTTGATTGAGTCTATGCCTGCCGAAAACCTTCTCTTTGGGTGACTATGCAACTCCAGCCCGGTTAAGACACACTTTCCACTGCTTTTACATTCTATAGCAGTGAACAGATGTCTTCACTAAGGTCTGATGATTCAAGGACTAGCCTCCGCTACCAGTCTCTTATCTATAATTGTGCTACATTAAGTATGTGTAAAAAATGTCTTGTGTTAGATGATATTTGATGCAGAGGCTGAATTCTTGCTTGATTGCTCAAGTTCTTTGCCAAGGATGAAACCAGCATGCGTCGTTTGATTTGATAGATTACCCCCCTCGCTCTTCTAGCGTGCTCTAAGCAACCACTAAAGCACATACATGTATCAGTTGTGACATTTGTGGTTTCAGAACTATGTCAAGGACTATATATTGAGAAGAAAATTAAAAAATTTTATGTCATGCAAATACTAAACTATATTTAAAAGGTATGATCTAGTGCATTTCACAATATTTCATTTGGAGGTTGTTTTTCTCCCGTAAATAAAAGAGGGTGTATTTTTAACATGTTATTATTTTTTTAGGGGGATGGAGTGTTTTTGTTCAAATGTTCCAATGTTCATAACTGATATTGATCATCTCTTGACCTTACATTGTTTCCAGTCTTTCATGCTCAATGACTTCACGATCAGCATCCCTCCGTCAGACGACCCAGAGAAACCTGTGGCCAACATCCCTCTGCACCTGCCCTTTCTCTGCTTCACCATGGAGGGTGTGCTTCACATCATGGCGGCTATTCTGACCCAGCAACGGGTCATCTTCCTCGCCCATGACTACTCGCTGCTCGTACCCATCATTGAGGTTGGTTTGTCACTTTAAAAAAAAAAAGTCCAACTCAAACCAAGCTTTCATTCTCCATACCACATGTACACTACAGCTCAAAGGAATTGGCATAGGGAAAGGGAAAGGGAAGAAGCCGCAGTTTTAAACCGCGGTATATTTTGTCCAGTTCAACATAGAACACGATGCATTAGCCTAAAAAGCATCATGTTTCATGCTGAACTGGACAAAATATACCGCGGTTTAAAACTGCGGCTCCTTCCTTTTCTTCCCTTTCCCTTTCCCTATGCCAATTCCTTTGAGCTGTAGTGTAAGGAAAAGTCGTCACATAATGCACTGCGTAGTGACATCCAGACATTTTTGCAGTCATACACATTTCTAGTCTCGTGCACTAGTTTGTGAGGCTGTAGGAGTGTATGACTGCAAACAATGTCCTAATGGCACACAGTGCATTATGCAACATTTATTTATTATATGTAGTATGGAGAATTTGAATCAAAAGAAGACCACAAACCAGAGTGCATGTTGCATAATATTACAACGATGTAAATGTAAGGTAAACGGAATCAAAAAGATCACGATGTTTCGTGCGCCGCTGCAACACTTCGTCAGGTGTGATACAAAATTGTAGTAAGTAGGGGTTTAAATACCCTATGGTCAGTGCAGCGTACTAACTGAAATGTGCTCATAAATGGTCCAATACTAATAGCCGGCGTATCCGGGTACTTGACCAACAATAGACCGTTGATGCGCCTCGCATTGACTGGCGGTCGATTCTGTTTACCTTACATTGCGAGACAAACGATTATCAGTAGCCATTTATCCGCAATGAGTAACATATTTAGCATTATTGATGTAAATGTAGTCATTGATAACTAACAAGAAAATGGCCAATGAGCTCATACGGTAGCCTAAAAACATGGGAAATATGCAAACGTATGTGCAGTCAATAACATGATCATTTTTTGTTTTGTTTCTTCTATGTGCAGTGTTTCTTCAGCTACATCTTGCCGTTCAAGTGGCCATTTGTCTACGTGCCAGTGGTCTGCACTCAACTCCTGGACTTACTAGAGGCTCCCGGCTGCTTCATCATGGGCTGCCATGCCACACACAGAAACAGGATACACCAGGTAGGACTTAGGTCTGGTATTGGCTTTGGTATTGGTATTGATATTGGTATGGTATTGACATTGGTATGAGCATTGGTTTCGGTTTTGGTTTTGCATTGACATTGAAATTTGTATGGTATTGTCATTGGTACTGGCATGGGTATTGGCATTGACAGTGGTGTTGGCATTGGTTTTGGAATTGGTATTGGTATTGGCGTTGATATTGACATTAGCATTGGTTGGGTATTGATATTGGTATTAGAATTGACATTGGTATAGATCTTATTATATTCCACATACTAAGAATGTTGCTATATGATTGGTCAAGAGTTGATCACGTGATGAGGCGTAGTTTTCCTATCAGATCACCTGGGAATAAAAGTTCGTTACACTCTAGGTGATAGTACTTCTTGGTTTCGCTGATCTCTTCACTCCTAATGCGTGATTAATATTTTGAGTACACGCGAAATAAAAGTGCGTTACACTCGGACTATCACTTGACATCTAACGCGTCCTAACGCGCGTCCTAACGCGCGTCCTAATGCGCGTCCATGTTCCCCATGGCAGCGGCTCGGGTTTATGGAGATAAGTAAACATTGCCTTTTTACGTCAAATTGTCATTTTTGGTATAGATAGTTGGTTTCAGATGTGGAATATAAAGCAAATTATCAACTTTTGGTTTCAAGCAATGAGACGAGCTATCACTTCCTCGGCGATCTGAATGTATACGCTATCTTTCCTCAGCTACGCTTCGGAAAGATAGCTACATCCAGATCGCCTCAGAAGTGATAGTTCGTCCCATCACCCTCACCAACGCTGATTATTTGCTTAGTATTGGTTTTGGCATGGGTTTTGTATTTGGTATTGATATCCGTATTGGTATTCATCATGATATTGGTATTTATATGAGCACTATTAGTCGCATTGATATTGACATTAGTAATCATATTAGCTTAAGCAAGGGTTGGTATTGGTATGGTATTGGTATTGGTATGGTATTGGTATTGGTATGGTAGTGGTTTTGGTTTTCGTATTGGTATTGGTATTGGTATTGGTATTGGTTTTGGTTTTGGTATTGGTATTGGTATTGGTATTGGTATTGGTATTGGTATTGGTATTGGTATTGGTATGGGTATGGGTATTGGTATTGGTATTGATAGTGGTATTGTTCTTGTTATTGGAATTAAGAAAAAAATTAATGAGCAATGAGTTACTTGGAAGAAGCATTTGTCTACATCCCACTGCTGACACTTATAAAAATCATTGCAAACAATCTAGCCTCAAAAATTATTTATAGATACACACATTTATATGCAGTTTTTGTGATTTCTTGGGCTTTCGTTTTGTTTTTTGACAGATTGAGGGGCTGGTGATTGCGGACATTGAGAGGGGCGTCGTCCACGAGTGCCCGACGTTGTCTGTCCCGCGTCTTCCCTCGGTCCCTGCCGAGGGATTCAAGAAACAGTAAGCCTCATGCTTCAAGTTTCCCTACCGTCTTGCTTCATCTCTAATTTTATTAATGTATTGATACTGCTGTCCCACTTCTAAGAATCTATGGGCGTGTTTATCAACTCTTTTTTTGGGTAGAATTAAGGTTTCCAAACGCGTTTAAATTTTTTTAAACGTGTTTAAACGTGTTGATAAACGCAAAGGTGTTTTGATTAGGGGGTTTGGAAAGCTGTTTTGAAACACGCAAATTTGTACGATCCTAAACGCGTTTAAATTTTAAACGTGTTTAAAGAAGCGAGATAAACGCAAAGCTGTTTTGAAATGCGTTTAAACCACGTGTTTTCGGTGACAAGGCCGGTTTTCGACTTGGGCGATCGAGTTGATAAACGCACCGAAATTTAAACACGTTTGGAAAACGCGTTCGTAAAGGCCTTTGGAGTTGATAAACGCGTTCGTAAAGGCCTTTGGAAACGCGTTTAAATTTCTTAAAAGTTGATAAACACGGCCTATGTGAGGTTCAACAATAAAAATATGTTGCCACTTATAAAAATCATTGCAAACAATTTAGTCCCACTCTGGATCAATATGTGTCAGGTTGTACCTTGAAACTATGTGTACTTCAGTCCCGCTTTATGTTAATCCGTGTCAGGTTCTACCATGCAAGGGTCAAGTACTACGAGCTGGCCACCCTGGGCCGGACTGTGCCGGCTACCTTGGAGATGGAGAGGGCCCGGAGACAGAAGATGGACAGACAGTTCCAGCGAGAGATCCAGGACTGCTTCCTTGAGATGATTGTTCTCATATTCAGGTGTGCCTTGTGAAAAAGACTAAGGCCTTCTCAGAGCCAAAGTGATCATTGTTTGGCTTTCAATTTGGGAACAATTTTTCTCTTAAAATCAGATTTTCATCCTAAAACTGAGCAAACAATCATTGAAAAATTAAAAAAAAAATCATCAAATCACCATTCAATGTAGATCAATAACTGTGCCAATTTTAAGAGCAAAAGTATGATTTCAACCTTTTTAGCACATTGCCAGTTGAATGATGTAGTGATTGTTTGCCCCATTCATGTATTCCGCTTTGAAAGATCATTACGAGGGTAATTCATATCACAAGGAGACAAAATCGATCATCTTCTGCAGAAATTTATGCTCTTTTAAATGATCCATATTTTATTATTTTTAGTACTTAATATCAAATGTTATAGCCGTAAACCACACATTTGTGGTACTTGATCCCAAATGGGTTGAATGAAATAAAAACGAGCAGAGAAACAGATTGGCTAAGTATCAAGAAAAACTCAGACATATTATCAGAAAGTAACACTATTCAAAACTCCAAGCCACTTGAAACAGTATTGATACATAGTCCACAAGAACGATGCAAGTACAGAAAGTTTGTCATTACAAATCAATTGCGTTTTCCATGAGGATTACTGATGAGAAGGCAGTGCTAGAAATCACATTGTCAAATTTTCACAAAATTCTCATTCATTTTCCTTCTAATTTGTCTGATTTTACTAATCTGTTTCCCTGATTTTTCTTTTTTAATCATATTCAAGTCATCAGGAATTTGTTATCATTTATCCCATGACATGCTGCATGCAGAATTGTCACACCTATAATGGTGTGCCATATATATACATGTATGGTTGAGTCAGTGAAAGGGATTACATGGCAGTTAATTCTCATTCATCCACTCAGGATTAGCAAGGCAGGATGTCATGAGATTATATTTGTAGATGCACTAATCCCCTTGCAGCTACCGTTCAAGCGTATTTAAAGGTCCACGGCAATGCAAATGCTTGTTGAATCGTGAAAGTGGTTTTTTTTTTTAAACTTGCTATATGTTTTTACAATGTATGATTTTTAAAATCTTAGTTAGAAAGATGAAACCGATTCAAACTGAACTTCTGTATACATTTTGACCCCAGAACTATTAGAGTTCATGAGCTTTTTGTTCTATTCCTGTTCAGCATTTGACCTTTGATCTTTTGACCCAGAGAACTTCTGGAGATAATGTGCTTGTGAAAATATTTAAGTCTGTGATAAACCTCATTAGCATTTGACTTTTAACCCCAAGAGAACTTACAGAGAACATGCTAATTAAAAGATGTAAATGAGCTATACTTAAGTAATACTTGACCTTTTTGACTCTTGAGAGCTTACAAAGAACACATACATGTACTAATAAAAAGATGTAAATGAGCTTCACTTGATTAGCATTTGACCTTTGACCTTTTGACCCTAGAGAGCTGCCAGAGTTCATGAGCATGGACCAGCGTTGGTTCAAGCTGGAGGAGTTTATCTCGTCGCGGCCGGAGGATGAGAAGGAGTTCTACAAGGAGCTGGTCCACTCCCAGATCTTCAAGCCGTTCCGAGAGGACCGGCTGGACCAGAAGAAGGACTACTATGCCCAGATGGAGAAGAGGATTAGGCCCCCGAGCTTGAATGTCTCAAATGTCGTTGACCAGGGCAGGTAAGTTTGTTTGGAGATGGATAGTAAGAGAGAGAGAGAAAGGGAGAGAGAGATTGAGAGAGAGAAAGAGACAGAGACAGAGAAAGAGAGGGAGATAGAGAAAGGGAGAGATTGAGAAAGAGAAAGAGAGAGACAGAGTGAGTCAGATAGACAGACAGACAGACAGACAGACTGACAGGCAGACAGATAGATAGATAGATAAATGGGCAGATATGTAAGACGAAAGGACTTCTACAAAAGGTTTGAAAACATAAAAAAATTGACAGGATAGATAGAAGGAAGGAAAGGAAGGAAGGAAAGGAGGAGGAACAGAAAAGAAAGCTATGTAGGGAGAGAAATAGAGAGAAATAACAAGAAAGAGCAAGAGAGAGAATGCAAGTTGGAGAGGGGGGTGGAGGGGTTTGGAGTGAAAGTGGAGCAAAAATGATATAAATGGCAGAGCAATGCTGAAGGGGATTAACAGGATCTTACCGTACTCGTGGCATACAATAGCTCAGAAACCTAACTGCTGTATAAATATAATAATCCTCTCCTCTTACCGGGATTTCTTCCAGAGTCCGCAAGCAGCAGAGCGTGGGACACACCCCGCCGGAGTTGAGGCGTCGCCGGGTGTCGGTGCCACGTAACCTGGGAGAAGGGGGTCAAAGTTCATCGGACCAGTATGCCCAGTTCATGCTTCCCCTCTTTCACATTCCGTACACATCAGGTAAGGTGGCTTACCGTAAGATAATTCTGGAACTAAGAGAAACAGTTGTAGTATAGCTATTCAGTTCAGTGTAGTTCAATAACTGTTGATACGTCAGGCAGACTTTTGCACTATTTATTATGTAGTTTATGCTTCCCCTCTTTCACATTCCGTACACATCAGGTAAGGTGGCTTACTGTAAGATCATTCTGAAACTAAGAGAAACAGTTGTAATACAGCTATTCAGTTCAGTGTAGTTCAATAACTGATGATATGTCACGCAGACTTTTGCACTTTTCATTATGTGATTTATGCTGCCGCTCTTTCACATTCCGTACACATCAGGTAAGGTGGCTTACCGTAACATCATTCTGAAACTAAGAGAAACAGTTGTAGTATAGCTATTCAGTTCAGTGTAGTTCAATAACTGTTGATACGTCAGGCAGACTTTTGCACTATTTATTATGTAGTTTATGCTTCCCCTCTTTCACATTCCGTACACATCAGGTAAGGTGGCTTACTGTAAGATCATTCTGAAACTAAGAGAAACAGTTGTAATACAGCTATTCAGTTCAGTGTAGTTCAATAACTGATGATATGTCACGCAGACTTTTGCACTTTTCATTATGTGATTTATGCTGCCGCTCTTTCACATTCCGTACACATCAGGTAAGGTGGCTTACCGTAAGATCATTCTGGAACTAAGAGAAACAGTTGTAATATAGCTATTCAGTTCAGTGCAGTTCAATAACTGATCATATGTCACGCAGACTTTTGCACTATTTATTATGTGGTTCATGCTGCCCCTCTTTCACATTCCGTACACATCAGGTAAGGTGGCTTACCGTAAGATCATTCTGGAACTAAGAGAAACAGTTGTAATATAGCTATTCAGTTCAGTGCAGTTCAATAACTGATCATATGTCACGCAGACTTTTGCACTATTTATTATGTGGTTCATATCGCCCCTCTTTCACATTCCGTACACATCAGGTAAGGTGGCTGACCGTAAGATCATTCTGGAACTAAGAGAAACAGTTGTAGTATAGCTATTCAGTTCAGTGTAGTTCAATAACTGATTACATGTCAGGCAGACTTTTGCACTATTTATTATATGGTTCATGCTGCCTCTCTTTCACATTCCGTGCACATCAGGTAAGGTGGCTTACCGTAAGATCATTCTGGAACTAAGAGAAACAGTTGTAATATAGCTATTCAGGTCAGTGTAGTTCAATAACTGATCTTATGTCAAGCAGACTTTTTCACTATTTATTGTGTAGTTTATGCTGCCTCTCTTGCACACCCTTACACATCAAGTTAGGTGGTGTACCATCACCAGTACCATTCTGTATCTAAGCAGCACAGGCTCAGTAGAGTTCTAATGTGTGTATAGTTCAAAAGGTGATGGTATGTTAGGCAAACCTCTACATTATTTCATTCAAATGAGGCAAACTACGACGCAGCTAGTTGTAAAGTTGTCAAAAGTAACCTAAAATAGTGCAAAACAAGGGATCTAGGATGATAAAGTGATAATTTCTGCTTCTACCAACCTTAGTATTTCAGTTGGGTGAGCTTTCGTCTACACCTGTAGACTTCTTCATGTCATCTGATTTCTCTCTCACTGACTTCTTCTTAGGTTGTTTGGTTGATTATTGGGGCATATATTGACGACAATGCATATCCAGTCTCTATTGAGTTTTAGCTCAGTTCTCTTGATCCAAATTGCCTCTTTCACATTCCTTGGCCTGCAGGTTTGTGCATACTCCTGTTATACAGGAATATCTTTGAATATCTTGGGCACTTTCATATTGCTTGTCTGAATTACCTTGATTAAATGTAACACTTAAGAACCTTTTTTTACAACTTTAAACCTTTGACACTTTCATCGTGCTGATCCTGATGTACCTCAGATTTTCACTGAATTATATGTCATTATGTATTTTCTCTTGAGGACAACTTTTGATGGGTTTGGGTTGCCTTTGGTACATTTTGGCACCAGCGATACACACAAAGTTAATCGAGTACCAAAGTGGTGTTTTCATATGCTCATCTGACGTCACACTTCGGTTCTCTATAGACGACCTGTTTGTGTGGCACAAAGAGTTTAAATGTTGTCATATCAAGAGGAGCTGCCCTGCATGAATTAAGTCTGAAGGAATCTCTATTTTGGGGCTTGAGATTTGTTTTGATTTCCATCCATCGTCATCATTCAATCAAGTAATCTTCACACTTCTTTTACCAACAGCAGACAGAGAACATGGAAAAGATGTAAAAGTTGAATTCCCATCTGTAAAACCAGGTCTGTTATACTATATCAAAATATCGACCTCACTTTCCTTTCTCAAGCAGATTGAACCTGCGACACCTTGAAACTAACCAACATTTGTCGACTAATTCATTAATTTTCAACAGATTTGCTCATCTATTTTAGCCTTTATTTGCAGCTTAGCTACAAATTTCATGCACTGTAGTTAGGCTGATTATTTCCAAAATTGTGATGATATACAGTTGAGGCCAAACCTTTACATACACCCAGGAACTTGAAAGAAAAGTTGACACTTGCCAAACATCATAAAATTTACTATATCTTATAAAATATTTGTGCTATCATGACAAATTTGATATCAAACAAATGAGTATGTCATGCCCCTTCATCACATTGGTTTGGCATCAGGAGCTGAAAAAATATTTAGGTGTCATTTTTTCCCCTAAAACCTTCATATTTTAGACAAATAAAAACTGGACACTTGACAAAAACATTTCATATTTGTGTTAGTTACTTCTCAACACAAACATTTTAGATTACACTATTTTGTTCAGTGGTGACATATCAGGATAGCAAGTGTAATATAAATCATAGATTTGACATTTGTATATTTCTATGAAACAATGTTTAAAAATCTAATAACAAACAATCGAATACATTTGACATGAATATTCCTTTCATTTTCTTCAAAGAAAATTTCACCTGAAATGTAATTTTATCACAACGGCATCCCAGTCATGTAAAAGAGCTTAATATGCGCTTTCATTTGATACCAAATTCGTCATGGTAGTATTTATATTTCTGAAGATATAGTAAATTTTACGATATTTGGCAAGAGAACAAATTTCACTGAATTCCGTAGGTGTATGTAAACTTTTGGCTCTAACTGTATGTTGTTTTAAGTTGTTATTCTGAAAATGGTTTTATCTCTCATAGGAGATCCTCTTTATTTTCTGTGAAATGCCCCATTGTTTTAAAAAATTAACCAACCAGAAATCAATTTTATATTGGTCTGTCAGACAATCAAAACTACTTGAAGGCTTCAAAGCGCAAGCACGCTGAAAATTACATGTTAATAAAAGGAGGAAAGATACATCAAGATAAGATAAGACAATTGTCAGAATTCTGACTTTGTTGTATCAAAATGCAGGGATACATCAATATTAGAAAGACAACAATTTTCAGACTGCTGCTCCTGGTGTATATTCAAGGGTGTAAACACATTTTGAATGTTAAACATTCCCCCCCCCCAAAAAAAAAAAAAAAAAATTATGCGGCATCCTAGTTAGAATCATAGATGAAGATAAGCTTAGTTTTCAGGGCTGTTGTAAGTATCCAAAATTACAACTTGGCTCATCACAGGGTCAAGTCACACTTAATTGTTTGTCTGTACCATTCTTTCTCTTATCACAAATTAAAGAAAACAATTCCTTATTGTATTCTCTCACACTAACACACTCTTCGTAAGATATTTCCTATATGCTGTTTGTTCATTTGGATAAAAATATCTTGCATTGATCCTCTACGCTCCTTTCAATTATATGCAAATTTATGCAAAATCACATGTAGAAATCATGTAGTTTAATACTGTGGTGTGAATAATCTGTATTTATTTGTGTATACAAGTGGTAGAAATGTCCTTGGTCACATGGTGTGTTGGTCACTAATCAAAGGGCAGAATCATTTTCATGAGGGATATCACAATGGTTAACTGTGCTGCAATGGATTAACTTTATTAACAAGATTTTGTTTCAAGAAGAAAAAAACCCATTATTCTGATGCTTGGCCTCTTTAGCATGCCATCTGCATAAAAATATAATTTGCAAACAAAGATTAAGTGCTATTTTTCAGTTTTGATGGAATAAATAATGCATATTTTGAAATATTAACATCAACATCAGCAATTTAGCCATTCTTATTCTACTGCACCTAATAGAAATAAAACATGATTCATTTGTATCCATTTCTTAAAGTTTGACAAAGAAATTGGTTCTTCACTGCTTCTCAAAAGAATGCATACATTAACATTTCTCTATTTTTGTGAGAAATGAATTGATTGGAATGGGCATGTATTTTTTTCAACATTTTGTGCATTTTGATTTCATATACTGTTTTATAAAGAAGTATAATGTAAGGCGTAGAAACACATTTGTATATGTTCGATCACCCTCTATTAGTCCATGTTGACAGTTTTATGAGGTGGGAGTTTGAATAAAAGTACACAATTACATCCATTGCTATTCCTTAACAAATATAATCTTTCTGGTGATTGTAATTACTTTATAATCAATTGCAACTATATGCAATAGACTTCACATGTTTGTACTTGTGTAATGCAAATTGATTGCATTCATATACAATCACCTCCATTGGTTTGTACACATTAGTTGCAGGTACTGACTGTAATCAGTTCCATATGTTTATACACATCAAATGCAATCTTATATAATCAGGTCCATGGGTTGTACACATTAATTGTAATTACTGGCTGCAATGTAATTGCAGTACGTGGTTCATGGTGCTTTTGTACCCGTCACTTCTGAAGTATAGTTGGGCCTGAGATTAACGTCACAGCTGATTGCAATCATTTGCAGCCAGGCTGCAGTCAATGTATGGAGCTGATTGCATTTGATTGCAATCAGCTGTGACATTGATCTCAGGCTTTACTGTAGGCATATTAGAAATACTCATCACAATATGATTTAGGTGCGGCACTATTGTAAGTGTAAATTGTTCTGTGACCTGTTCTATATTATAATCTCTATTCTTGATGACCTAAAACAAATTTTATATCATAATAATTGTTAGTATAGCGCTTTCCTGAAATAAGTATTGTTCTAAATGTTCAACTATTAGCTTGTCATTATCCAAGCGGCCTCATTGTGCGGGTTTAGTTAACAAATGCAAGACCAAATGTGTACCTCACACAGATATTGATTGTGCTAATATGTGTGTGTGTGTCTGTGTGTGTCTGTGTGTGTGTGTGTGTGTGTGTCTGTGTGTAGTTGTGAGTATTGTTCCTTGTATGATTAATCTTCTGTAAGGAGAAAATTTATTTTTTTGATGACAAGACTTGTGATTGATATGAATCTATCTAAACTCTTTATAAGACGTACCAGGATATTTAAAGTATGTATTCACTTTTAATGATACATTTCTGTGACATGTATTTTGGTTAATATTTTTGTGACCTGCAGCCCACCATTTCTTCACAAAGTGCATTGAACAGCTGGACCATTCTATTGAGGTATGTTACTCTTACTGCAAGGTCTTCCCCGCCAAGAGCATCATGAATTACTAAAGGGATAGTTCACCCTGAAATTATTTTGGTTTCAATAAAAGGAGACACATGAAAGAAACATATAAGTGAAGGTTTGACGAAAACTGGTCTAAGGACAAGAAAGCTATGATCTTTTGAAATTATTAATGACCTGATGACGGTAGTTATGATATACAATGGGTATTGTTGTCTTCTGAAATGATTATCTGAAATACACACAAATTTTGGTCCTGATTTATCAAAAAGGAAAAATCGAATTAAATATTCAAATTCTCCAAACCTGTTATAAGGAACAGAGTCATCCCATGATGTACAATTCAGATTTTGTTTGCAGTCATGTCTCTGCTTCTAGTCTAGTGTGTGAGACTGGAAGCGGACATGACTATAAAAAATCAGAATGGTGCATCATGGGATCACTTTGCCCTATCTGCTATATGAAGAATGTTAAAGGGCATATACTGTACTGGGAAGGCAAAAAAGCCTTCAAAATATAATTGTTAGCAATCTTCTTGCCAATGGTCTTAAATTCATGTATTGTCCATTTTAGAAGCTTGCTGAAAGTTATTTGCCCTCAAATGATCTACATTTGGGAGTAATGAGTGATTAAATCACAAATCCTCAAAATGTGCGGGCCGATCATTTTGAGGATTTAATCATTAATCATTAATTACTTCATATGTGGATCATTTGAGGGCAAATAACTTTCATCAAGCTTCTAAAAAAGATAATACATGAATTTAAGACCATTGGCAAGAAGATTGCTAACAATTACATTTTTGAAGGCTTTTTTGCCTTCCCAGTACAATATATGCCCTTTAAATTCACAAAATCATTTTCGATATCTATGCCTTGGTGTCCCTCAGAGCTGCAAGCAGCCATCGCTGAAGGCGTCCTACCTGTACCTGCGTGGAATGTTCCACATCGCCTGTGGCAACCCGCTGGATGCGCTGGACGACTTCCACAATCTCCATGCCACCGATCTCTCCATCCTCCCTACAGAGTGAGCATCAACTCTCTAACCCTGTCAGAAAATCTTTAACTCTCTCATAATGAAGATGTGTAGTAAGCCAATGTGGTTTACAGGGCTTATAATGTAAGGGTTAACACTCTCATTACCATTGGCATGAAGATGTGTAGTAAGCCAATTCCGCTTAGAAGGCTTGGTAATGTAAGGGTTAACTCTCTCATTACCATTGGCTTGAAGATGTGTAGTAAGCCAATGGGGTTTACAAGGCTTGATAATGTGAGGGTTAACTCTCTCATTACCATTGGCTTGAAGATGTGTAGTAAGCCAATTCGGCTTAGAAGGCTTGGTAATGTAAGGGTTAACTCTCTCATTACCATTGGCATGAAGATGTGTAGTAAACCAATGGGGTTTGCAAGGCCTGGTAATGTAAGGGTTAACTCTCTCATTACCATTGGCTTGAAGATGTGTAGTAAGCCAATGGGGTTTACAAGGCTTGATAATGTAAGGGTTAACTCTCTCATTACCATTGGCATGAAGATGTGTAGTAAGCCAATTTGGCTTAGAAGGCTTGGTAATGTAAGGGTTAACTCTCTCATTATCATTGGCTTGAAGATGTGTAGTAAGCCAATGGGGTTTACAAGGCTTGATAATGTAAGGGTTAACTCTCTCATTACCATTGGCTTGAAGATGTGTAGTAAGCCAATTCGGCTTGGAAGGCTTGGTAATGTAAGGGTTAACTCTCTCATTACCATTGGCTTGAAGATGTGTAGTAAGCCAGTGGGGTTTGCAAGGCTTGGTAATGTAAGGGTTAACTCTCTCATTACCATTGGCATGAAGATGTGTAGTAAGCCAATGGTGTTTGCAAGGCTTGGTAATGTAAGGGTTAACTCTCTCATTATCATTGGCTTGAAGATGTGTAGTAAGCCAATGGTGTTTGCAAGGTTTGGTAATGTAAGGTTAACTCTCTCATTACCATTGGCATGAAGATGTGTAGTAAGCTAATGGGGTTTGTAAGGCCTGGTAATGTAAGGGTTAACTCTCTCATTACCATTGGCATGAAGATATGTAGTAAGCTAATGGGGTTTGTAAGGCCTGGTAATGTAAGGGTTAACTCTCTCATTATCATTGGCTTGAAGATGTGTAGTAAGCCAATGGGGTTTTCAAGGCTTGGTAATGTAAGGGTTAACTCTCTCATTACCATTGGCATGAAGATATGTAGTAAGCTAATGGGGTTTGTAAGGCCTGGTAATGTAAGGGTTAACTCTCTCATTACCATTGGCATGAAGATATGTAGTAAGCTAATGGGGTTTGTAAGGCCTGGTAATGTAAGGGTTAACTCTCTCATTACCATTGGCATGAAGATATGTAGTAAGCTAATGGGGTTTGTAAGGCCTGGTAATGTAAGGGTTAACTCTCTCATTACCATTGGCATGAAGATATGTAGTAAGCTAATGGGGTTTGTAAGGCCTGGTAATGTAAGAGTTAACTCTCTCATTACCATTGGCATGAAGATATGTAGTAAGCTAATGGGGTTTTGTAAGGCCTGGTAATGTAAGGGTTAACTCTCTCATTACCATTGGCATGAAGATGTGTAGTAAACCAATGGGGTTTAGTAGGCTTGGTAATGTAAGGGTTAACTCTCTGAGGTTACATTGGTTTTAATTATAGCAGAAAGATAAAAGCCACTTTTCAGTGACGGCTTGAAGAAAATCTGTCAAAGGATAAGAATGTTATGACTTTTTAAAGTTTTTAATCATGTAGGAACTCTCACATGAATTATGTGCTGTATAATTTCATCAAGTCCCTTTTTTTTTTTTTTTTTTTATCAAGGAATGAATATTTCCCATAGAAGTATGTATGTAAAAACATTTGACTAATGATGCAACAAAGTTTCAAGAATGCAACCACATAGTGTTACCGAAAGTTTTCTTATTTTCTGAAGAGTATTTATTAGTTGACTCTCACGGTCACCATGGAAACATGCAAAGAACATTTCAATCATCTATTGTCTCTCCGCAAAACATTGAATTGAAATGAATGAGTTGATACTGATTGTCATGATTTCAGAGTGATCACAGATTTGATTGAGAATGATTGCTATGGTACATAAGACCACGACTCTTCCTGATTTTATATCAGAGTGATCACAGATCTGATAGAGAAGCTGAGCCCGCAGGACAAGGAGGTGTTGCAACGGCGAGAGTTTTACAAACGAGGAGAGATCCTGCGTAAGATCAGCCAGCGACGCATGACGCCCCAGTTCAGTACTGTACCCAGCATCCAGCCAGACGACCTCCCGGACAAAGGAGAGCTCAGTAAGTCAAAAACCCTTCTGGGTGGATGGCTGCCCGAATTACAAACTAACGCAATGATCTCTCTTCTTTCAAATGGCACTCTTAGATTCTGGGCAATAATGTTTGTAGGCTAAACAGCTGTATGGGGTGACCCACTAAGGTTCAGCATCACTTAACATGTTGTCTAGTAAAGGCTTCCTGCTAACTTCATCGGGTTTGCACCCTGAAATAAAGCATGTATTTCACAAATATTTTAACATCCCATTATCATTTCATCCTATCCCTCAGAAAGGATGTTAAATGAACGTCCTTTCTGTAGGAGAGCCATACTCTATTGTAGACCCCACTTCACGTTGTCCCTTCAAGAGAGATTTTGTGATTTTTAAGGACTGCCTTCTTTACTCTTTTTGTGAAATAGAATTTTAAAAGGACCTAAAATTGCACATGATTTGGATACTTACAAAGAACTTTCATGACTTAAGAGGGCTTCTTAACTTGAAGTGAAGCACTCCCCCTGCTTTTCATCTCAACAGGTCCGAGGGAGTTCATTCACTGGATGCAATACCTGGAGATCGCCATCGATGTCGATGTCATTGACAGACTCTTCAGCACTCTGTCTGCAGGATCCAACTGTAAGTGTGCTGTATTCAAACTATTGCACCAATGTGGGTGCGTTAGAAGAAATGGACTGCGATATGCAAGTTAATGCACAGATCTGAATGCATCAGAAGGATCCCACTTAAACTATCACACATTTGATGAAGAGTGGGGTTCAATAGATTGAATGCCATGTGTTAAGTAATGAACTGATGTGAGTGCATTAAGAGTAGCAGAATAGGCTATATGCAGACTATTGCACAGTTGTAAGTGTGCAAGAGGACATTAGTATTGAGGACTATTGCACAGTTGTGAGTGCATTAAACAAAAGGAAGTGTTCAATGTGCAGACTAATGTACTGATCTGAGTGCATTAGAAGGATCCTGCTCTAGGTGTGTGCAATATCACTCAGTTTGATTAGAAATATGGTAAAAGAACTGAGAATGCAATGTGCAAAATAATAAACTAATATAAGCTCATTATGAGTATTTGATTCTGCTGCATTCAGAATATTGTGCAGTTATGAGGGTAACGAAGTCTTAAAGATTATGAAAAATTTTCAAGGATGTAGCCAATAGCCGATGCTTATTCAAACGCTTATGCATTATTTTTTTCCCTCGTCGCAGCCAGTGTAATAAATGCTCAATGCGAGTGCAAGGGATGTCAAACCTGTAAATGCAGATTATCTTATACCAATTTGAGTGACATCTTTCAAACCTAGACAGTTCTTTAAAAAAAGAAATAATACACAGTTTTAAGATTGTGATGTTGAGGCAATGCAGCGCACAGTGAGAGTATAAAATGATGCAAAACACAGCCGGTTGAGCCTCAGTGTTTGTTGCATAATTTTATACCCTCACTGTGTACGCTGCACATGCAACTTGGGTTCCACTCTTTGCACCACTTTGTTGCCCCCGGTTGCAGACCTGGATGCAGAGACTTTCATCTACTTCTACGAGGCATGGAAGGAGGGTCTAGAGGAGACTAAGTCTATCCCGCTCAGCATCTACAAGGACCACCTGGACAGCACCGAGACTGTGCTCAAGGTCTCCGCCCTCATCCGTACTGACCACGGCATGGGCAGGCTCGTCCTCACTGAGAAGAGGTGAGTATTGAATCCTTCCTATGCCAGGGGGTCCCACTAAAAGCAGTCAAGAGTTTGTGATCCATATACAGTGGAGCTTGAGATCAAATGCACAGTGATTGCAATCAAATGCAATCAGCTCCATACATTGACTGCAATCAGCTGTAATGTTGATCCCAACGTAGCTATTGCCAGGTGCCGTCGCCAAGAGATTTTACCTGAAATTCTTCTAAAATACTGATTGATTTCTTTGAGAAGACATTTTTGGCAGTCTTGCAGAAGTCATAGTTATAATATGTTGTACTATTACAAGATCTTAGATCATAGTGTGAATATGTTTGATCAGTATTTTCTTACTAAAAACTTCACAAGACACACAAGATATTGTCATCCTCATTGTTGTTTTCTTACAGGTTGTTCTACATGGGGGAAGGGAGCAATATCTACCAAGAGATCGTCCGCACCCGAGACATTGAGAAGCTGGAAAAGTTTGAGTATTTCAACATCCTGCTCAGCTGCCAGGCTCTTAGGATATACAGCAAGAGTGAGTTCATTGGACGCTTCTCATCACAACTCATTAAGCCTGTTCATATACACCACCTATCCACAAAATAAGCGCAACATTTGCGGCAATTTTGTTGATGCATTACAGATAGCTGCGTATATGAGTCATTTAAGATTGACATGAATTGCCAATTTTAATTTGTTACGATCATTTCATCTTCATTTTCCGTTAAGAATCTATACGAAGGTGATGTATATCACTACAAATCAAAATCGCTTCATCATGTGAAGGAATCTATGCTCTTTCATTTAATGGATTTTTCATGGGATTTAACTTAAAACTTGATATGTATGATATGATGATTTATTTGTAGGGTTTGGTGTCAAGGAGAGAAAAAGGTCGTTTGGCAGATTACTGAAAGTTTGATGCTGAAGCCCATTATAGTAGTTCATCACTTGTTGTATATGCCATCATAAACGAGTTAATATCCATCCACCACCAGAACCCGGCTCAGTGCCGTACGTTGCCAATTTGAAGGCTGAGAGGAACAGCTGGTTCACGCTGATCACCGAGCTGTGGGCGGGGCGCGTCATCGCGGACGCTCAGAAGGATCCGCAGATCGTGCAGCAGGCGGCGAGGAATGTGAAGCTGATCAACAGCGTGATACGGAGCGCAGAGAATGACGACGCCACGCATGCTAAGCATCTGGACAGCGCTGTTTGGGTGAGTTTGCTCAAGGTGAAAGTATAGGAGAAAAAAAACATAGAGGGGGAAGGGAAGAAAGCGGAGGAGGAGAAGGAGGAAAGAAAAAATGGTGGAAAAGGTAAAAGCAGAGCTGCCAACCGTTACGAAAAAATCGTATTTGTTACGAAAATAGGAAAGGAATGCGAAAATACGAAAACGCATCATGAAAGTACGAATTCACGGCATAATAAAGTAGTAATAAAATAAAGGACGAAAGCAGCGTCTAAGCTGGCGAAAATATGGCATGAAAGGGGAAGTAAACGTTCCTGTTGTGGCATACATTACCTGAATAGCTTGTGGTTTGACCACCTTATAAGTATATATTTGTAAAGTAAAATGTTATGGTTAGCATTAATAAACTACCCCTAAGCATCATAGAATAATTCAGCCAATCAAGTAGCTGTTTCAGTAACACCTGACTGCCGACTGCATCACGTCACTCATTCCATTGGCAATACATGTACATTCAGCACACACTAGTTGGTCCCTCACAACATAGATACTTGTACCCTTATGAACTAATGAACTAGGCCAGCCTTTCCAGGCTAAGCTGGATAAAAAGGTGGAGAAATTCATCTCAAATTACTGCAAGATAGGAAGAAACTGGAACATGGAATGTATGTGTATATCACCAGAATAATATTTATAATGCATTATAATCGTAGTCAGGTTGTTCTAAGAACATTTTCATAACATTTGGA
This sequence comes from Arbacia lixula, assembly GCA_963669155.1. Classification (NCBI taxonomy): domain Eukaryota; kingdom Metazoa; phylum Echinodermata; class Echinoidea; order Arbacioida; family Arbaciidae; genus Arbacia; species Arbacia lixula. Next base: position 2,339,092 of record OZ022594.1, on the reverse strand, counting down.
AAAAGAAAAAACCCAGAAAATTTATGATTTTTGAACCCCTACCGCTAGCCGAGTTTCCCCCAGAACTCTGGGGAGGCAAGCTGTTCAAATTCTGCACACTTGTCCCTCACAGCATAGATATTAGTACCCTTTTGAAATAATGAACTAGGCCAGGCTAAAGATGAAGAGCTGAAAAAATGCCGAAATCTGCCTCAAATCACTGCAAAATAGGAAGAAACTGAGACCTGGAATGTAAGTGTATGACACTAGAATATTGTTTATGGTGGATTATAGTCATAGTTATGTTGTTTTAAGAACATTTCCATATCATTTGGAAAAAGAAAAAAATCGAAAATTTACGATTTTGTAACCCCTACCACCAGCTAAGTTTTCCCCCAGAACTCTGGGGAAGGAGAGCTAGACTTAGGCTCAGAGTGTGGCGGTGCACTGGTGCACTGTCTGTCCTGCCCACCTGCAGTTAGTGCTACACTGCTAGCTGCCGATCGATCAGGCCATTGGGTAGATCTAAAATTCTTAAGGGATAATATTTGTTTAGTCACAGGCTTAGACTTGCTACCTTCATCATGAAAAATACGAATTTTAAAGGCAAAATACAAATTTTGGAGGTGCAGAATATAAATTTTGACTTTCAAAGGTTGGCAGCCCTGTAAAAGAAAAGGAAAGAGAGAAGGGCGAGATACGAAGTGCAGAGAGGAAGACCAGAAGTGGATGTGGAGGAGGAAGAGGAGAAACAAGGAAAAAAAATGGAGCGAAAAAGCAGACAAGGAGGTGAAAGAAAAGAAAGAAGCAGAAATAGAGGCTCACAGAAAGAAAAGGAGGAAGAGGAGGAGGAGAGTTTGGAATCAAATATCTCTTTCTGTGTAACCTAATTTTATTTGAAAAAATAAGAAAAGAAAAAGAAGAAAAAGAAATGGAACAGAATAAGAAAAGGTTTGGATGGAAGAGAGGAAGATTTATGGCAGGGGGTTTTAGTGGAAGGAAATACTTCACAGGGCTCCTGTGCAGGCTTATACTTTTGTTGATTTTCTCCTCTACCTTCTAAACCTACAGCACCTGTGTCACTTCACCCGGCTGCGTGACGAGGGTATGGGGCGTGTCCCTGCCGAGACCAGCTCCGCCCTGGTCCACAAGTTCAACCCTTCCAGCAACGAGGCGCAGAGGACCACCGTAGAGGCTATGATCTACACCCCTGGCAGTATGTTTACCCTCTTTTCTTTCTTTTTGCACCCCCTGCTCCCACCCAACCCCCCCCCCCTCCTCCCACCCCCATATCCAGCAATTTCAGTTTGTCAACGATTGTCCATACCACATGTTCAGAGACGTCTTTCCATGATGTATCATGCAGCTACCAACCAGAGCCATCTAGACATAGAATTTGGCCAACTTGGTGTCAATAGGTAGTAACACGGCGTGTGTTGCTATGTTGGGCAAGCAGATGCTGCTGCCTTCTGAAACCGAGTTGGCCAAATCCTGTGTGTAAATGACTCTGCTACAGCTGGTGTATATTTGCAGTCATGCCCGCTTCCGAATCAGTGTACTGTGTACGAGACCGAAAACAGACATGACTGCAAATAAAGATTCTGGGTGTATTATGGGATATCTTTGCCCTTGATGTGGTATTGAGAATGTTGGTTTGTCAACCATTATAAGACTCAAAGACTAGTGTGTAAAATAAAGTTGCACAGTTGTAACGTTTTTTTTTTTTAACTTCCCTATCTCCAGCAGTTTCAGTTTATTATGGATCATAACACTAAGACAAAAAAAAATCTAAAAGACTGGTGTGTGAAATAAAGCTATACACTCTTCATGTGTGAGTAGTCGTGTTTCTAAAGTGCCAAGCAAGTTTGCAAGTTTGGATAAATATATCCTGCTTTGTTACAAACTACTTCTTTAGTGTTTGATTTATGGTGTGATTGATTCCCCCCCCCCCCCCAAAAAAAAATAAATAAAAAAAAATAAAAAAATAAATAAAATAGATAAATAAAAGAAATTGTAAAGATTTTTTATAATTTCTTCTCTATGTACGATATGCATTGTGTTAAGAACAGACAATATTCACTTGATGAATTTCACAGACACTTTCCCTGAATTATTTTGAGATAGATTAAGGACTCCAATTGTAAGTATGCTTTTCCCACAAGCACCTTCTTTTTCCTCCATTATCTTAAAGGGCATATACATTTGGAGTAATGAGTGATTAATTCACAAATCCTCAGAATGTTCGGCCCGAACATTTTGAGGATTTAATCATTCATCATTATTTACTCCATATGTGGATCATTTGAGGGCAAATAACTTTCAGCACGCTTCTAAAATAGACAATACATGAATTTAAGACCATTGGCAAGAAGATTGCTAACAATTACATTTTGAAGGCTTTTTTTTGCCTTCCCAGTACAGTATATGCCCTTTAAAATAATATTACTCATATTTACTCCATATGTGGATCATTTGAGGGCAAATAACTTTCAGCAAGCTTCTAAAATAGACAATACATGAATTTAAGACCATTGGCAAGAAGATTGCTAACAATTACATTTTGAAGGCTTTTTTTGCCTTCCCAGTACAGTATAAGCATTTTAAAATAATATTACTCATATTTACTCCATATGTGGATCATTTGAGGGCAAATAACTTTCAGCAAGCTTCTGAAATAGACAATACATGAATTTAAGACCATTGGCAAGAAGATTGCTAACAATTACATTTTGAAGGCTTTTTTTGCCTTCCCAGTACAGTATATGCCCTTTAAAATAATATTACTCATATTTACTCCATATGTGGATCATTTGAGGGCAAATAACTTTCAGCAAGCTTCTGAAATAGACAATACATGAATTTAAGACCATTGGCAAGAAGATTGCTAACAATTACATTTTGAAGGCTTTTTTTGCCTTCCCAGTACAGTATATGCCCTTTAAAATAATATTACTCATTGCATTAAAAAGTTAAATATATATCTCAGTGTCCTATTACAGAGATCATAGCTTTGAAACAACTCTTACGAGCACCCTCTTTTTCCTCCATTATATTAAAATTATATTACTCATTACATTATTAGTTAAATATATATTTCAGTGTCCTATTACAGCGATCATAGCTTTGAAACAACTTCTTCTATGCTCAGCATTTAATTCACATATTTAGTGTTAATTTGTATGAGGTAATGTGTAGAATTGATTGATTTGTACTGCAAATATCGCATAATTGCTCAACACTGCTGATCCACAAAATCTATATATACAACATGTCAATATTACAAAATAATTATTAGTAGTAGTAGTAGTACGGAAGATGTTGATCTTCGTGGTGGTAATGTCGCTAAAGTAGTATTCTTTTGTCTCACGATGAGGTAACCTGGAATTTATTATTATTATTACAATTACTATTATTATTATCATTATTATTATTACAGGCAAACCCCGTTACAACGAGGGGGTCGGGACCCGCACTTTTTCCTCGCTATAGCCGATTGCTCGCTTTACCAGTACATGATCAAAACATACAGAAAAAATGCATATATGGGACTACACAAACAATAACGTATTTACCGCTAGTACTGTGATCTTTTTATGGCTTTGCAAGCATTTTAAACTGAATTCACGAGCTAACAATTCACTAAAATATCTAACAGCTCAGTTGAAAATGTAAATAAATGACACTTTCAAAGTCTCTGTTTCCCGACAAATGACGCAGCTGGGAGACATGTAAGCAATGAATGATCATTGAACACATTCTTCATGCATGCGTGGTGGACTTGTGGTCTTGTGGGTTCTTGCATGGTGTGTGTAATCAGAATTTAACGGCGCAAAGACAATTGCTTGTGCTGTAGCTGTTGTTGCGTTTCCCTCGCTGGGTGGCATGGCTGAAGGGAATGCTCGTAATAACGGGGTTAATTTTCTTTCTTTTTCTTAATTCTTGGGCTGGGAATTTGCCTCGCTTTAGCAGAAATTTTGCTATAGCCGATCTCGTAATATGAAAACAGAATACACGGAGGTCTATGGAAGAAAAGTGGGACCCACAAAATTTCCTCGTAATAAGAGGGTTCTCGCTATACCCGTGCTCGTAATAATGGGGTTCCCCAGTATTTATGTAATTTTTTTTATTATTTTGCTTTTATTTTTTATAAAGATATGCATGATTATATTCATTATAATGCTCATTTCATCTGGCCGGAAGCTTAAAAAATGTTTTATTTGTTTTATGACATAAACATATTTACAACATAAACAAACATGTACGTACATGTTTCCTATCATTAATTGTTGTATTAGTTTTTTCTGATGAGAACTATATTTTAAGGTTGTCTTCTTGATTTTAGAACAATCCCTTCATGCAGTGGGTTGCTATATGAGAGTGGAATAGGATTAAAGGGGCAGTTCACACTGAAAATAGATTTCTTTTAAAAAAGAAAAGCAGAACATTAAAAGTTTGAGCAAAATGTGATATAGAATTCATGGCTAGTTAAGTACTCCTCAACTTGGCAATACATGTGGGATGTTATAAGCATATCTACTAAAAAGAAATAAAAATGATGTACAGAAATTTCCATTGCTGCTGCACTTGTTCAGAAGAATTATCGTAAACATTTTGTCATTTACATATTATGAGTGTATTAAATTCAAAGCCATTTACACAGGAAACATTTCATTGCAAAACACCTCATATCCATTCTAAGTGATTTAGTATGATTTGTCATTGTGGCAGTGGTTGTGTTTCCTAAAGCACATCTAATTTTACACTCTCTTCAGAGCTGCCAAGTCTCCCTGGTTTTGCAGGAGACTCCCTGAAACTAGAACAATATTACCTCATTAGATTTCATCACATCACCCAATCTCCCTGATTATTGATAGATTTTCGTCATTAGGTTGTATACTTTTGATAGACATCTCCTTGATTTCTGACGAAATTGTTGACTTTCAATGTTGGTATCTCTGCTTCATAATGACGGTCTTTAACCCGTTGCTCAAGGTGAGATTTCAAGCTTTGTGAGCCCTGGTCCAGTTAGGATGTCAAGATTTGCCATGGACCTGCAGTAACCAAGGGGTGTGGCTTCATTGCACCCTATTAAGAATTGAGGTTTATTCAGAGCCTGGTGTTTAGTGTCCAAACAGCAGATTATCACAGTGCTTAGAATCTTAGTAGAAGAAAGCCAGCCATATACGTTGAAGATCATAGACAAAAATGAAAATTGATAAGTCATATAAATTCACAAATATTTCATAAAGATACAAATTTCATGACATCATCAGTTCACCTTCGGCATCACTACCACCACTACCACTACCACCACCACCACCATCACTACCACCACTCATAATGTAAAAAAAAGTCAAATTTAAGACAGCGCCTGGTTATGCCAAATTGAAGAGCAAAAGTGATATCAAGATGTGTTGTCAATTTAAAACAGATATCTTATAAAAGTTACGCATTTATTGAATCATTATCGTCACCTCCATCTTCACCTCCACTGCTTAGTTACCCTCATGCCTGATTCTAACGCTGTCCTTCCCTTCCGCTGCATGCCTCTACCCCTCCAGTCTCCTTGTTTTCAGACCGAAGTCTGGGCGAGGACGATGCCACGCCCAAAGTCTGGTGCGCCATGGGGTCGGGAAAGGTCAAGGTGTTCGACGGAAGCAACTTCCTTTTGGAGGCGGAGTTTGCTGATGCCAAGGACCGCGTGGTGAGTTCTTCATTGTTATGGCAGTATTCACACATATGTGTGAAGTTGCATAAAACTTACTATTAATTGTAACTCTATCTATGTGTCATATAATGAGATCTATTTACGGTATGTCTAAGCTGCTGTTAACCATTGATTGGGTCATGTGGATTCTTTTACAGTGCCCTTGAGTCTATATTACTTTTGGGCTTGGTCTATCCTCATGAAGTAAACAAATGTGTTTACCAAACTTAAAAAACACTGAATGTCTCCCTCTTTGTTCTGGTAGTGTTGCCTGCTGTGTGTGCGGGGAGAGCAGGTGTGGGCGGGGTCCTTTGACACCACCATCTATATCATCGATATCCCAACATGCCTCTCCAACCGCCAGCTCATGGAACACAACGACATCGTCTCCGACATGACTATCTCTGAAGACGGCAAGTAAGTGCAGATTTTATGTCGCCGCTGTGATGTTTGTCTGTCCGTCCGTCTGTTTACCAGTCTGTTCAAGATTAGTTTATGCAATATCTTGAGAAACAAGGTAAAAGGTCAATGAACTTGCCAAAAAATATCATAAAAACTTATCTTCTTCAGAATGAATTTAAATCCAGTGATCTTATAAAAAGTGTTAAGCAAACTTGGTACAAAAAATGGATCACTACTTGGTGGTAGACGGATGAGAATAGAGACCAAATTCCTCAGAGGTCAAAGGCTAAAATGGCTCAAACAGCCCAAAATTTGTCTATTTTGCAATGACTAGAAATATGATGACTGCTTGCACACTTGAATTTTTTTGTGGATGACACCATCATATACATATTGTACTTGTGGTCATCTAACATTGAGTGGTATGCTAATCTTGTTTTCTTGTCAGGACGGCATTCACGTGCAGCCTGAATGGTCAGATTCTCGGCTGGGATTCTCAGAGCCTCGCTCAGAAACACCAGATACAGCTATCTAACACCAAGACGCTGGTGTCGATGAGGTGGCACGATAACAAGCTTTGGTGCTGTGAGTACTTCTGTCTCTAGCTACATGAGTATTAATCCATTTGACACTCATTTAAACCTGTTTGAACAAAGTGCTGTGAGTATTTCTGTCCATCAACTTAAGACTTACTTACTCAGACTTATTTACTAAAAAGATAGATAAAAATGGGTTTAAGTTTAAATAATATCAGACCTATGAAATTTTACTGCAGTTAAAATGGAAAAACATTCAATAAATTTCTGGGATAGGTAGTTTTTAGAGAAGTTCTTAAAACTATTTGATGATTGCAAATGTTGTACATTGAAGGGAAGTAAATTATTGTGTGATGATTGATTTAAAATAAAAGTAACACATTGACAAAGTATTTAAACATTTAAATATGGCTTGTACATTATTGTTTGTGACTGGAAATGTGCCCTTAATCATCAACTAAAACAAATCTGTTTTTTGTTTCAGGTACGAAGGTAGACATCCGGGTCGTGGGGATGGACGGGGCTGAGCTAAATCGACTCCAGCACCTGGACCAGAATGGCTCCCCATCGCTCATTGAATCTTTCCTGCTCCTGGGAAACAGGGTTAGTTGCTTATGTGCCTCTGACTCTATTAGCATTTATTGCAACTTTTTGCTAACAGAATCACAGGGCCTCAGATGGCCCTTCCATAAATGCCTGAAAAAAGGGATTAATTTAACTCTGGTGTGAATCCTGTAGTAGTATATCACTGATTTACGGAGCGCCAATTGAGGTACTCTTCTTTTCAGAGTAACTTATTGTACTAATTCAAGGTTTAGATTTAACCCTACCAGTAGGTCAAATCCTAATTTATTCATTAAAACTAGTTCTATAGAGCACAAGTTGTAATCCTGGTCATTTCATACTTCTTGCTAGTACAGTATTTTGAGAGAAGAGACTAGTTTTGTTACTCTATAGACATATAATGTATGTTCATATTTTTGTTTATTTACTTCATCACAAAATTATAATTCCTCTCCTCTCCCCTCGTCTCTCCCATACCCCTCCATTTTACCTTCGTTCCTCCTTTCCCCCCTCTTTTCCTCACCTATTTTTCACCTCCTCTTCTTTTCCCTTCCCTCATACTCTCCCCTCCTGCTTTAACCCTCAACCCTCCCCCCACCCCCCTCCCCACCCCCCCCCCCCCCACCCAACCCCCCCTAGATCTGGACGGGGTGTGGTCGGCGGGGTGAGGTTGCCTGCTGGAACAGCTCCACCTTTGAGCAGGAGAAGCTTCTCACTGTCTCATGCCGAGGAATCAGCAAGCTGGTTGCCGTTGGAAACAGGGTAAAAACTTCATCATACTGTACAACTACAGTCAAACCTGTATAGAAAGGTCACTTAGGGGGCGCAAGGATTGTGGTCTTAATATACAGGTTACTTAGATACAGATTTTAATGAGAAACATTTTTCAAAGGAAACAATGTGTTCTTTATGAACAGGGGGTGTTTCACCAAGCTGTTCGTAAGTTACGAACGATTGGTGATCCCTTCTTGTGTTAAATCAGATTCTCAATGAACAAAGTGTGGTATCGCATTTAGCACAAGAAGGTATCACCAGTCGTGCGTAAAGTCGTTCGTAACTTACGAACATCTTGGTGAAACACCCCCCAGGTGGTCTTCTATGTACAGGTCACTTTGATACAGATTTTAATGAGAAACATTATTCAAGGGAGACAATAATGTGGTCTTTATAGGCAGGTTGTCACTAAAAGCAGGTTTCATGGTATTATTATCTCTACCGCTATTCTGTCAAGACTTCTAAATTACGCAGTATAGTTTGCCTGAATGCATGATCTCCTATCCCCTCTCCTTTGGGTCTCTGCGATCTTCAGTATTAGTTACTTAATTTCTTTCTCAGCGTTTTCTTTCTATTTTGTCAACAATTCTAAATTACGCAGTACAGCGTGTCCCAGAAAAAAGGAAATTCGTTTTTTGAGGTTGATAACATAATCATAAAATATCATATTATTATAAAAATAACAGCAATATTGAGAGTAAAGTATCTTCTTTCGTTTGGTACCAAATTCACACTGAATTGTTCACGCATGACTGATTTCAAGCAATTACAAGTGCTCGATGTCAGAAACGTTTTGCGCAGAATAATGAATGGTGTTTGCACTACGGCGATGCTTCCTTACAAATCTTGACCATTTGTCCTGCGTAACTTGATTTTGACATTTATTTTGTAAACGCATGACTCTTATCTATCGTGTGAATCGTCAAATGAAAGAAGAAACACCATGGTTTCTAATGATGTGTTGAATATTTCATGTTTTTTTTTCAGTCCACTAGAGAAATAACAAAGAATCTCGGTTTCCTTTTTTCTAGGACACACTGTATAGGTTGCCTGAATGCATGATCTCCAATCCCCTCTCCTTTGGGTCTCTGCAGCCTTCAGTTTTAGTTCCTTTCTGTCTGTTTCTATTTTGTCTCATTCTTCATCTTCCTCTGGTCAAGAACACAAGAACTAATTCTATTTAGTTCATTGTAAGTGCTTTGGGCCTTATGGGAAAAGCGCTATTTAAGTAATAAGTAATAATAATAACACAGAGAAGTATGCCAATGTTGCAAATACTATACATGGGATTCTCTCTCTAAGTGCTATATCCGGAGATGTAGGCATTCATGGTGTGCCACAAATCTCTGTTTCTAGCTGTTTGGATCAGCTTTACCTCCCACTGACCCGCACCTCTCTCTCTAATCCATGCATTCGGACTGGTCATCCAATTCATTCGTTTCCTTCCTCTACCCCACTTTCCTTCTATCTTTCCTTTCAATGCTAAAATTTTCAAGACCGTCCTTTCTAATTATACAGGGGATTAAGGTTCATAAATAAAGGTTTCCAAGCCATTACAATTGGCTACAACTCCAGTTGTTCTTTTTTTCATTATTAAATGAAGTATTAAAACATTTTATTTCGAGAATGCAAAATGGTTTCTGGTGAATAAGTGCAGTATGTTATGATTGGAGAATCATTTTCTTTACAAGTATATAATTATGACATATGAGCACAGTTGCAATTTATGCTTGTAATATCACACAATTACTTTACATTTTCTCTCCGTTTCTCTCCCTTGTTCAGATCTGGGCTGGCAGCAAACAGGGGAAGATCCATCTCTTTGATGCTAACACCTGTGAGTGTGAGAAGGAGCTGACAGCCCACGAAGACGCCATCAGATCCATGTGCCAGGCTGAGCTACGATACGTCATCACTGGGGCGGGCAGCAAGGACGGAAAAGTCGCCCTCTGGAGGGCAAACTTTGTCGCGCATTGAGAGATGTAATCGGCCTGGACCGTTCTTGAATTTAATCTGATGGATGCCATCAGATCTGTGTGCCAGGCCCGAGCTCAGCTACGTCATCACCGGGGCTGGGAGCATGGATGGAAAGGGCGCCCTCTGGAGGGAAACTTTATCGCACATTGAGAGATGCCATTGGGTCCTTTTGTTAGCCAGAAATTTTAATTAAAGACGCCATCAGATCCACGTGCCAGGCCCAAGCTCAGCTGTGTCATCACCGGGGCTGGGAGCAAGGATGGAAAGGGCGCCCTCTGGAGGGCGAACTGTGTTGCACACTGGGATTGTTGCACACTGGGATTGTCTCCCAGAGATTGAACAGTTTAAGCCCCATTGTGGCATTTTTGCACCGGTTATACAGCCTACCTCAGGGGATAGCAAGAATGGAAAGGCGCCCTCTGGAGGGCAAATTTTGTTGTAATTTGGGAGTTGCTATCCCTGGGTATTACACAGGTGACGTTTTTTATTGTTCCACCACGAAATGGCATCATGTTTTTGGGTTGTCCCTCTGTCCCTAACAGAGATAGAATGGTTTGATTCCTGCTATGAATTCAATGGTACATTTTCAACCAAACCTACAAGTTTTCTGAGCATAGATGATTATCAATTTCAACCTGATGAAGCTCATAAAGAAGAAGGAGGCATATTTATCGACTGTGTGGCAATCAAACTGTTCTAGTTTCATACTGAAATATGTGTGCTGCAAGCTGGAAGTGCTGTGCTCTTGAGAGCAAAGTTTCTAAACTACCTGTAGAAAACTTAAAGCATTTACAAATGTTTATTCCTAGGTTTCCTGTAGTTAATATTCTGGTTTGCATACTTGTATGATATTACATTATGATGTACCATAGAAATAAAGATGAACTGTAAAACCAGAAGTTTCCGTGCAACATTTATTTTTGCTCTTTTTGTGCAACACAGAACAAGCATTTTGGGGCTTTGTTAATGATTTTATTCCATCAGATGGATTGCTTTTTAATGCCAAGTATGTCTTGTGCATGAAATTTACCAGTTTTACAGTATTTTGCTTTGTTGACACTAAGCACAGGTACAAGTATGATGTGATGCCAGTTAAGCATTAAAAGCACAATTTTCATGTATTCCTTACAGCTTACAGTAGTGAAACATATTTTAAACTTCAAATGTATCATATCAACTGATGTGTATGTAATAAGAACAGAAACTACATGTTCCATTATGATGTATATTTTGGCAATTCTTAAATATTTTTTCGTAAGAATTGGTACATGTCGTCATCATTTTCTAACATGGAAATGTGGACCGGTATGTATGAAAATGAAAATAGTGAGGACTGGTATGTATGAAAATTAAGATAAATATCTTAAATCATGCATTTTAATTGTTTTTATGAAAGCTAGATTTTGGTGAATAATGCTAGTGAAACATGTGCGTAGTATCAATAGGAATCATGGTGGATACCAATGTTATATTTCCAAATACCAAATTCAATGATATTAAGGTTAACAAAAAAAGAATATGTTTGTATAATAGTCTAAGAATGAATGATCATGATAACTTATATTTTTGAGAATATGATAGGTTAGCATCTTCGGAGACTCATTTATATATATATAATATGTATATACCGGGGATAGTATTTTATGAACATGTATACATCCATGTTGCTTAGTGATTATGGGTGCGATTCAGACGTGTATGCTAATTTTTTTCCAAATCTACCGTCAGTTCTTCCAGATTTTAAGTTTATACTAATTTGCATTTTACCACAAAAAAAATGTGTACCAATGTTTTTGTTTCAGCCAGTTCTTCCATATATCAATTATATCATTTTATTATTGGTATTTGCCTTCCTTCAAATAATCAGGGCTCACCCATAATGGTGGCCCAAGGAACAATGGCCACGTGAAAGTCTTGAATCGGATATCGCACAGTCTGGGCACTTTTGGCCACCTGATAATCCATTTGGCCACCTGGATCTTGTGCTCAATCATCAAATGTTCTGTGAATTCTGCCATTTTTTTAAAGGGAATATACTGTACTGGGAAGACAAAAAAAAACTTTCAAAAGGTTATCGTGAGCTGTCTTCGTGCCAATGGTCTTCAATCCATGTATTGTCCATCTTAGAAACTTGCTGAAAGTTATTTGCCCCAAAATGATCCACCATTGGAGTAATCCTCAAAATCTTCAAAATTTCAAAAATAAAAAAAAATCCTCAAAACTTGTTATTTAATCACGAATTACTCCAAATATGGATCATTTGAGGGCAAATAATTTCCAGCAAGTTTCTAAAATGGACAACACATGAATTTAAGACCATTGGTAAGAAGATTGCTCGCCATCACCTTTTTGAAGGTTTTTTTGTCTTCCCAGCACAGTATATTCCCTTTAAACACTGTACCTGAAATCATGAAATGAACTTTGTTTTGATAAGACGTTTCCCAGAAATTGAGACTGAGTGGTGGACTGCAGCCTGACGTGCATGTATTGAATAATTCGGTTTAGAAATGCCCTGCAGCCTGGGAGGCAGGCTACTGCTTGTGTGTCTTTCATAAACTGGTATATGTAAAGGGATAGTTCACCCTGAAATTATTTTGGTTTCAATACAAGGAGACACATGAAAAAAAAAATGTTAGGAAAGGTTTGATGAAAATCACCTGTGTGTTTGATATACATGTATCAGACACGTTTTACACACATATTGCTATGAAAAGAATGTATTCCTTCATCAAAGAACATAAAAACCCAACTGATGGAAAAATTAGTACACAACATATGGGAGAGCACCTCACATGTGATGTCACAGAATCAAGACTTTAAGATCAAATAACTTTTTCATTTGACTGATTTTGTCAAACCTTCACTGATATGTTTCTTTCATGTATCTCCTTTTGTTGAAACCAAACTAATTTTAGGATGAAGTTCAGTGAACTATCCTTTAATTATTCATGTACATTGAATCCACCATATCACCTCTCTCTATTCATTCCAAATGTGATTGATATTATATAATGTATGAGTGCAATATTTGTGATTGTTCTGTCATGTGCTATGATAATGTCAGTACATATGCAATTTATGTTAACTTTCTTATCTCACATTTTAATCAACTTATTTGCCATTCCACTTTTTATGCATGATTATATATAAATACATGTACTTTTATTCTAATTTTTATATATTTTTTAATACAACTTCTGTTCTTGAAAAGGAAGAAATAGAGACACAAGTCTGTAAGTGTACATTATGACTATAATATTGTGATTAAATATTATTCGAAATGACTGCACACCATTTTGTTCCATTATGTGAATCTGTACTCGTCTATGTGTGTGTGTAATGGTGTGTGTGTGTGCATTTTTAATTTTGTGTCACAATGTACAAACTATCCATCAAGAAATAGTGCCAAATATTTCACCTTTCAGGGGATCTCTAACAACTTGTGCAGACTGGATCTCCCGTTGAACTTAATACAGAATTTACTTGGCAACATATGACAGACAAGTATGAAGAATAGATTAAAAACACATGTTGTGAACTTTTTTTCCGCATTTAATTTTCTTCTTTTAAAGTCTTTGTACATGTACTGTACATATATCAGATAAAATTATATATATACATAAATTATTAAAATGTAACATTTACACAGAGAAAACATGACTGCATAATATATACCTGTACATACATCAACTGGAGCAATATCATGAATATCCTTTTTTTAAATCATCAACTCATAGCTTTTTACAATTATGGCAATATAACGTGTGGACGGAGAGCTACATGTACACTCCAGCTCAAAGGAATTGGCATAGGGAAAGGGAAGAAAGGAAAGGAGCTGCTGTTGTAAACCACGGTATATTTTGTCCAGTTCAGCATGAAACATGATGCTTTTTAGGCTAATGCATCGTGTTTCATGCGGAACTGGACAAAAAATACCGCGGTTAAAAACTGCGGCTCCTTCCCTTTCTTCCCTTTCCCTTTCCCTATGCCGATTCCTTTGATCTGTAGTGTATGCAATGAATACAGTACATGTACATTAACTCCTTCTCTGCCAGACTCTATGATGCCCTATAGGAATGGTGTGTATTAACAGTACAAAATGCTTCAATGGCACATGCACATAGAGAGATAATCTTGCCATTTTCTGATTTGCAAGGCCATTGGTGAGGTTCCACATAATGCCAACAAAACCATCCATTAAATCAAGTGGAGTAGCTTGTCAGAATGTGACGTTGTGTGTCGGAACGAATTCTTCTTTTTGCTGCCAGTGGCGTGTGGTATCGAGGGGCCTTGTGCCAGCGGCATCTCTGAGCCAAGAGAGGAAACTCAGCCTCTGTCATCCTCTTGACCTACACTCCTGAACAGCTCCAGAAAGGGCAAGAAAACCAGAGTAGCACATAAACCAATCAATATTTGATTCATGATGTTCTATCATGGTCAAACTCTCCAACATTCTGATGGATCACGAAGTACTGAAAATACGATTCTGAGATTTTTTTTTGCGAAGACATGGCTATCTCTGTCATTTTTATAAAGCAATGGATTTTCTTTTTATGTCATCCTATTGGTCTCTAAACACTGAAACACTGAAACTGAAACATCATGAACATTTGCATGTCACTGAATACATTACACAGTGGGTAGAATGTGCAAAGATATCTTAGAGTGTATTGTCAAGTATATTTCTAAAACGAAATTTTTGTCAACACATCTGAAGACCTTATCTCTAAACATGTCTAATGAGTTTTATGACATTATTTGGTCATATTTCACTAATTTTACAGACAAAATGATCCAGAAAATATTGTTTAAAGACATTTATTTGGTAAGTAAACTATTAACATATTTAACCTTGTTTTTATAATACTGCTAGGGCAATGACACCAGTGTAATAAGTCATGCAAGAAGTCAACTGTTGCAATTTATATTACACAGTTATTGCAGCTTCATGTGAGAGGCATTCAATACCGGTAAGCCATTTTTGTAATGCATTCACAACTTTCCCCCTTAAGGGTGTGGTACATGTAATACATTATTACAGTATTCACCTGATTTTATAATTCGGTTTAAATGGGTGGAAAGCACTTTGAATCTTATTAGCTGTTGCTACTCGAACAAGCTTTGGGATTACCATAAGTAATGTATTGTTTAGACGAGGTGAATAAAAGTTGCATACATGATGAAAATGGTCTATTGGTCTGTAAAATCATGATCCCATATCAATGCATGGGATGTCGCTGATATCGGAGTTAGCGTTCTTTTTGAGAAACAGTGTGTCATCATTGATACTAGCATCAGTGCAAAATGAGATGTCACTGTCGTTCAAATGCTGAAACAAGAGCTTGGTCGTGAAAGAGACCCAACATCCAAAAAACAAAACTCCTCTGTAGCAATTGCCTTCTCTCCCCTCTCCCTTGATCTCTCTATTTGATAATAACAATTTACCTACATATCTACCAACACACAGATATTACTCCTGGCATAATTGTAATGATCCAAACACTCTCCACAGCCTTGGTTACCAAATTAACTTGAAATACAAATTAGACATTCTCTGGTTTCCCAGTAAATCCAGCATATTGCAATTACTCTCAACAGGGTAAAATTTGAAGACTTCCACCAGATCCAAATTAATTTCAGTTTAGAGTCAATAATTCTAAGTTTTAAACCATGTATGTCTTATTTCCATGGAGGTGGTTTATTGGGTGTCGCTGACCTCCTGCCCGATGCCGACTGAGGTCTACTTCCTGCCGACGACCTTCGACCCCCTACAGCTGACCCCGGACGTCTTCCGCTCCCTCCACTCGCCGACCTTGGTCTCCCTCCACCAGACGAGGGCGGTCTATCCGCAGAATCTCCACTTAAATACGAGTCGAATTCCAGACTCCCTTGTACTGGTGGACCCCACATTAGGGGCGTGCTTCGCCGTTTGTCGGCTTTCTTGTCCGTCCACGGCGCCTCAAATGACGGCTCTTCCAACGCTGGACCAAAGAGGGAGTGATCCACGTATGTGGGCGTGTGTTTCGCGACCCGGTATTTATTCCGTGTTTTCGGCATCGACGTTGAAGCAGTGAGCTGTGGCTTGATGGCTGGGGATGTCTTGACGCGAGACGAGGCCCTCTGTGGTGGGCTGTCTCTCCAATCATCTTCGTTGCCATGGCTACGGTTTCTGCTGTTGTGCGATGCAAAGAGCAATTCATCGACGGAGGAATTGTGGGAGACGACACGATACTTGTACGATTTCTTTGCACCACCTGGTGTCTGCCTCCCCATAGACTCTCCCTGAACGCTGAGGCTGGACTGACGGCCATCGTCATTGCTCTCACTTCTGAACGAGTAGTTTGCCATCTGTATTGTCCATGTACAGTAAGCTAGATGCAAATCCAGATGAATGCAGGTATTCTACTTATTTAAGGACACTTCCAAACATCCTTGAGCTAATTTCTGCATGCCAGAGGAGAAGTTCTGAAGTTGTTCTGTGCCATAGGCTGGAAGACGCTACTCTTTGCTAATGAATGAGCGGCAATACCCTGAGTGCCCTGTAGAAGGAAACAGCACAAAATATGAATGGGCAAATTTATCAACACATCCCTTTCATAATCTATTTGAATGCTGGAAAACAATCATTGGCTTCTTCTAAACTTCTCCTGCAACAATAAGAAGGGAAAGCCAAGAGACACTCACTTAGCTTAACACAGTGAATTACTATGCGAGTGTACTCCATATTCACATGATCCAGGACTATCTTTATTTTTAAACTGTTAATTTGACATGACATTTTATATTCGTACCTCATTTCACACAGCATTGGGCTTACAAACTTCAGTGTAGCACAATATCAAAACATTCTCTGAGACCAAGTGACACAACAGCATGACTAATGAAATGACACATCCATTCAACTTTTTACTATTTGAAACAATAAACCAAATTTTTCTGGGAATCGGGGCATTCTTTAATCGAAATTACGTTTTTGGAAATACCCCCGAATAGATATGTAGGGGTGTACAGATCGAGGAGCCAGATGTGATTTGAGCGGATCCAACGTCCTACACTACAGTACAGAGACTGATTTCTCGGTCTAGTAAATGGCCGATTTAATGCATGATGGAACATGTACTAACGTGAAAGTTAGCATGTGGAACAGTAGATTGCAAAAGTTTCTAGCTAACGAGTAACGTTACACTTGTCGTTACATTAAAAACACAAAGCGGTACAAGTTATATCCAAATGCACGATTCTAGTAGAAGACTTATGAAATTAACTTTCTCTTTGATATACATAAACTGCACAGGTTAATATTTACCTGCAAATATGTTGTTTGGTTTATATTTTCCAGACTCCGAAGCTTCACGTCTTCCGTAAACAACAACGGTTGCTACAATTTGCTAAATTCCACAATATGGCTAGTCTAATTTCGAGACCCTTAATTGGCCCATAGTAGATTTAGAGTGTGTCGCAAATGCGATTCGGCGATGTGTACATAATGCATGACAGTTGATGAATGTGTGTACTTGTTCAAGTGATTGTGTGTGAATGTGTGTGAATGAGAGTTAATGAATGTGCGTACTTATATCAGGGATGTGTTAGGAAGGAGAAGAAACTGGAGCATAATTATTTTCAAACATCTATATGGATTCTAAAGCGTGCTCAAGAATGTCAAAAGCATTTAATAATGACAATGCTTTCATGTTCCATGCGCACGGGGCCTAGCTGTTAACTTGAATAGAACTTCAATTTCCCATTTATCTCTAGAAGCTTTGGTTTTGACAAATTTGTTTGCAAAATTCACAACTTTCTCATCCTTTGACGCAGTTCATTAATCTTCACTGATATACTGTGTTTGACCGTTTGCTATAACTAAAACCAATTTAACTTCAGGGTTGACTCTCCCTTTATCGATGGAGCGTATTACTACAGGGTAATCTACCATTGGGATGGTTATGATATCTGATGGGCTTGTTCTGAATCTCATTTTTAATCTAACAAAGATACGCGCTGTGATTTATATTCTTCTTCTTTTTTAAGTTCTTCTTCTTCTTCTTCTTCTTCTTCTTCTTCTTCTTCTTCTTCTTCTGCTCCTCCTCCTCCTCCGGCCTCCTCCTCCTCCTCTAGCTCCTTCTTCTTCTTCTTCTCCCTTTTTTTCAATGTCTAATACTTTTGGAATTTATACCAATCAAATTAGTCTCTTCAAAACTTTGATACATCAAGTCTTCATCATTGTAACTGTTGCCCGCCTTTGTAAATTTTGCCTTGGCTAAATCTTGTTATGATTATGTGTTTTTCAATAATTACCCTGTTGTACGGTGTTCGTGGTTGTAAATATCTTGACAATAATGAATTGTTCATTTACAGTGAACCCAAAGGCGAAGAAAAATATTATTTCTTCTGTTGAGGCTAGAATCTACATCTTATCGACGGATGATAATTTAATATTAAATAATGATTATGATAAAAACTGGACACACCCATGCCACTCCCACACATTTTGTCCAATCATACGCTGCGCTTTGACGGGGTCATATTGGAGTCTGAAACTGCAAGACTAGCAATGCAGCTCGACTCGAGCCGAGTAGCGAGTAAGCAGCTCACGTCAACGGTGCGGCACTAAGCATTTCGGCCACAGCCAGCCCACTGATTTTGCATGCAGAACTAGTCACGTATTTCGGGTCTGGGCTACGAACGTGCACGATCACACTAGCACTAGCAGTAGCACTAGCAGCAGCATTTGCTATTGTAATTGTGTCGAGCTTGATCTTTGATGACGTGCCATCTTTCTTGTGTAAGTTTCATACATTTTTTGGAATTATCAGAAAGCACCATACCTGTGCCACTTTGACTGGCATTCTATGGTAAGTAGAGTCGCATCTATAACCGTACAATGTGTTTGTAAGATGCAAATTTAACCTCTTCCTATTGTTGCAAATTGATCGATCATTATTTTGAATACACGAGACAGCTGAGGCCTTAGCTGAGGCCGAGCCGTACCCGAGTGTGAGGCCCTAGCCTAGCCTAGCGGGCTGGCCCTAATACCTGCTGTGATTGTAAGTGAGCAAACATTGCTTGATGAAACGGGGGCGAGTCGCTAGTCGACTGCGTACCTAAAGTAAAGGGTCTGGACTTAATGTAAATGTGAATTAATGTAAATGGTTCTGAGATGTACAATGCTGAGTGTTGTGAGTGAGTATGGGCCGGCTCAGCTAGACCTCGGACTCGGAGCAAATATTTTATCCGAGAGGCCGAGTTACTATCCTCATGGCATGCCATGGCTAGTATTAGGCTAGACAGGAATAACCATCTCATTCGGGGCATTCTTTAATCGAAATTACATTTTTGGACATACCTCCCGAAGAGAGGCGGTCAGAGGAGCCAGATGCAATCTCAGCGGATCCAACGTCCTACAGAGACTGATTTTTTGGTCTTTAGTAGTAGGCTAAACAGTTATACTTCAGACAGTTCTGGACAGTCTTTAAAAAAAAATCCAAGTTGGAATAGACTTAAGACTGGTCGAGACTACTGTATAGCCTGTGGAAAATTATGTTTTCTCATAGTCGTAGGAGTTTCCTTATGTTATTTAGGGGCCTTTCTTCAAATACAAAATGATGATTTTTTTTTTTTATGCCCCCATTACATTAGCATGTCTGACAAGCATTATACTATTATTTATACCCCAGCTGTAGGCCATGTAGAATGCAAAACATAATTCAGGGTGTTTTGTTTCATGAAGTGGGGGCCATGTTGCAAATAGGTTTTCAATAATTGCAACTTACCATCAATGGTAGGCAATCCCGTACAACAGGGGACCAGGCAGTATCGCACATGTATAATGCACGCAATAGGAATGCTGCAATACTGACTGTCGTCGGCAGACAGTGACCTAGAAATCCCTTTTTTTATGAATTAAGCAGCGAAATTTTTTGTCTAGGGTTAGGGTTAGGTTTAGAATTAGGTTTAGGGTTCGGGCTCGGGTCAGGGTTAGGTTTAGAGGGTTAAAATTAATCAAATTAGTGGGATACCCTGGTCCCCTGTTGTACGGGATTGCCCAATGGTAACTACTGTGGCAAAAGCCAATGAGCTCTTATTATTGCACATGTTGCTATGGTGGTTAATTTTGATGGTACAGTGTAAGTTACAACAATTGAAAATTATTGAAAATTATGCAGCATGGCCCTTGTTTAATAAGTAGCCCTGCATAGAATTTCTTATTCTCTCCCTAGCATTTCGTGCATACAATACTTTCATAAAGTGTTTGTGTTCTGAATTTTGACAGAGATTCATACTTTTGTTGTTAGCTTTGTGTGTGTGTATCTACAGTATGTGTGTGTGCATGTTTGTTTACATGTAAGGGCATACATGATGAAGGCACACAATCTTTGTCCTTACCAAGGGACTATACTCAAGCTTACAGGAGGCTGACTCAATAGAAGAAAAAGAAAAAAAATAGTAGATTTTGTGGATTTTATTCAACTCTGTCGACCTCCTCTCGGGATATGTGAGTAGAGTCAAACCTGTCTTAGCGGCCACCTGTGAATAGCAGCCAACCTGTCTATAGTGGCCACTAAAATAATTCCCCAGGAGAGAGATCATGTGATAAAGAACCTGTCTATAGCAGCCACCTGTCTATAAAGGCCACAATTTTTGTTTCCCCTGGGTGGCCACTAAAGACAGGTTTCACTGTACATTAATAGATAGTACGGGTATGAAAGAAACCGATCACAGAAGAAAAACAGCATGACCTCAAACAAAATGTGTGTTACGTGAGAACAGGAAACAGGTTCACCTATCAACATCTGTGACATAAATAAATCCGCATCCTGAGATACACGATTAACCCGACACCTGACAGTGACTGATGGGTTTTTAAAAAGTCTAATCACACATGTTTCCACCTCGTAATCGTTCAAAGACATAAGTACAGTGTCCTATAAAATAGAGAAAGGTGAAGGCTGAAAGTATTGTGGGTGTCTTTTTCATGTTGCGAGAGAAATTTGTTTATCAGATACACATGGCTTGCCCTTCATTTTTTTTTTTTTTGAGGTGGCCCAATTCTGTGTCAGGTGCACACTGGCCTTTAGACCACATACACTACAGCTCAAAGGAAATGGCATAGGGAAAGGGAAGGAGCCACAGTTTTAAACTGCGGTATATTTTGTCCAGTTCAGCATGAAACATGCTTTTTAGGCTAAATCATCATGTTTCATGCTGAACTGGACAAAATATACCGTGGTTTAAAACTGTGGCTCCTTCCCTTTCTTCCCTTTCCCTATGCCAATTCCTTTGAGCTGTAGTGTAGGTGATCCGTGGGCACACTGTACAATGCCTTCGTAGCTGTAGTTCATTGTGATCGTAATTTGTTCCAATATTCAACTGACCTCACTGGAGTAATTAAACCTATATTGGTGTTGACCTCTAAGAAAACATGTGTTATGTACATGTACTGTAAGTGCATTAGTGTAAACATTATTTCGTAAACATTGCATCTGTTTACTTTTTTGCCAACACTGTATAAAGGTTGCACCGCTGCCAATATTCTGGAACACTCATATGTGCTATATCGTATCCATACATACGTCTATCTGCTGATTATAATCTCTGCATGGTTTGGTTATTCACCCTGTACCCAAATGATTGAACGTAAACATGATGAACATGCAAGGTTGTTAACCTACAAGAATAGTCAACCGATATTATGAAGTGCGAACATTTTTTGTAAGTATGAGTATTTGTCAATAGGGTATCTATTAACTGTTAATAATACTTGAACAGAGTTCCATGTATGTGTTAGTTTTTATGAGTGGTTCGGTGGTCCTAGAGCATGTGTGTACCAACCAGGGTTTCTTTAAAGGGCATATACATGTACTGTAATGGGACGGCAAAAAACCTTCAAAAGGTAATTGTTAGCAATCTTCTTGCCAATGGTCTTAAATTCATGTATTGTCCATTTTAGAAGCTTGCTGAAAGTGATTTTCCCTCAAATGATCTACATTTGGAGTAATGAGTGATTAAATCACAAATCCTCAAAATGTCCGGCCCGAACATTTTGAGGATTTAATCATTAATCATTAATTACTCCATATGTGGATCATTTAAGGGCAAATAATTATCAGCAAGCTTCTAAAATCGACAATACATGAATTTAAGACCATTGGCAAGAAGATTGCTAACAATTTACAGTATATGCCCTTTAAATACATGTACATGTACTTGTATGTTGATTTATAAATTATGACAGGAAGCATAGTCGACAGCCATTGGGATACAGAAAACATTTTCCAAGTCAAACAGTAGTCTACAGAAGCAAACCATTGTTAGTCAGTCAGTGATAATGAGCCTGAATCAATGGGTCTGAAACTTTGGAGACTACAGGTGTATATGTACAAAGTAGCTGTAGTACTGTACTTTAGCCTGTGCTAGTAATGCCGGACACTAGCCTTGTGTTTCATGCAGACTCCACACACCAGCTGGTTAGAAGACTAGCAGCACGCACAGCCACAAGGGCCAGTACAGATTTTATTTCATGAATATTCATTCTGAAGAAATGTCAGGTTAACCTTGTGCATAATTCATGTTTGATAGATGATCTGACCAATGGGAGCAGTCATTACTTATATTGTGAAACCTACATCAGAAGCCTGCATTAATCAGCCACCGTAGATAATGCGTTATCTGTGAGTAAACACGGTGCCGAGTCCAGACTGCTAAAAATATCAGCATTATTGGTTGGTAAGCTGGATTATAATCATGTATAGATACATCATGATATAATTATATCATTATATCATGTATACTTGTGAGAGGCCATGATCTGACGGTCTGACCGATTGGAGCAGAAAAATTGTGAAAAGTAAGTCATAATCCTGCATTAATCAGCTAGCGAGTTTGCTATATGTGAGAAGAAGAAGATGTAACTTCACACTTTGTACCCATTGTGTGCCCTTGAGGATTTTTTTTTTATAAAAGGCTTGGCATGTGGGTCAATGGAAAGGATAAAGTGATTACTGTATAAGCTGTTATTTTCGCGTACATATATTTTCGCGAATGGCGGCTTCTGCCACATATTCGCGTGTTGTTAAATTCGCGTTCACGTACAGTAGTAGTGAGTACATGTGTGTGAGGCCTGCGCTGTATGCTGCTGCATTTGTTCGCCATGCGTGTTAGTACTGTACTTGTATAATCTCGTAATGTTGCAAGTTGATATGAGAATATTTTCGCGCGTTGTTAAATTCGCGTTTGCTCGTTCATTCGCGAAATTCGCGAAAATAAAACCCTCGCGAAAATAACAGCTTATACAGTATTAATCCTCTTTTAATCCAGTACACTAGTCCCATCCAAGGAAGAGGCAAACTTAAAAATGTATGACTTAACGCTTATTTTAATCCTTTAGATGCGCATCCATGTGGAATTTTTCATAAAGGGCATGCATGGTGTGAGGTTAATGAAATGGATTAGGTGGCCCTTAATCCTGTTTAATCCACTACAATACACCCATCCAAGGAGGAGACAAACCAAGTGGGTGGAGATACATGTAATCCCCAGCAGGGGTTATGCCATTATAAACATACATGTACATATGACTTGATGACATTTTGACCACCTGACCTTGCTACTACAGGTGCTTTCATGAATTTAACTCATAGAGACTTTGGCCCACATATAGGTGTTTACCTTAAATGGTAGACATATTAAATGTGCACTAAATTTATGGGGCGCTAAAAAAAAAAAAATCATCCGATGCTGTCTAAAATTCATTGATATTCATCACAGTATCACAACAGTGGGTGACCTTAAATATTTTCTGTAATTATTATGTGGAGTCTTGTGGACAAACTCAGTACCCTTGTGATTCTGAGGACAAAATCAATCATGTTTCCTGTAGTTTTATTTGGCGCCCGATTAGGTTAGTCCAGGTTTAAGTTAAACCACCGTTGCGTATGTACACTACAGCTCAAAGGAATTGGCATAGGGAAAGGGAAAGGGAAGAATGAAAAGGAGCCGTAGTTTCAAACTGCAGTATATTTTGTCCAGTTCAGCATTCATTTTGAGTCTAGCAAGTCTAACCTTTCGCGAATCGGGACTTCTTAACAATTTTGAGAGTGGTTAAATTCGCGATTGTGGATACATGTAGGCTACTAGTGCTAGTAGTAAATGCGTGTATGTCATATTGATGTCGCGATCAAAGTTAGCATTTTTGTGTGAAACATTCTTACATTCCCGAATAGTACCGGACTCATGAAGTTCAAAAAAATTAGACCCTTGCGAAATATATGGTGTAGACAGTAGTATGTACACATAATATGGTGTGCATTGTTGAGCATACTGGTAGTGTGTATAGAACAACAATTCTGCATTGATACACAAGACAATAGATACTCACTAATTGCAGGAGTCTCAAGGCCCAAGGCTTCTCTTCAGGAATTGATTACGTAATAATATTGAGGTCACATTGATTGTACACGAATGGCTACACAACTTCCAAAATCTTTAATAGATTATCAATGGAGAGAAGGAATGACAATGCTAAAAAACAATGTTTGTCAATGGTACGTGTATACCTGTAATGTGACCAAACATTGTTTTGGGCTATAACTATTAATGTAATAATAATAAAAATGCATCACATTAACAAGCATTTCTGCACTTGTAAGGTAAAAATATGTTGATATCATGGGGCGGGGGGGGGGGGGGGGTGGTGAGGGGTTGGATCGTGATCATCATGCTATGTCTCTGTTTTTTTTTAATGAAATACAGGTGAAATAATCACTAAATCTTCAAATTGGCAACGTGCTAGAGATGCTTATCAAAGTTTAAAAAATGCTCTTCCAATGATTTTTTTTTTCTTAAATTGCTTAATAAGTATTTCCCGTCTAAATGTTGATGTCATTTTCATTGTAGTTCAATGGAATGAAAGTTTCCCTTTGGGTTGAAATATGATGTATGCGCAGGTAATAGAAAGTGTTGCCAATTTTAAAGCCAAAAAATAACAACTATTCATGGGTCATGAATGAGTTACAATGCTGACTCACACTTTCCCTCACTGTATGCATATATACTGTACATACATGTATACAAAGATGTACGAAGTTAGTGCATGATGTTATTAACCCGAATACCAAGCATGGGTCAATCCGTAAGTGAGATGCATACTTACAGACACAGTCATCCTTGGAAATACTTTAAGTGCTTAGTCTTTAAAGGGAATATGCTGTACTGGGAAGACAAAAAGCCTTCAAAATGTGATTGTGTGCAGTCTTCTCACCAAAGGTCTTAAATTCATGTATTGTCCATTTTAGAAACTTGCTGAAAGTTATTTGCCATCAAATTATCTACATTTGGAGAAATGAGTAATTAAATCAGTGATTTAATCACTACTTACTCTACTTACCCCCCACCACCACCTCCTGCCCTCCTCCCCAAAGTTATTTGGGATTACTTCAATATTCATGAGCTGGTATTTTCTTTCTTTGTCTCTACAGGGCATTTGATGTAAATGTGGACATAAAGCAACATTAAGCCCCGTATTGGACTTGCAGAAACCCTTTGTGGGACGCTTTATTTGGCCAAGGCAATCATAAGACACAACTTCTAATCCGTGGGGATTTCCAAGGTATAGACTAAAGAGTTTTATTTTGATTTAAATACATTTGTGATGTTTAATTGCGAATTAATATTCTCTTACATGTAAGCACTTGATTGCTTCATGCAGTAATTCTTTAGAAAATCACTTTTCATTTCCTGTATTCTGTGGGAAGTTCTTAAATTGAATTTCCTGCTGTGTTTAGGCTATGTACAATGTATTTCAGTATTTACTTTGGGATTTCCAAGGTATACATGTAGATGAGTTTTATTTGACTTTGAATAGTCTTTGCAATGCTTCATTATTTTTGCTTCTTAAATGTATTTGATAACACCATTGCATGACTTGTAATGTCAATTTGCAGAAGTTTTTTGTATGTTCTGTGCAAAGTTTTTTGTATGTTCTGTGCAAAGTTTTTGAATCAAATGGTGTTTTCTTATATGTTAATTTAAGCCTGAGAAAATAATACATTACCTTCAATATTGTACCCAATGTTTCCATGCCAACAGATAATCCCCTGTAGCCACCATGATGTCATCGGTTGTCACACGATGGCAGCGTGCCTTCTCCTTGCAGAGGGGCGTGGCTAGGAGAGCATATTGCCTAGCAACCACAGGTGTTCCCCGCCCACACAGACTAACATTAGCCCCCTCTGGTTGTCGGGCGGGTTTCCCGGCGACGTTGCCGTGCCTTGCCAGAGGATTTCGTAGCACCGGATATTGCTTAAATGATTCAGATTCAGATGAAGACCATGCAGTGAAAGATATTTCTGGGTAAGAATGATGTATTTCCTCTTTGCTTTTGAATACAAAATAGAAGAAATCTCTAGGTGTTCACAATTCTTACTAACAGTCGATTAGCGTGTGTAAGTTACATGAACTGCCTGTTGATTTTTATCTCATCATTTTGTACTGTGTATTTGCCTGTATTCCCTCCATTTACATTAATGTACAATTTGCTGGAAACTGGAAATAATGGTAATAGGAAAGGCATTGGTAAAATGTCCTTTAAAATATCTTGGCATTTACATGAGAACAGAAAAAAAAGGTTATATAGTGAATGTGAGAAGAGGACAATATAGTTATACCGACCTTCTCTAACCTTCACGTCACTGAAATGTGCTTTGTTCTCACAGAGCCCCTGGTACTCGTTCTAGGTAGGTATATCAACAAAATTATGAAGCTTGCTCTGAAAAGTAGAGTCTGTTTATCATGTGATCATCGGAACCTCACAGTAGTCCCCCAAAACTTTACCTTTGAAGCAATAATTGTAGAATGTTTACTCTAACGGTCTTGCTTGCTGTGTATTTAAAGGAACACACTGAAAAGTGTATATCCATGGTTGATTTGACACCATTCGCATGTCTGCACATGTGAGATGCTCTTTTGCTTATAAACAGGAAAAGTGGGCGTGTGAAATATCGATCAAAAAATGTAAAAAAAGAATGCATGGATTTGATTGCAAGTTTGCAATTCATTGTAATCCATTGTATTCGGGGACCATTGACAGTTACTCAGGTGCATAATTGCAATAAATTATGTACAGAATCATGCGGCTAACTGCAATTGATAGTAAAGTTCTTGCAATTGGTGATTACAGTGGCTTTGAAGGTAATTTAAGCGTCACTGTATAAAGGATTTCTTTCATAATTGTATACTTTGTAGCCAGTTATGCAAGCACAATACATGAAAAAAATGCAAATTCCTAAATGATTAATGATAAATTCATGGCAAGCTTTATTGCCCCATGTAACATAAAAAAAATGAAAACTCATTATTATTCATATATTTATCCTTTCTACAAGAAATCACTTCCTTCTTCTTATCTAAGCTTCCAAAATTGACCAAAATATATGTATTAAAAGAAAAAAAAAGGCGTCACAGTCTTTGCCATGTGTCATACTGTATGTTTCACAAAACGCACCCATTTCAGGCCAATTTTATTTGTAGCATATCAGCAATTATTGTTCCCTTTTGACCCTGTTTGCAACATTTGTGTGCCTGTCATGTGTTTGTTAATGTATGAGCAAGTGTGTTTGTGTGTGCATGTGTATGTATGGTAATGTGTGTGCCTATGTGCGTGCTTCTGAAAATAGCACAAGTGGTAAAAGTAATACAATCTACATACAATACAGCTCAAAGGATTTGGCATCGGTAAAGGAAAAGGGAAGAAAGGGAAGGAATCGTGGTTTTGAACCGCAATATATTTTGTCCAGTTCAGCATGAAACATGATGCTTTAGCCTAAAAAGCATCATGTTTCATGCTGAACTGGACAAAATATACCACGGTTCAAAACCGCGGTGCCTTAATTCCTTTGAGCTGGAGTGTAGTTAGTAGCAATAGTAGAAGGAGTACTAGTACAGTGTAGTATTACAGGTTGTAGTCAGTAGAAGAAGTAGCAGGGCAGTGGTACAGGTAGTGGTACTTGAAGCAACAGTAGTTGTCTTTATAGTAATAAGTAGTTAATGGTAGTCAGAGGAGTAGCTTTAGCTGTAATTCAGCACTACTTGCAAGCAGGACTTTCTGCCGTAGAATCGTTATCAATTATCAGGATAAAACTTGCAATGATTGACATACAGTACGTAGCCTAATAGAGCAAATTTGAATGGAATTATGCTTGTTTTGCAGTGTGTATGATAGCTTTGGACAGTTGCAACAGTTTGATGGGAAAAGGCAAGTAAACATAACATACACAATCTTTTATAAACCATTCATTCGATTATATGGTGGCAGTGCATGGTATAAAGTTGAAGAAAATGCAAATATAACCTTTTTTCCTCAAGTCCTGATATGAACAATACGCAAACTATGATTATGGAACACTCAGATGAGCAGATGGCAAATGCATGTAATTCCAAGTATCTCTGAGATGACCATCAGTCCAGAAAAGCCTGCTTTCTGTTATTTCCCTTAAATCCACCCTTAAGTTCAGTTGGTTTTAAGTGATGTGGGAGAACAGCTTGCATGTGGTATTACAAAATGAAACTGGAAAAAATCATAACTTTTTTATCCTTTGATGGATTTTCATCAAATCTTCACTAATATGTAGCTTTCATTTGTCCTGCTATAAAAAGCAATTTCACTTCCGGGTGGTCTTTCCCTTTAAAAACAGGTTTGGCTGTACATTATCATTTTGCATGTACTTGTGGGGGTTCTGTCTTCCTCATTTCTGACCTGCATCTTAAAAGCTTGCTTAGCCTGTTGATGTGATTATTACCATGTGACATATTCCATTTTAAAGACTTAAAGCATAATGCTATTTGATCAAAGAACATAGAAGATAATGATTAGTTTTAGTTTTAGTGAAATTTTATTTCAATTTGGCTTTTTGTAGAGTTGCCTCTAACTACTTTCTGATTACCCTTGCGGCTTGGACTTCATTGTCAACATCGCTATTTCAGCAACTCAATAAGATTTATGCTTTTAACATGAACATAATGTACCTTGTCAGCTTTGTTAGTAAATAGGCCTACATTTTTTCATTGCTGTATAAACTCCATCTTTCATTTGTATTTGACAAGAAGCTGCACCTGTCATCCAATTAACAAAATTGTATGTTTTTCATGTTTACATATGTAACTGTATGTCTGTGCAAGGGATACACTAACTTTAATGGGATTTAATAATGTATGTTTGTACAGATTTATATGTATGGTCTGTTATTGAAAGTGATTTGATATTGCCTGTGTGTAGATGTACATATAAAATATACATAATGTTATGTTGGACTTAAATTTTAGTGTACCGGCCTTAGGCAGTGTATGTAACATGTGGTGTAAACGTTGCACATGGGGTCCTGAAAGTGATTGTGCACCACAAATTGAAACAAAGTGAATTTTACTGAAGTTGTTTTTGCCTCATTGGCTTCACATGTTCAGTAGTTGTGTACCAAGTGTTAACTCTCTCATTGCCATTGGCATGGAGATATGCAGCAAGCCATTTGGGTTTCAAGACATGGGGCCCATACCATATTCACTGTAGGGGTATGATTGATCGTAAGTTCGATAGATCAATCGTAAGTTCGATAGATCAATCGTAACTTCATTTGTGAGATATCTATCTTGTATCCTTACCAAAAATAACCTATATCAATATCAATCGTAACTTGCAGTTGATATTGATTGTAACCAGTGTGAAGCTAATCATAACTTTGTGATTAATTGCAAATCACATACCTGTAGGTTTGGCAGTAGCAATAACTTCTCATTTGATTGCAAAGTTGCGACCTATTGCACCTGACTATTTGTGATACTGAAAGAGAGCCCTGGTAATGTGAGCATGAAGCATAGATCTCTAACATTCTGGATGATTTCACCCTTCATCACCCAGACATGCCAACCAGTACGATTTAGTCGTATTTAGTACGATTTTTAGAGCTGAATACAACAGTACGATTTTCCTTTAAAAAATACGATTTTCAAAAAAAAAAAAAAATCTTATTTTTTGTGTGTGCCATATTCAATGGCGAAATGCCCATTCTGTTTTGTAAAGTATCTTACCAGCATCTCACATTAGCAATTTGGGGATGTTCATTGGTTCATCGAGCACACCAGTCATGACAAAATCATGCATATTCAACCAATGCTCCATAAAAAATGCCCGATGTAGGAACTGTAAGAGACATTGATCCGTTTTTTTTTTAATGCATTTTTTGTTGGTAAAATTCAACTTTTTGGATAAAAGAATACAGTTTTTGAACTCCAGAAGTTGGCAGGTCTGGTTTAGGTGACTTCACTGATCTTTATTCTAAGATCCAAATAGATGCTCTCATACTATTGTGATAGCATGTGTTGCGAATTATACATTTGCTTTACAGCGAAGATGTCTCCCATTATTGGTAATACTGTAATCGGTATGGGATGAAAAGAGTGAAGATCAGATGAAAGAGCAAACATTTCACTTTCCCATTGTTACCAGTAAAACATTTTTCTAATATTTTCCTGGCTTGGGGCCAACAGGCCACCGGTCATGTTGAGTTTTCGTGAAAATCTGATTTTTCACTCAAAAATATGATTTTTGAGGATATTCAGTCTGATTTTTTATGTCAAGAGGTTGGCATCTCTGATCACCAGATTTTCTGGTCAACACCCTGTACCCTTCATACTCTGTTTCCTCCTTATTTCAGTAAATATGCATTAGTGGTAAGAACGCATCACCACAGCAGGATCAGTGGCCATGTTTGCCCTGTAATGCAATGTATTAGAGAATAACTTGTCAGTCTCCTTGGGCTAAGATCCAGACAGATTTGGCTTCATGTGTGTTGTAGTATGTTAATATCTTCAGTAGATTGGTTATTACAGTAGTAGCACTCTCTCAATGTCCAGACTATGGCTTGGAACCTACTTGGGCTAAGACTACTGTAAATTTTGCTTCGGACCGCATTTATCCTGTGACCAGGACTATGATTCTGATAACCCTCTAGATTTAGGCTCTATACTTAATTCGTTTTTCTTGCTAATATTGGTGTCCTAAATTGTTCATTTGTATCCATATGATGTATTATCTCATACTTTTGCTAATAAAATATTACAGTCAATTCAAAAGCCTCAAAATACACATTTTTAGTGACTTGTCCAGAATCGGTAAAGTGTGCTGAAATTAATTAGAGTTATACATATAATACAGCTCTTCCCAATGTTATCCATTATTATTGTAACTGTAAACTTTTTCTTTTCCTTTTATACTCACTTTGATTCAAAAGCATTGAAATACATAATTTCAGTGACTGGTCATAAATTGCACATTTGAAAATGTGGAAATAAATATGAAGACCTTGCTGTATTCTTATAAAAAAAAAATGGGTTAAGTCTACTGAAATCAATTGCAGTAAAGCAGCTCTACTCAATGTTACCCATACAGTAAATTGCTGTTCAAAAATGCTTCTTCTGTACTCACTCCAATTCAAAAGTCTCAACATGTTTATTTTTGATGACTGGGCATAAATGGGTTAAGCCTACTTAAATCAATTGTAGTTCTGCAGCTCTACTCAATATTATCCATACAGCAAATTGCTGTTAAAAAATGCTTCTTCTGTACTCACTCAGTCACTCTAATTCAAAAGTCTCAAAATGTTTATTTTTGATGACTGGTCATAAATGGATTAAGCCTACTTAAATAAATTGTAGTTTTGCAGCTCTACTCAATATTATCAATCATAATTATTACTGTAAACAGTCTTGTTTGCTTTCTTCACTTCAATTAAAAATCCTTGAAATACACATATTTGGTGACTTTTCCAGAAGTGGTTAAGTCTACTGAAATTGATTTCAATTTGTTATACAGCTCTATCAATTATCTATCATTATTATTACTGTAAACATTCTTTCTTTTGTTCTCTCTTTCTTTCTTTCTTTCTTCTATGCTCATTTCAATTGAAAAAACTTAGAATTGCATATTTTGGTGACTGGTCCTGAATGGGTAAAGTCTTCTGAAGTTCTAATTGATATGAATATTTATCATTATTAGTATTATTACTGTAAACTGTCTTTCTTTCTTTCTTTCTTTCTCTGTTCTATGCTCACTTCAATTGAAAAAGCTAAGAAATGCATATTTTTGGTGACTGGTCCTGAATGGGTAAAGTCTTCTGAAGTTCTAATTAATATGAATATTCATCATTATTAGTATTATTACTGTCAACTGTCTTTCTTTCTTCCACACTCACTCCTCTGCTCACCCACCCCTGCCGATACAGACTCCGTGTGTTTGAATCGGAGGATGACATGGTGCACGAATATGCCAGGTAGATTTTGTGGGGGAAGTTATGTTATAAAAGAAATCTATCAAATTGCATTCAATAGACCTCAAAGCAGAGAGTCATGTCATTGGTGGAGTAATGCATGGTGTGCTTTGTTGTTGTTGTTGTTGCTATATTTGTCATTGTTATGTTTCTTGGGGGATTTTTCCAAGGCCACAAGTATGCAGTTTAATGCTCCCAATGCCAATGGTGCATGGAATGTGTACTAAGTCAATGGGCTTTTCCTGGCTTGGTACTGAGAGGGTTAACCCCATCAGTACCAAAGTTGCATGAAATGTGTAATAAGTTAATGGACTTTTCCTGGCTTGGTATTGAGAGGGTTAACCCCATCAGTACTATGGGTGCATGCAATGTGTAATATGTCAATAGACTTTTCCTGGCGTGGTAATGAGAGGGTTAACCCCATCAATACTATAGGTGCATGCAATGTGTGATAATTCAATAGGCTTTTCCTGATGAAATAAAACCTCTGGCATGTGACTGTACCTTCATTTCCTCTTTCGAATTAGATTTACTTTCACTTAAGAAAAACAAGATGTACAAAACTGCATACACGTTTTCATCCGTTGTGGTGCACTATGCTTCATTCATGAAACACATCCATAACATACAGTACTCTATATGTTGCTGTACATGTATGTTACCAGTCAATCGCTGTGTCTCTATCTGCTTGAGAGATGAATGAATAAAGACATGATTTTATTTGTCCACAATATTCACATCTACTGTATGTTCCCTCCACCAGCATGACAGAACACATTACACATTATTGATAGTAAAAGTGTACATGTTTTGTTAATTCACAACAAACATAACATATGACCAGTAGAACCATGTGAAACAATGCATCACATAACACTAATTATTACTACAACTGTTACTGTGATGGCAGCATTTGCCATTTTTACCTTATATTTTAAGTTTGCTACCAACCACTTTGATATCATTAATATTAAGAACAGTACAGTAATAAGTGTAAAATATGACGATATGACTTTTCTGGGCAAAATATTTTGACATATTTTCTTGGATAGAGTTGATAAATGTCTTTATCATTATGCTTTTAAATATAACCATACAGTTAATGCTTGTAAATGTAAAGCTATATTATTTGTTATGTATACAGTTCATGTCAAATTGTCTGCATTTGTCATTTGAATTGTGGATATTGTTTTTCCAAATGGAATTGATCTTCTATCTTAAAGGAAATATATTGTAAAAAAAAATAGAAGAAGAGCAATTTAAGCAATCATACAGCACACAATATATATGGGAGGCACAAAATCAAAATTTTAAAAGATTGTAACTTTCTTATCCTTTGATGGATTTTTGTCAAACCATCACTGATATGTTCCTTTCATACTTCTGCTTTTATAAAAACTAACTTCAATTCAGGGTAAACTATCCCTTTAAAGACAGCCCGTCCCTTTTTCAGATCACCACAAAACCATTGAAACATTGGCAAAACATATAGAGAAGTGTTAGCAAGCTGTATATTCATAATTTGAAACTGATACGTAGTGTAAAATTCAAATAATGCACGTAAACTACGTCTGATTAATAGTCTTTACCTCAGGCTCTAGAAGCAGTTTGTGTTGAAATATCTGCTTTATTGATTCATCTGTTTATTAAATTATAATACGCATTATGAAAAAAATTGTTCGATAGAAGGGAGTATCTCCAAAGTTTGGTAATTACTCATAAAATTAGGATTTCACACATGCATAATAACCACATAGATACTGTATCAAAGACTAATCCTTTTTTTGTAGTACGAAAAAAGTCGTTTTGATATTTAACGGCTGAAATTTTTTACATATACAGAAAGCTTCAACATGCTATATTCTTAGAAATGGTCTTGAATCACACTTTCTTCAATTTATGATCGTGATAGACGATTTCAAATTTTAAGCTTGCAAAAGGGACGGACAATCTTTAAGCTTACTTTCACAAAAACAAGGCATCAACTTCTCTAAATTTCATTGAAGATCAATGCTGACGACTTTGCAGTGGTAGAGCTGCAGAATTGTATTTTCGTTTTGTGTTTAGATAAGATGTTAAATATGTTTCGAAACTATTTGACAGAGGGAATATGATGTTCATTTGAATGTTGCATTTCAATGAATTTCTGGTTTATTCTTTGCTGCAGTGACTTAGCTGCTGACAGGAAAAGGTGAGAAAAAGATCTGTCTGATTTTTTTCCTTTCATCTTCATTGCGCTTGCTGGCCCACGTAAATGTACATAATCCCTATGAGCAATTTTGTTCTTGCACAAGAAAGTTTCCCAAGGGCATAGTGATCATATAATTGACGATCAGAATTGTCTGAAAAATAAGATTTTACTCATTGGGATCCCTTTTTACATGCAGTGGAATATAGGAAGTATGAAGGAGCCTGTGTTTGGGATATTTCTGCCAATTTGAGTGCATCACTTTGATAGATTTTTTCCTGCTGTACATAACACTGTTTATTATGTGTGCTCCTCTTTCCAAATCTTTCCCATTTCAAAACCGTTTCATTCCAACCCCTGGTATTCTAAAATTATTCTAAAATTCTAAAATGTTCAATGCTCCTCCCATTCAAAAACTCTCAAATACTGACAATTCTATTCTTAAAAGTCCAACTCTCCCAATATGAACTATTAAATTCTAAAAGTAGCTCCCTGTATACCCCTCCTCTAGAAAATGTGGTCATATTACATTGATGAAATCTTATGCAATTTCTTATTCCAAAACACTACAAGGGCTCTGATGATATACCACACTTTAGATGTGAAGGTTGCATTACTTCATGAATATGTTGCGAAAGAAATGGGGTGAAAACATAACAGTTCAATAACACCCAAAATAAAGTGCATGTGTCCATAATCTTTAAGCACATATGGAATTCTTCTAATACTTGTATTTCAGGCATTTTTTAAACGTTTGATAAGCCTTCTATGCATAATATTATTCTAAGGGAAAGAAAAATTATGATAGCACTAATAAAATAATGATTTGATAATTAATTCAAATTAAAATTGCCACCGTTTGAGTCATATGATAACAGATTTCCATGCTTCTGTCATTGTTTTTTTTTAATCATTATGCAATAGATGTCTGAATGTTTTCATTTGCACATTGAGCAGACTATATTTACCCCACCCAACTTTAGAAAATTATGATTTGCATAATTTCTCAAGTGAAGTTTGGTTAAAGTCTGAATTTGTTTATCAAAAGTTTTTTAAGGACTTTATACAATATATGAAAAATGAGCATGCATTATGGCTTAGACGCCTGTAAAGAGGACTATTTTTAAGCATTGCCTTTGACAAGACAATTTTTGTTTATAAGATACAGTTCAGGCCAAAAGTTTGGGGCCACCCTCAGAATGTTAAGAAAATCATACACAGCACTGCATTCTGCAATCAAATGTATTGATACTGAATGGGCTATGGAAGTTCCATGACATCACACAAGCATGTTTCCAACAGGAATTACAGCTTAATTACCCATTTTGCAGAGCGTTTTGGCTCACATTTTGGATTCATCAAAATACCCTCCATGTGCCCTGATCACTGCTTAACAGATTCTTTGCATGTGATCTACAACCTACAAAGGCAGATAGCTCAAAAACTACAGGGAAAAACATGTTGGGACGCACCACATTGCTTATCAGTCATTTAGTACTTATCAGAATGCAGAATGAAAAGAAAATTTGAAAACTTCCCCCAATTTCTGACCCCATAAACCTGTGTACCCAATCAATTGCAACTGGCAGTAACCACACTTAGTTTGAGGAAGTACTACGTTGGTGGGTCTCTGTTTTTATGAACAAACCCACTCAGTCCCATAGGCATATATTGGCGTTGTTATTGACATGGGGTTATCAGTCCTTGGTACTGAGGGGTTTTGAGAATTGCAACAATCTGATGCACTATGTCCTTTTTTTAGTATGGATGAAGTATATGTAGATGAAAGGAACATTGCAATTGTGCATGACTTCACTTTTTTACCCTTCATTTTATGTTGTGCTTTTGCCTTCAAGATATTTGGCATGAATTTGAATTCTGTCTTTCAAATTTAGAAAAGACTATTTGGTTACATTCTTCAGTTTCATAGAATTCTGAACTGTAGAAGTAGTATTAGAAGATCTTGATGAATTAATCTAATCCACATTTTTTGTGAAATGCTGGAAAAGTTGTTTATCTGGGTTTGCTTCATTTGCAGTTTATGTATTTGAGTATTATTTTTGAAGTTAGGAAGTTATTTAAAAAGTTACTTTGTCTTGAAAGGGATAGTTCACCCTGAGATGAATTTTGTTTAACAAAAGCATGTATGTTTTATGTAAAAGAAACATAATGATGGTTTGTTAAAAAGTTACGATTGTTTAAAGTTTTGATTTTGTGATGTCACCTGCAAGGTGCTGTCCCACATATTGTGCACAATTTTTTTGAAAATTTTCTGAAAAAATATGCATTCTTTTACCTGTGCATTTGATACATCATATACCTGTTTGAGAAAAAAAAGCATTCCAGTGTCAAAAACAGAAAGAGAGCAATTTGTGTAATAATACTACACCCAACTTATGGGAGAGCACCTTGCATGTGACTTCACAAAATTAAAATTTCAAAAGATCACAACTTTCTTATCCTTTGGTGGATTTTCGTCAAACCTTCACTTATACAAGTACAGCATGTTTCTTTCATGTTACTGCTTTTTTTTTTTAAACCAACTAATCTTTGGGGTGAATTATCCCTTAGTACCCCTGATCCCATTTTTGTCTCGCCCACGGGAGGTGAAGGCGAGACTAAGGGATCCAAATGGCGTCCGTCCGTCGTCCGTTCGTCGTCCGTCCGTCGTCCGTCGTCCGTCCGTCGTCCGTCGTCCGTCGTCCATCCGTCATTCGTCGTCCGTCACAAATGTTAAAGTTTACCTGCAAGACTCTCTTATGATCCATAACTTCACATGGGTTGCTTGGATTACAACCTAACTTGGGTCATAGATGCACTGGGGGTACCTTCATGTTATGGTGGCGTTGGAGGTCACAGGATAAGGTCAAAGGTCATTTGAGGTCATACGTTAAAGTTTACCTGCAAGACTGTCTTTTGACAAATAACTTCACATAGGTTGCTTGGATTACAACCTAACTTGGGTCATAGATGCACTGGGGGTACCTTCATGTTATGGTGGCGTTGGAGGTCACAGGATAAGGTCGAAGGTCATTTGAGGTCATACGTTAAAGTTTACCTGCAAGACTCTCTTTTGACAAATAACTTCACATAGGTTGCTTGGATTACAACCTAACTTGGGTCATAGATGCACTGGGGGTACCTTCATGTTATGGTACCGTTGGAGGTCACAGGATAAGGTCAAAGGTCATTTGAGGTCATACGTTAAAGTTTACTTGCAAGACTCTCTTATCACACATAACTCATCACATGTTGCTACAATGGCAATCATACTTGGATGATGGATGCACTGATAAGTTGGATTTTAAGTTTAAGATCTTGCTACTTGCTTTCCACTGTTTTCATGACATAGCTCCTTCTTATCTATCAGTTAGTTGTAAAGTACGAACCTGTACGGAATTTAAGGTCAATTCAGAAAGACCTTTACAATGTACCTGTAGTCAGAACAAAGTGGTATGGTAAAAGGGGCTTTGCGCATGCTGCGCCAGAACTGTGGAATAGTATCCCATGCAGTGTGAGGCAAGCTAACACAGTTGAGCAATTTAAAACTGCTCTGAAAACATACTTATTTAATTAAGCTACATTTTACTTAGTACAAGACATTCACCTCGCAGCAACTTTCCCTCTCTTCTTCTTCTTAATTTTCTTTTTCCTTTTAAGCGCTTTGAGACCTTTTTCAAAAGTATAATGCGCTATACAAGAACTGTTATATTATTATTATTATTATTATTACCCACTCATATACTGAGCAGTGCGATTCCCACGTAATCTGACGCATGGACAAAGGGCGACATGCTATGAATAAACTTCAAATTCCTTTAATATCCCGGTACACTGTAGGGCAGATTTAAACCACACCCCTTGTGTTACTGCAGGTCTATGGCAAATTGTAGCAACAGGTCAAAGATATACGTCTGTATCTGTCGCTGACCATCCAGTTCTCGTTATTGCCTGGCTAGTCATTTGGCTAAATACTGACCCATGCACTGGATTCACATGAGCCCCGTTCATATACCATAGACCGCTATTATAACTGTTGCATGTCAGTAAGCAAGTTCCCAACGAACCGCAAAAGCACCGTTCATCATGTACACCCCAAAAAACGTAATGTTGCGTTGTTTTGGGCAGTGGGACTCTCTCCAAACCAATGGTGACATGCTCTGCTCAGCCGTACGAGCGGTGGGATTAGCAACCCACGTGGCAGAGTGCGATGCACAAGGCGCAACATTTACGACTATTTTGCGGACACAGTTTATAAGATTCGCTTACTGCAATATTGCGGTATTATTACTAGGCCTCGATCCTCGAGAAAGCCGCAAAATAAGTGCAAAAAAGGAGGAAGCAAATACCGCATTATTTGAGCAATTCCTGTTCATATACGCAGCTATCGGTAATGCATTGGCAAAATTGCCCCAAATGTTGCGCCTTTTTTTATACGATTTACGGTTTATACGAACTGGGTTATACAGTGAAACCTGCTCTTGTGACCACCTGTCTATGAAGACCACCTGTCTATAAAGATCACCTGTCTATAAAGACTACCTGTTTGTAAATACCACCTGTCTGATAAAGACTACCTGTCTACAAAGACTACCTGTCTGTAAAGACCACCTGTCTATAAAGACCACCTGTCTATAAAGACCATTGTTTATAAAGACCACCTGTCTATAAAGACCACCTGTCTATAAAGACCACCTGTCTATAAAGACCACC
Source organism: Arbacia lixula (assembly GCA_963669155.1). Lineage (NCBI taxonomy): Eukaryota > Metazoa > Echinodermata > Echinoidea > Arbacioida > Arbaciidae > Arbacia > Arbacia lixula. Next base: position 2,299,942 of record OZ022594.1, on the reverse strand, counting down.
TGTCTATTAAGACCACCTGTCTATAAAGACCACCTGTCTATAAAGACCACCTGTCTATAAAGACCACCTGTCTATAAAGACCACCTGTCTATAAAGACCACCTGTCTATTAAGACCACCTGTCTATAAAGACCACCTGTCTGTAAAGACCACCTGTCTATAAAGACCACCTGTCTGTAAAGACCACCTGTCTATTAAGACCACCTGTCTATTAAGACCACCTGTCTATAAAGACCACCTGTCTATAAAGACCACCTGTCTTTAAAGACCACCTGTCTGTAAAGACCACCTGTCTGTAAAGTAAATGTTTCTCATACAAACCTGTATTAAGGTAACTTGTACAAAGAGACCATTAGCTCACAAAGATCACATTGATTGTCGCACAAGAGTGATCTTTCTATACAGGTTTTCCTTTTCAAGCAGTCCTGAATCAGGTCTGACTTGGAGTATGGCTTAGATATGTGAAGACAACTTCCAACCACTTTGTGTACATACTGCAATAGCTGATATTTCATTTCATTCATTTTCATTTCAAATTAACAAATTACATGTATAATTCACGGTATACATGTACATAGGGCAAAATGAAAACTACAAATAAAGCCAAATGGCCTTGTGGAGGCATAGTGCCCCATTCATTGTTGCCATAGTTTACCTGTACATCAAGAAAAAAACCATACAAGTCAAATTGACAGAATATGAGTTTCAAATCAAGATTGTGTGCATAACACAGAATGATGGGTTTGCGTCAGTGATAGTCAGATGTAAGATGCTGCTTTAGGTTTGTTTTAGATAAGGTTAAAATGTGGGTAAAAGTGGTCTATGAGCGGTAATATAACAAAGATGATAGCAAAGGTCATTGTTGTGATTGATCTGAATCGATCACAAGTCCAATCCATTATCTCTGATGTTCAGATTTAGGATTGATATAAATTGCAAATCAAGATGCAATCAATCATTTACAGGGCTGTTGATATGTTAGTCATTTATTTTTGTGTACTAGCAGTTGTACTTTTGTGACTTAAAGATTGTCCGTCCCTTTTGCAAGCTTAAAATTTGAAATCGTCTATCACGATCGTAAATTGAAGAAAGTGTGATTCAAGACCATTTCTAAGAATATAGCATGTTCAAGCTTTCTGTGTGTGGAAAAATTTCAGCCGTTAAATTTCAAACTGACTTTTTTCGTACTATGAAAAAAGTATTAGTCTTTGTTACAGCATCTATGTGGTTATTATGCACGTGTGAAATCCTAATTTTATGAGTAATTACCAAACTTTGGAGATGATTCCTTCTAATGCGTTTTATAATTTAATAAACAGATTAATAAATAAAGCAGATATTTCAACAGAAACTGCTAAGAGCCTGAGGTAAAGACTAGTAATCAGACGTTGTTTACGTGCATTATTTGAATTTTACGCTACGTATCAGTTTCAAATTTTGAATAAACAGCTTGCTAACACTTCTCTATATATTTTGCCAATGTTCCGATGGTTTTGTGGTGATCTGAAAATGGGACGGGCTGTCTTTAAGTTACTTTGTGTGTTCTACTCTACTTTGAAAAAAGGAAGCAAGTGACAAATCACTAAAATTTGAGTTATCAATGTTTTTATATTATATCAAGCATTCATTCAAACACATGAAGGATAGAAAAGAAATATTCATCTTGCTGTGAGATATGCAAGCTAACATGATGTGGTGTTGCACTGATTCAAATGCAAGTGACATACACAATTGCTAAGTTACAAGAGCATTTTTTTTATTTCCTTGCTTTCTTTTGTCAAATCAGGTTAGTATTGCACTGTCATTATGCTGTTTAATGATGTCATTAAAGTTTCAAGCGCATGTTCATTGTGTTTGCATGTAACCTATATCCATCCACCTTCCATGAATCACTTTTCCAATGCTGACACGTTTATTTGGAAGAATGAATTGTTCATCACATCACATCACATCACAATCTTCAAAATATGTTTATTCCATCCTGTATTTATATTCCCTGCTCATGTCCATGTCCATTTATGTTTTTTTTTTAAAGATTTATTTGATTAAAGGGCATTGTGACCCTACTAATATATTAAATTAAAAAATAATTAAAAATGAAAAATATAGATAACGATTACAATCCAGTGATTGAAACACTTATGGACACAAATCATTTCCTTAATGGTACATCTGACTTTATTCAAACCATTCCTAATCTATGTCTCTGATTCCTCAATTGTTATGTACATGTAATTCAATTTATCAGCAGGGTTGTATTGCTCTATGAATATTCATGTAACTTTATATGTTTGTCGCAATGTTAGAAAGTGGTCTTATTTTTGAAGTGCTGTACAGCTTTTTGTATACATTTAACATTCATTGAGAGGTGCATGATGTCACTTAATCAAGTTCATAATCTTAAACCAAAATACTATGACCTGTTTCGTTAACATAGCTTTATAGCTTTTTTGGATTGCTTGGGCTTGTGTGGTGTATATTCTTGCTGGCAAATTTTCTGAAATGCTCATATATTTAGAAAATTATTGTTCTAAAGATAAAATATAGAAAGTTGCAGCAGGCAACAAATATTTTGACTGCTTGCTCCAATTGCTTTATTTTAATCTATTTTTTTTGTAACTTTGGTTTTTAAGAATGTAAATTTGATTGCTTAAGTCTACAAAACATGTATTAGATGTAATATTGTTTTCTGTTGAAATGTTCATTTATGCATAGTGAAAAAGATTGATTTTGATAGTATTGAAATCTTCATATTTTTGTGTTACAAGCATAAGTAAGATATAAAGGGTGTGTACATGTATAATAAAATAATAATAGAGCACATTTATAACGCGCCTAATACTATGTTTCTAGGCGCTGAGCAGCCTGGTTAATCCTGCAGATGCGACTGCGTACAACTGCACAGTTGATTGCGCGCATATGAGCTCAATCAAGTGCGCGTAAAATAGCGCAATCGCGCGCTCTTGTAACGCGCCGTCTCTGCCAAGGTGAACGCAATTTATTGCAGTTGATTGCGTTCTCGATCAAATGAGCTCATACGCTCGCGATCAGCTGTGCGGTTGAACGCAGGCGACACTGTATATATGGTTTTTGTTCTTCACTCTTGCTTCTTTGATTTATCCTTGTGATGTCATCAAAATGATGAGATCAAAGAAAATCTAAGCCTGGTATTGATATGCGGTTAACGTTTGTTTAGTCCGTTGAACTTCATCAATCCTGATATAACATAAATCTAACTTATTTTTTTTCATTTCTTTTTGCAAATTTGTCCAACAGTTTCCCCAGTCTGGAAGAGCTGGTGTTTCATATGTTGAGCGAGGGAGATGGAACGATTTCAGTCAGCAAGTTCTTTGATGTAAGTATAGTAATAAGGAGTGGGCTAGAAGAGTAATGAATGGGGGAGGGGGTCGCTACCCGTGGTTAGAATCAGTGAGGAAGGGGAGATACCAAAAAGAGAAGGAAAGAAAGGGGAGAGGGGAATGAAGGGAGAGAGACTGAAAGAGGGAGAGGGTGAGGTAGGGAGGGAGGGAGGGAAGGAGGGAGGGAGGGAGGGAGGGAGGGAGGGAAGGAAGAAGGGAAGGAGGGAGGGAGGGTGGGAGGGAGGGAGGGTGGGAGGGAGGGAGGGAGGGAGGGAGGGAGGGAGGGAGGGAGGGAGGGAGGGTGGGAGGGAGGGAGGGAGGGAGGGAGGGAGGGAGGAGGGAGGGAGGGAGGGAGGAGAGGGAGGGAGGGAGAGAGGGGGGGAGGGAGGGAGGGAGGGAGGGAGGGAGGGAGGGAGGGAGGGAGAGAGGGAGAGAGGGGGGGAGGGAGGGAGGGGAGGGAGGGAGGGAGGGAGGGAGGGAGGGAGGGAGGAGAGGGAGGGAGGGAGGGAGGGAGGAGGGAGGGAGGGAGGGAGGGAGGGAGGGAGAGAGAGAGAGAGAGAGAGAGAGAGAGAGAGAGAGAGAGAGGAGAGAGAGAGAGAGAGAGGGAGAGGGGAGGGAGGGAGAGGGGGAGGTAGGGAGGGAGGGAAGGAGGAAGGGAGGGAGGGAGGGAGGGAGGAGGGAGGGAGGGAGGGAGGGAGGGAGGGAGGGAGGGAGGGAGGGAGAGAGAGAGAGAGAGAGAGAGAGAGAGAGAGAGAGAGAGAGAGAGAGAGATGGAGAGAGAGAGAGAGAGAGGGAGGGAGAGGGGAGGGAGGGAGAGGG
>OZ022594.1:2227638-2295565 GCA_963669155.1 Arbacia lixula | reverse complement strand
AATCTCACTTCAGAGGAGTTCAAAGAGTGAGAACCACACCTCCAATCTCCTGCAGTATTACTGTCTTAAGGCAGAGAAGCCATTTCACAAACATTGTAATACAAAGTGCAGGAGTTGATATTATCATTGATTGCTATTTGTGTATTTTTGTAATACATGTGAGCACAAATCATATAACAGCATTTGTTTGTTACATGAAGGGTCGAATGTAAGGTAGCAGTTTTAGAAAAGTCATGAAACTTTTCGTGGATCAGCAATATACCCTAATGGCCCTTTCCTCACTATGATTTCTTAACCCCGTTTGTTCTTCTACCCTGTAGTTGCATCTCAGATAACATCGTGCTGATTGGCCGGGCCCTTCAGAACAAGTTCATCATACCAGACTTTCCTGACTTTGCCGCTATCATTCAAGAAACCTACGAAGAGGGAAAGAGCAATGACCACGGAGCGGTAAGGCTGACAGGACTTTCAAATCTAAAATTACAATTATTCTCTCTGTTTTTCCCTTTTTGTTGAGGTTTGGGATTAGCTGAGAACAGAAATTAAAAAAAATATGACATATATTTATATTGAACAATTAGAAGTTTCATTATGCATATACTGTTACAAATGAAGAGAATTTCACCTTCATTTTAAGCTCATTGAATCTTTGTGCATATATATGCTGTTGGTGTATTATATTTACTGGTGTATTATGTTTACTTGTGTATGTTATATGTTTATTGTTATGCATACATGTTTGTAAATACATCATGTAGGAAATCATGGAAGAACAGTTACTCTGTTATTAACCATTGACGGAGCTACCCTATTGAAATAATACCAAGTGAATAAATAAATGAAATATGAGATAAATAAATAAATACTACTACTTTTATTACTACTACATCATTCTTGGCTAGATTTTAGTGAAAGGGCTTTCTGGGGTAATTTCAATTACATCATTTTTGTTATGAATTAGGTAGTTACTTGACCTCTCATGATAAAATATTGCTCTCGAGGTATTGACTGATTAATGTATTATTTTAATATAAATTTAAGAAAATGGTAAGAAAGCATGAGTTTGCAAAGGAAGTTTAGAGGAAGCATTGCTTTTGTAAACATCTTGTACCCAAATATTATGATTATTGCTTTTTCTTATGTGTGTTATTAATTTGTTTAAAAATGTTATCTTGTTTTAACTACTGGTGTGCAATTACTTTTGTCACCACTGTAATTAAGTCCTAGGACTGCCATCATAGATTGTTTTAAATGAATACCATGTACTACTACTACTACTACTACTACTACTACTACTACTACAAATAAATAAATAAATGGATAAATACCCCCATCGCATGTCAACCCACAGCTAGCGGACTACATCCCACAGCTAGCCCGGCAGGACCCCACAGGTTGGGGGGTGAGTGTCTGCACTGTGGACGGCCAGCGCTGCTCCTTTGGGGACACGGAGGTGCCCTTCTCCTTCCAGTCCTGCTCCAAGGCGCCCGCCTACGCCCTGGCCTCCACCCTCATGGGGGCAGACTACGTGCATAGACATGTGGGCTTTGAACCTAGCGGCCAGCCTTTCAACGCTCTCTTCCTCAACAACAGCAGTGAGTTCTAACAATATTGATAAATGACAATGATGTTAAAATAATAATTATTATAACAATACCAATAATGATGGTAATGATATGGGGGCTGACAGACACATGGGTTTTGAACCTAGCGACCAGCCTTTCAACGCTCTCTTCCTCAACAACAGCAGTGAGTTCTAACAATATTGATAAATGACAATGATGTTAAAATAATAATTATTATAACAATACCAATAATGATGGTAATGATATGGGGGCTGACAGACACATGGGTTTTGAACCTAGCGACCAGCCTTTCAACGCTCTCTTCCTTAACAACAGCAGTGAGTTCTAACAATATTGATAAATGACGATGATGATCAAATAATAACAATAATAATTATAACAATACCAATAATGATGGTAATGATATGGGGGCCGACAGACATGTGGGCTTTGAACCTAGCGGCCAGCCTTTCAACGCGCTCTTCCTCAACAACAGCAGTGAGTTCTAACAATATTGATAAATGATGATGATGATAAAATAATAATTATAACAATACCAATAATGATGGTGATGATATGGGGGCCGACAGACGCATGGGCTTTGAACCTAGCGGCCAGCCTTTCAACGCTCTCTTCCTCAACAACAGCAGTGAGTTCTAACAATATTGATAAATGATGATGATAATCAAATAATGACAATCATAATTATAACAATACCAATAATGATGGTAATGATATGGGCGCTGACAGACGCATGGGCTTTGAACCTAGCGGCCAGCCTTTCAATGCTCTCTTCCTTAACAACAGCAGTGAGTTCTAACAATATTGATAAATGACGATGATGATCAAATAATAACAATAATAATTATAACAATACCAATAATGATGGTAATGATATGGGGGCCGACAGACATGTGGGCTTTGAACCTAGCGGCCAGCCTTTCAATGCTCTCTTCCTTAACAACAGCAGTGAGTTCTAACAATATTGATAAATGACGATGATGATCAAATAATAACAATAATAATTATAACAATACCAATAATGATGGTAATGATATGGGGGCCGACAGACATGTGGGCTTTGAACCTAGCGGCCAGCTTTTCAACGCGCTCTTCCTTAACAACAGCAGTGAGTTCTAACAATATTGATAAATGATGATGATGATAAAATAATAATTATAACAATACCAATAATGATGGTGATGATATGGGGGCCGACAGACGCATGGGCTTTGAACCTAGCGGCCAGCCTTTCAATGCTCTCTTCCTCAACAACAGCAGTGAAATTAAACAATATTGATGATAAAAATGATGATAATGTAAATAATGATTTGAATAACAATCATGATAATTGGAGCCATGTCAATAACAATAGAAATGAAAATCATAATCATAGTAAGCAGAAGATAATAAAGATGATTATTATGCTTATGGAAATAAAATCAAGAGCAATTATGATACAGATAATAGTAATAATCGTAATAATCAGAATAATAATGATGATAATAGTCATTATAAAAATGAACAATGATACAAAAAGCAGTGCTCTTGAAATCTTCACTGCTAAAATGCTAAAATCTTCCATGTTTTGTTGTTTCTTTATCAGATATGCCCCACAACCCCATGCTGAATTCAGGCGCTATTGTCAACTCTTCGCTCATTAAGGTAAGTTGAAATGCAATCAGCCTTAAGGCTTATGGGAACACTGATATTGATATCGCAGTCTTTGTGTGAATGATATTGCCAAATTCATCGCCAATAAGATGTTACAAATTAAGCGAACACAATGCAAAAAATTGAACGCACAATTGCATCTGATACATTTAGAAAGGCATTGTAAATTAAATGTTACATGAAATTTTTGCTATATGACTTTGCAATTACTGGGAGTCGGTTCCGGTGTTGCATTGCAGTGGCAAAGGGCTTCCACAGCAAAGCACACCTTGCTACTCTAATGCAGCTACTGTAAGCCTGGTAATTCTTGGGCGACATTTATTTTTGCAATTTTCATGCAACGCAGAGCAAGCATGAATTTAATATCACCGCCAAGTCAAACCCAGCATGCTATTCTAAGCAGGTTAGATGCACAAGTCTATCGGGTATTCTGCCATTTGGTCCAATCCCATTTGGTCCACTCACCATTTTGTTTACCATCACATGCTGATATGTATGGGTTAGGGTTAGGGTAGGGGGTCTGGATTAGGGATAATGGTTGAGGTTATGGCGTAGATTAGAGTTGTTGATAAGTTAACCCAATATTGTAATCTAAAACGGCATTTTTAAGGGGTTCCTTGTAGACGAAATGGTGTGTGGACCAACTAGGATTGGACCAAATGGCAATAAACCATTCTGGAGTTATTAGTACTGATATTCAACATGTGAGCGTGTTGCATGCTGTGGCGGATTGCACAGCCATTAGCTTTTTATGATAATGCTTTATTCTGGGCTGTGTTGATGATTTTAATACATTGGGTGGATTGTTTTGAAGTAACAAGTATTTCTTGGTTGAAAAAATATCATCCCGCAAAACTGTTGAAGGTGGCTGTGCCGCGAAAATGTATTCGTGTGAAAATAAGCGGTTTTACAGTATCAGAAAAATGAATACCCAATTTATCAAGCCACTGAGGCTTTTATGGGTAAACCGTTTTCTTCATTGTCTATACTTACATATGAATTCACTCTAAATACTCATGCTGTGCCGATTTTTATCAACCGTCACTATTGCCGATCAGTCACTATTCATTGATATTTTCCTATGTTAATTCATATGCAGATGTAATACATGTTTCAATTTTGTATACATATTTTTAATTGTACATATCAAATGAATGAAATGAATAAATGAATGAATTGCCTACTGGATTATTCCTTCAGGACCTGATGTTTGTGAATTTTCTGTGTATTTTCTATGTTTATATCTTTCAGCCTGAGCTAAACCCAGCGGACAGGTTTGACTTCATCATGTCAAAGTTCAAGGAGGCGGCAGGGGGCGGCTTCATCGGCTTCAGCAACGCAACGTAAGCACCGCACCACTCTCTGGCACATGAAAACAGAAATGGAAATTAGCTTTAAGCGTAATTATGTCGAATGTTTCAGTAACTTAACGTAAGCACCGCATTTCAAATTCATGTGGGAGGATTAGATTACTTAGAGTGATTAGAGGAATTGAAGGCCTCTTGCAGGTCAAAAAAATAGAATTGTGTATAAAATACTATTGAAAAATAAGAAAATATTGTAGAAAAACAGAAATAGAAACTAACTTAAAGTGGAATTATGTTGATTGCGAGATTGCGATTTGAGTTTTGGACGGGTTGGTAACTGTAGTCTTGAGATCTGAGACCTCAACAGCGCACGTTATGGCTGTACGCACTGCGGTGCTGTATCACCGACTGATGTGGTGACCCGTACAAGATGGTATATGAATGTAGACTGGTCGCTGAGAAACACGCAGTTTCAAATGTAAACATGAAAATTGTTTTAAACTTTTTCTGAAAAGTTTTGTGGACCTGTGACCATGAGATTTCATACATCTTATCATTTCGGATGATGCTGATCCAGGCTGAGTGTCATGAGTTTTGTAAGAGGGACCAATATCTCTAACATGTAACAATAGTCATCAGTATATTTCTGGAATAGATACCTTTTTTCAGTTTGACTGAGAGAGGGAGTGAGTAGGTACATGGATGAGTGAGGTTGATAAACAACTCTACAACTCAAGGCAAACAACTCATCTAAGAAGATGCTACTTACAGTTCAACCTCTATTATACGGCCATCGATTTTCCGGCCGTCTCTGTTAACCGGACGCCGACTCACTGCTTTTTTCAATGTTTTTTAAAAATAATGTTTTTATGAGTTTTTAGTGCAAAAATCACTTCAAACAAACACACATGCTACCACAATCATGCGAATACACTGTGGGACATTCTAGCAATCACTGCAATCGAGATTATAGAGATTAGTTTCCACCGTATTCATGACTCCTTTCTCAGCAGCGTTATCATAGATACGGACAGCTGTTGAGTCAACACGCATGAAGTAGTAATGTCACAACACAGTAACACTCACGCTTGTCAAAATTTGTATCTGCCACTGTACCAACAGGGCATTAGAATCCGTTCTTATCGGATCCATCGGGACACCAAAAATATTTTGACAACCATAACAATAGTCATCATATTTTGTAATTTTTTCTCCTCCTCTGTTTCTCAACGGACCCAGCTTCTTGTCAGAGAAAAAGACAGGAGCAAGGAACTTTGCGCTTGCGTACCTCCTTCAAGACTACAATTGTTTCCCAGCAGGAGCTGATCCCATGGACACGCTGGAGCTCTATTTTCAGGTAAAATCTTGAAGGATCATTAAAGGGACAGTCCACCCTGAAATTAATGGGATGGTCCACCCTGAAGTTATGTTGGGTTTGATGAAAGCAGAAAACATGACAGAAACATATTAGTGGAGGTTGGATAATAATCTGTCAAAGGATATGAAAGTTATGAGTTGTTATGAGGTTGTTATGAGGTGCTCTCCCATATGTTGTTTACTACTTTTGGGGGAAATGTCCATTTTCTCAAAAAGATATATACCATTTTACTTTCGCATTTGATATGTTGTTTGACACATGTCTGTAATGGATTTTCATCAAACCTTCACTGATATGTTTCTTTCATGTCTCTGCTTATATCAAATCCAACTCAACTTAGGGGTAGACTCCCATTACCCGGTAATACATTTCTACATGAGCAATGAACACAAATCTCAAAGAGCATTTTGTGCATTGATATTTAGATATTTGAGAAATAACAATTAACTCTCTTTTTTACATTCCCAAATCAAGACAACATTGAAGATTTGAATAAGCGCTGGAACACAAAAATCTCTCTGTATAACTTTGGTAATGGGACAGTCTTCAATCTCCATTGACACAAATCAGCGGGGTGTTTCACCAAACTGTTCTTAAGCTACGAACGACTTTAGGCACGACCGGTGACCCTTTCTTGTGCTAAATGAGATACCCCGACTTATTCCTGTTTTAACATAGTGGGAGTTTTTTTCGGACAATCCTAATCAAATTTGATAAATCATAAACTGTGTAATCAGACGCTGCGTAACAACAAGAGTTTTAATTTATAAAGATCAGATTTCCACTTTTGCTGATGGGAATCAAAATCATTGAGAATCTGCTTTAGCACAAGAAAGGGTCACCAGTCATGCGTAAAGTAATCCGTAGCTTACAAACAGCTTGGTGAACCCCCCCCAGGAAAATAAGTTTATTTCCCGTTTTCATGGTCTAATTATTTAATATTATTTGATTATTTCTGACGAGTACACTTTTGGGTAGATACAAAATATATGTCTGAATACAAACTTCTCCATCTCTCTACCCCCTCTCCCCCCCCTCTCCCCCCTCCCCCCCTTCCCCCCCTCTCCCCCCCTCTCCCCCCCTCTCCCCCCCTCTCCCCCCCCTCTCCCCCCTCTCCCCCCCTCTCCCCCCCTCTCCCCCCCTCTCCCCCCCTCTCCCCCCTCTCCCCCCTTCCCCCCTCTCCCCCCCCTCTCCCCCTCTCCCCCCCTCCCCCTCCCCCTTCTTCTTATTTTACCCTTCCAGATCTGCTCCCTGGAGATCAACTGCCAGTCGGGCAGTGTCATTGCAGCCACCCTGGCCAATGGGGGTATCTGTCCTCTGACAGGGAAGAAGGTCTTTGAGTCGGTGGCTGTCCGAGACACGCTGAGTCTCATGCTGTCCTGCGGCATGTACGACTTCTCTGGACAGTTTGCTTTCCAGGTAAACCTTGCCCATCTTTGAAGACACGGTGTCCCTTTTGCAGGTCAAAAAAAAATGGCAAAAAACATGGAAAATGGAGGAAAATACTGTAGAAGAATTTCACTCTCAGTGATAGAAATGGAAACCGACTTAAAGCACAATTATAATGATTGCTAGAATTCAAGAAGGTTCTGAATGCGTCGTCCGAAACATATAGCCTAGAGACCAAATGTTCATGATTGTGTGAGATTTCATACACATGTTCATTATGGTATACTTCAGATCCATGCCCGAATTTCATGACTTTTGTGTAATGGCCACCCTGTCATTAAAGGGTTTTTCTTTCAAAAGCATTTTTTTATGCCTCCGCCACGAAGTGGCCGGAGGCATTATGTTTTCGGGTTGTCCGTCCGTCCGTCCGTCCGTACGTCCGTACGTACGTCCGGAATCCGTTTAGGCAATATCTTGAGAACCGTTAAGCGGATTTGCTTCAAACTTGGTACATGTGTGTATTGCATTAAACTAATGAAGTGTGTAAAATTGGGGTCAAATCTGATAAGAGGTCAGAGGTCAAAGGTCAATGAACTTTGTAAAAATTGCCCCAAAATGACCTTTTCCACAATAAATCCAAATCCAAGGATGCAATTCTCATTTAACATGGTACAAAGATGGATCACTGCTTGGGGATGGACTGGTGACATTTTTGGTAAAATTCCTGAAAGGTCAGAGGTCAAAGGTCAATGAAATTTGTGAAAATTTGCCCAAAATTGACCTTTTTCACAATAAATCCAAATCCAAGGATGCAATTCTCATTAAACATGGTACAATGATAGATCACTACTTGGGGATAGACTAGTGACATTTTTGGTTAAATTTCTGAAAGTTCAGAGGTCAAAGGTCAATGAACTTTGCCAAACTTGGCTAGAAATTGCCCCAAACTTTAAATTTTCACAATAAATCCAAATCCAATGGTGCAATTCCAACCAAACATAGTGAAGCGATAGATCACTACTTGGGGGTAGACTGGTGACATTGTTGGTGAAATTGCTGGAAGGTCAGAGGTCAAAGGTCAATGAACATTGCAAAAATTGATATTTTTCACATTAAACCCAAATCTAAATCCAGTGGCGCAATTCTAACCAAACATTGTACAGAGATGTATCACTTCATGGAGGTAGACTGATGAAAGTTTGGGTAAAACTCCTGAGAGTTCTAAGGTCAAAGGTCAATGAACTTTACCAAAAATTAGCTAAAAATTGCCCCCAAAGTAATAATTTTCAAAATATATCCAAATCCAATGGAGCAGTACCAACCAAACAGGATGCAAAGATGGATCACTACTAGAATGATGACATTTTTTGGTGAAATTTCTCATAGGTCAGGGATCAAAGGTCAATGAACTTTGCCAACATTGGCTAAAAATTGCCCCCAAATAGATATTTTTCACATTGAATCCAATACTAATAATTCCATTCAAACCAAACATAGTACAGAGGTGTATCACTTCAAGGAGGTAGATTGGTGAAGTTTGGGTAAAAGGTCAATGAACTTCACCCCAAATTGTCTAATTTTAAACAAACTTGATATAGAAGGATGGATTTAGACAGACTGGTTAGACTGGAAGTCAAATAAGTAAGAGGTCGAAAGTCAATGCTAAACTTGAAAAAAACACAATGTGATATTTTCATATCACATAGAAGCTTTGGTACATTGCCCACTGAACATTCACATTTTCTGAGGATAGCAAAGAGGCGGAGGCATATTTATCGACTGTGTGGCAGTCGAATTGCTCTAGTTTTCAATAGAGTTTAAAGAAAATTTGAGTGAAATCTAGCAAAAAAAACAAAAGTTGTAAATTGATATAATTTGACAAATTTGAAATGTTTTGGTTTATGGTTGTAGGTTGGCATGCCAGCGAAGTCAGGAGTGTCTGGCGGTATTCTCCTGGTCATACCCAACATCATGGGGATCATGTTGTGGTCGCCGCTCCTTGATGGCTTTGGCAACAGCACCAGAGGCATCCAGTTCTGCCAGGTAATTACTATTATTTGTCTTTCTTCAAATTGGCAACACTTCAACATATAATCACAGTACTCTCCTTTAGCTGAACATGCATTGCCCTGTAAATTGAACATTGTCCAAAAGAAAATCAATTTTTTTTCAACATGTTGGCAATTTTAAGATTTGATATTTAATATTTGGAATTCTCATTTTTTTGCTTGCCTTGTAGGATTTGGTGACCCATTTCAACTTCCACAACTACGACAATCTGAGGCATCACTCAGCAAAGAAGATTGACCCAGTCACTCAGAGAACGCACAGCCAGGTAGGAGAATCTTTCACATCATTGGGCGTGTTTATCATCTTTTCAGAATATGACATGCGTTTCCAAAGGCCTTTACGAATGCGTTTCCAAACGCGTTTAAAAAAACAGTGCGTTAATCAACTCAATCGCCCAAGTCGAAAACCGGCCTTGTCACTGCACAGCTTTACTGTGCCGTTACATGTGCACTGTAGTACAATAGTGTGCGATCGATGTGTTTTCTTGGCGTGGCGCGCATGTTTTCAGAAATCGGAAACATGTGGTGTAAAGGCGTTTCAAAACAGCTTTGCGTTTATCTCGCTTCTCTAAACGCGTTTCTGGCTCAAACATATTTAGGATCGCACAAATTTGTTCCAAAACATCTTTTCGAACCCCATAGTCAAAACACCTTTGCATTTATCAACTCCCTGAAACGTGTTTAAAAACATTTAAACGTGTTTCGAAACCTTAATTCTACCAAAAAAAGAGTTGATGAACACGCCCATTGGTTACTTGATTGATTGATTGAATAAGTGAGTGAATGAGCAGGTAAAGCAGTCAGTAAATAAGTAGATGCAAGAGTATGATTCAATCAAGTCGGGTAGTATTCCCAAGTTCTATGGACAAGTTCTTTCCAGCGGTTACCATCCATCATCAATTTAACTATTTCCTGTGTTTCTTGGAGACCAGTGTCTTTTCGTAGATAATCGATTATGTTCTCCCAGGTCTTCCCCTTTATGTTTTTCCATGGAGGGGCTCCCACAATATTACTGCGTGGAGTGTCAGTTCAGGGTGTCTTTGTGCGTGTCCAGCAAGTTTTAATCTTCTCTGTGTCACTTTTGAGCTGACCCTCGGGAGATTGCTGTATAGCTCTGAGTTTCTCATTCTCAATGTACTGATTGATATTTAGAGCCATTCTGAGCATTCTTGTATAACTCCCATCCAGCATGTTAGTAAGCCACATAGTGAGGGTATGATTCAATTCAATTCAATACAATTCAACTTTATTTCACTCAATGTAATACATGGTAGATATACACATGAACATAAATGGAAGATAAATATATAATACACAAAAAACATATTGCTTGAGAAGATAGCAGCCAGGAAGGATGAACCTTATGAAGGGCCAACCCCAAAATGATATTGATCGCTTGAAAATCTGTGAAGTTAGGCAATAACAAAAATAGAACTAGAACAAAACTCCCCCCAAAACATATTACATTAGACTACAATACAATGCCAAAAAATTATGGCAGTCAAAAGTAAATAATAGTAAATATATTTCTGGAATAGATACTTTTTTTTCAGTTTGACCGGGGGAGAGAGTGAGTAGGTACATGGATGAGTGAGGTTGATAAACAACTCTACAACTCATCTAAGAAGACGCTACTTACATGGTAATTGAAAAGAAATTGTATGCACATAACCATAGCGTGGGGATAGCGTGCTTAATCCTGTAAACAAATGAAAAACAAGTCAGAAGGAAAAATCTTGGAACCGGAGAGATTCAAACTTGCACTGAGCAGCGACTTAACCACCAGGCCAATGACAAAGCACCAAATACCTAAGAGTCCGATGCATTCTGACTCTGTGATATTGCGTCCATCACCATAAGAACATGGAATTGTTATTTTTGTTGACATTGTCATTGTCATTATCTGTTTTGTCTCCCTCTATAGGCCACACGCATCATGAAGCTGTTGTTTGGGGCATACAACGCAGATGCGAGCGCTTTGAGGCAATACTTCTTACAGGCTGTTTTTGTTGTTATTATTGTTAACATTGACAATGTCATTATCTGTTTTGTCTCCCTCTATAGGCCACGCGCATCATGAAGCTGTTGTTTGGAGCATATAACGGTGATGCGAGCGCCTTGAGGCAATACTACTTACAGGGTATGAACATGGGGGAGACAGACTATGACAGCCGGACTGCGCTCCATCTAGCTGCAGCTGAGGGTAGGTCCAGATACAAAAGGAGTAAAATTAAGTTGAGTTTTAACTGAAGCTAATCTTAGATTTAACTCAAGTTAAATTAAGGTTAAAACTTGACTTATTTATGAGCAGTCAAACCTGTGCATAAAGGCCACCTGTCTAAACAGACCACTCGGTTTGGATCCTATCAGATCAGTCTTCATAGGATTTGATTGTCTATAAAAAAAAAAAAAAACTCAAGTTGGATCCCTTCAGATAAAAAAGAACTCAAATACAATCCCTTCAGAACGGTATTCATATAATTTGATTGCCATAAAAAAAACTCAACTTTGATCCCTTCAGAATAGTTTGCATATACCGGTAATTTGATTGGTCTATGAAGACCACTTGGATCCCTTAAGACCAGTCTTCATATAATTTGATTTGTCTATAAGAAAAGAAAACTCAACTTCAATCCATTTAGAACGGTCTTCATATAATTTGATATGTCACTAACGACACTCAACTTGAATCTCTACAAAGGAGTTCGTATGCTATGGTACATGTCTGTAAAGACAGCCTGTCTACAAAGATAACCTTGTCCGATTCACATGGGGACACTGGTTATCATTTTAGTTTTGCCAGCTGACCATTATAATTACCTTTTTCTTCATTGTCTATACTTACATATGAATTCACTCTGAATACTCATGCTGTTCCACTTTTATCTAACCGTCACTATTGCCGATCAGTCACTATTCATTGATATTTTCCTATGTTAATTCATAATGTAATACATGTTTCAATGTTGTATATATATTTTTAATTGTACATATCAAATGAATGAAATGAATAAATGAATGAATAGATAATTGTCATCTAATTGTACACATTATTACTAGTTTGATTTGATTGATGATCTTCTTAAGGAATTTTTTATTTGTTTGTTCTTTCTCAGGTCACCTAGAATGTGTGAAGTTTTTGTTGGAGAAGTGCAATGTTAGTCCGGAGGCATTAGACAGGTGAGTGACGATTAACCTTTTTTTTTGCTGTTGCCTTTTTCCATAAGTTGGGTCATTTGCTATGATGTACCAGAACAAAAACAATGTGTGTCGTATCCTTAAAGGAAATATGCTGTACTGGGAAGACAACAGGGCCTTAAAACGGTGATCGTGAGCAATCTTCTTGCCAATGGTCAAATTCATCAAAACTTAGAAACTTGCTGAAAGTCATTTGTCCTCATATGATCCACATTTTTAGTAATTAGTAATTAAGTCACAAATCCTTGAAATGTTCGGCCCAAACAATTTGAGGATTTGTGATTTAACCACTAATTACTACAAATGTGGATAATTTTAGTGCAAATAACTTTCAGCAAGTTTCTAAAACAGACAAGACATGAATTTAAGACCATTGTCAAGAAAAATGTTCACGATCACCCTATGAAAGCCTTTTTGTCTTCCCAGTACAGTACACTACCTTTAACCCAGACTTTTTAGTCAATATGACTATGAAACCATGCACTAGTGTGTGGATCATAGGGAATAGCTGTCGTTAGTCTCTAGGCTACCACAGCCGGAAGGTCTCGTATAACCTGCTTCAAAATCTATTGATCACTATAGGTGCGTCTTCATTAGCCTGATCAGACGAATAGCGAGCTATTTTGCTGATCCAGGGAACTAGCCTGAAGTTGCAATCGCGTCTTCATTAGCTCCAAACTCGGGATACGTAAGCTCGAAACTCAGGATGCATAAATTATCCCGATGTTCGCACATTAGTAGTGTGCGATGGGAATAGGCCATGACTGCATGGCTTCGGTTGTGAGCTCGCATTCACGCACGTACAAAAATCTGACATAAACAATGCCTAGTGCGCGCTGATGCATGCCGAGGCCGGAAAATTTTCGGGCTAATGAAGACGCTCCCAGCTAGTTCGAGCTATTTCGCAAACTAGCTTGAGCTAGGTCCATCTAGCCCAAGATTTCTTGGGAAATTTTTCTCGACCAAATAGCCCGCTATTTTGCCTGATCTGGCTAATGAAGACGCAAATAGCAAGCTATTTCGTGATCTGGCTAGCTAGCCCGATCAGAACAAGCTCGCTATTTCGCCCACATTGGGCTAATGAAGACGCCCCTTAAAACTCCACTTAAATTCAGTTTCTAGTTCTGTTATTGGAAAAGAAGTTTTCATACAGAATTTTTTACAGTCTCTAGACTATAAGAAGTAGGAGGTTTCGGATGGCCCACGCAAAGCCTCAAAATGTAACGATCGTTATAACTCTGCTTAAATTCAGTTTCTAGTTCTATTATTGGAAAGGAAGTTTTTATACAGTAGTGTCTTCCTGTTGCCGTGGTTTTTACAACATTGTATTGTTTTGACTTGCATAAAGGACATCCTGTATGTTGAGGTAAAGGTTATTCGTGGTAAAGATGAAAGGAATCTTAATTAATGGCAGAGTGCCATTTTTGTTTTTGTATTTGATGTTTGAGAAGCATGTGCACAAACATTGGTATGTTTTTTTTTTATATTAGTGTGGGCGGGAGGATGTAAATGAATCACCACTCACTAACAAAATACATTCATGTGTATGCATCCATTTCTATGTACCTAGTGTGGTACATTTGAAAATAAAGTGTAGGCAATACACCTCGTAGTAAGGATAGCATTGATATCATTGCTACATATTGGTACCCATTAAGACAGGGTGTCGCATTTCAAAACTCATGAAACTCGGCAGGATTCAGCAGTATACCCTAACAATGTGTATGAAATCTCAAAGTTTCACAAACATATTCAGGAGAAGTGAAAAAAAACTATCCTTGTTTGCGTTTGAACCGCAGAGAGCGTAGTCTACATTCATAATCGTATTGTCCCTCTCAGCGCATTACTCCCATTGAACGATGCAAGCATCGTTGTGTGCATGCACCGGGAAGTGGACATATGTGGACCATAGCACAAAGCGGTCTCCGATCTCTCAGCAATAGGTTTTGGACAAACTCCAAAAGCCTACCATTAATCTACTAATCGCTTTAAATTCGCCTCACGTCAGTTTCTACTTCTATTTTGGGGAAGGAAGCTTGAATACAGTATCTTCTTTCATTTTCCATGGAAGTTTGAATACAGTATCTTCTTTCATTTTCCGTGGTTTCTACAAAATGTATTTTTTTTTGTACCTGTAAAAGGGACACCCTGTCTTTAAATAGAGAGCTCTCATGGAAAGTGTACAGTGAATGCTAACTTTTGGAGCTACCCAATTGAAAGAAGGCCAAATCCATAGGGAATTTGAATAAATACATTCCAAACATTTGAAAAGCAAGACATACAAGTTTTAAGATCTTGATGATACAAGACAAAAGAGCTAAGTTGCTTCTCTGATTGCTTGGTCTTATCAGAGATTATCTCTTCATCACTCATTGAAGACTAGATAACCAGACATTGACTTTGCCTACTCTTTTTTCACCCAGCGGGCTTGTGGTCTTACTTCAAGATATCTCCCTGGTGTAGAGCTGCTGTCATTCATTTGATTGACAGCAGGAAAATCTGAAAAATGTAATTTGCGAAAGAGTTTTGGGGCAGACTGGTTGATAGAAAGAAAATAAGGATAGGCACACTGTGAGTTGAAATGAAAAAGCAAGGCTACCTTGTTAGTTTTGCAAAGTGATTTTTTATAGGAAATGTCAGTCAAAATGTTAGAAAAAACGTGTAAGGAAAATGACAAAACTAATAAGAAAACTCTGAATAATTTAATGAAATAAAGGTCTGTTTTTTGTGGATGCAAAACAAAATTTGTGTAGGATTTCATCCCTTTAATATTCCGTAGCATAATCATCATAAACTGTCAGATTTGATTCCAGCATTGTGGTACATCCCGTCATCACTTTTAATCTCTCAGGCACATGCTGATAATGAGATTATACGATGAGAAACCAGACTGAGATTTTCCTGAATGAGTTCTGTGGTCTGATTACATACAAATCAAAATGTAGGATTTTGTTCCCTTTAATATTATGCGCTGTAATCACTATAAAATGTCAGATTTGCTTCCAGTATTAAGGTGCTGTACATCCCATTACCACTTATAATCTCATAGACAAATGCTGATCATGACATAATGAGACAAGAAACCATGAAGTTATGTGGTCTGATTTCATACAAATCAAAATGTATACTACAGGATTTCATCCCCCTTTAATATTTCATTATATTTTAAATTATATATTCTTATATTTAATCATCACTGATAATCTCACAGACAAATGTGGATGATAAGATTATAAGACAAGAAATCAGCTAATGTTTTTTTTTGTGAATGAGTTCTGTGGTCTGATAACGTACAAATCAAAATTTGTGCAGGATTTTGTCCTCCTTTGATAATCTGGTGGCCAAGCCTATAAAATGTCAGATTTGCTTCCAGTATTGTGGTACATCCCCATCATCCCGATGATCTCTCAGACTAATGCTGATAATGAGATAACAAGACAAGAAGCCAGCTTATGAGGGTTTTGTGACTGGGTCCTGTGGTCTGCCTTAATAGGATCCACAGGTGCCCCCATTGTGGCTGGGGATTCTCTTATCTCCCCCCTTATGTTTGGGCTGGTGGTCATAAAGTCATTAAGGCAGACTCTTTAAGTAGGCTTAGGCTATAATGAAGACAATTGGCTAAGCTGTGAGTCAGTTGTTCTTCTTCAGTCAAGGGGAGTAGTTTAAACAGGAATAATTTTTTTATCAAGAGTTACATTTGTGTGAATATGTGTGTGTGTGTGTGTGCGTGAGTTTGTGTGTGCATGTGTGTGTGCATGTGTGTGCATCTATCTCTTCAACTGCTCATTAACTCTTTGTGTGCCCCCGCGCTACCCTCTCGGTACCATGTACGCAATAAGCCCCGTGCCAAGCTTTTTCAACACTTCGCCAGATTAGTCCTTGAGCAATGGTTGGTATATTTCAAACTGCTTTAACTATTGATATGATGGATGGTGTAGCAAGGAAATAATGTGTGTAAAACTTTTAGGGATTTAAATGCACTTTTAGAAGATTTCTTTGTAGACATTTCCGAGTTTATGCTGGGATTATTCAAATCAATATTGAAATCACCTATTGAAATACATATCTTTTTATCAACTTTAATCTTTTCTGACATAGACAATAAACTCTCTTGGAACTGGTTAATATCAGTGTTGGGTTTTAAAAGAAAAAAAAAAGTGTTTGTGTGTGTATGTGTGTGTGTGTGTGTGTGTGTGTGTAAATTTGTTTTAATGCTAATTAATAAATGAACTAATTATATGTATTTTTACAAGAAAATTGGAGAGTAATGTATGCTTGAATTACCCTGGGCCTGATGGATCTCTACAATGCATTATTTTCAGACAGTTGTACCTCTTGCACAGTTTGGCATTCTAAGATCTCAGTGATTAAATATCTCACACTTGTTCACATTCTGGCATCATACCCAGCTTATTCAAAGTAATCATAGTGTAGAATGTACAGAAGGGATTTCAGATGCTTTCTGATCATCTGTAGAGAGTAAGCGAGTAGAGAGTTCATGCAATACACTCCATCGCTCAACTTTGATTATTTTTATGAAGTCTGTGTCAGTTTTGGGTATAGCACCCTCTATAGTCCAAAACAGGTGAACTTATATATTTTTTGTTACGACACTGTGTGGAACATAGCGCTCCTTACTTCAGCATTTATCTGCTGCTCAAAATGAATCAATTTTGATCATTAAGAGATAAATGTATCAGATTTGCAATGAATTTTTCAAAGCAAAATAAAGATGATCTGATCACTGAACGTCTACCACAGAGCAGTGGCTACCTTGATTCCGTCCTGGGCTTGCTATTTACGTTGTTATCTTCCCTTGATTGTTTGATCACTTTGGGAATGGCCCTGTGGTCAAGCTCAGTGGTCAAACTCAGCGGTCAGCCTCAGTGTCTATTTGCTGCAGAATGGTTCAAACTCGTCGAAAGCATGTTTGGGCTTATATCCCGTGTAGCTTTGGCTTGTGAGTTTGCCTTGTACAAAAGCGTATTCAGGCTTATATAGTTATGGCTCTTTGGTTGGATTTGTATAACAGTTCAAACCATTTGGGCTCTTTATTTTGTTTTGCATAATGGTTACAACTAATAAGAGGCATATTTGGGCTTATATTGCCATAAATATAGAATGGCCTTGTGTGTTAGTATTGTACGGTGGTTGAAACCCGTTCCAGACTGATCCAGACTGTGCGTAAATCCCATAGTGCAGCATTTTGTCTGGCATGCGAAGGCTTAACGAATGAGTCTGGGGACTATAGCTACAGAAAGAAGAGGTACTTGGTCCTGAAATGGTTAAAAACTAGGCTAGAGAATGAGACAGAGGAGAATTGATAGGAAAAAGAGCGTAGAATTACTTTGTACTGGAATGGTTAAAATCTACAAGTTTAGGTAAGGCTAGAGAATGCGACAGAGAAGGAGTGACAGCAAAAGAAGGAAGAGGAAAAAATAAGAAGACAAGAATAGACCCTGGAATGCATGCCTCATACATCATATACGTCACCCCCCTCACAAGTTTAATGTGGCTATCTAGGGGACCCTGATTACCCATCAAACAGCAATTAAAGTCCTTAGAGAGCCTCTTAAGGGGTGCTGGTATCTGGTTGAGGGGTGCTGGTATCTGATGCGTAGGCAGGGAGGGTGAGATCGGGGGTGATAAAGGGGGCCGTGACTCAGACCTGGGCTATTTGTGACAGGAGGAAATACCTGTCCTTGGTTCCTTCATGTCATCTCTCTGCTAGACCAGGTACCAGGTCGGCTCAAATGGAGATCTACCACATTTAAAGGTAAAATACCCCTTTTGCATGGCAACAAAATATGAAGTGTGAATACAACAGAATTTTTTTTTACAAGAACTTCCCTGACAACATTAAAACTAGATACAGACTTATATTGGAATTAGAATTTGTGGTGACGTTTTGAAGGGTTGGCCAATGCGAAACGGAGTCGCTGTGAATGTAAAAAGAGTCCGTGTAAAAAATGTCTTTTCTCATACGGAATCATGCAAACAAATTTGTGGCTGTTTGATTCATGATATTAGTCTTGAATAGTAGCTCGTGCAAATAAATGTGTATCCCCCCCCCCCCCCCGATGTGACTCCCAGTTGAAGACATTTCAAAGCTTGCATATATCGTGTGCACCATCTTTACTCTCAGGGGAGCATTCCTCAACCAGCCTATAGAATAGACCTGTAGTAAATTCTGTAAAAACAATAATTGTAAAATAACAAGTATGATGCATTAAATAACAAGAAAGAGCTCTGAATGAGTGTGTATTCCAGCTGTACTAAACTGTGTTGCATTACCATGATACTCTTCTTACAAGAACTTGTAGAATAGTAATGATGCCATGTCTGAAATATTTGGAAAAATGTGGGACAAGAGCATATCTTATGACTTCAGTCCTTATCTCTTCCCAAATTTAATCCGTCCCTCTCCATTTGGTTGATTCCCCTTCAGAGTTTGATATTGAGGAGTAAGAAAAAGTGGGAATTATTAAAATCAGGGATTCAATATGGGATTTGGCCCTTAATCCTGCCACTCCTTGGATCTTTGTTACGGCCGTGACTAATTTTGACATCATCAGCTTCGATGTTTGGAGAGGGCTACTAATTAAGTGCTGACACACGCCCATGGACCAAAACAAATCTTGCCCAACAAATCTTAACTTTGACGTTGATCTACCCTCCCATTAATCCCCTCCTCACCCCTCATTATCCTCTTGGTCTTCTTGATTGTTCACTTCACTGCACCGTCAACAATAGCAGTGCGCATGTAACTGGGTTTTAATTGTATCAGAAGTGCTTGCCAATTTGTTGTTAGTGTTGCCAATTCACCAATGTGTCAATTGATATAAGGATGATTCAGCACTGGGAGAATTCCTCTCCCTGTTTAAGTTGGGGGATAAAATCTTGACGTCAATTGCATCGCAATCGAAACATTATTAGGTTATCTCTTGGATCTGCATACCCGTACCATTATATAAAAAATTTGTTTGTGATAAACAGGAGTATACTGTCAATTGAGTTCTCTTTAGGCCATTCATTGTATCTTTTTAGTTATATGTGTACTATATTTAGATTGTGTTCAAAGATTAAGAAATGTGTGTATTGAGAAAAAAAATGTGAATTATGAACAGTGTTAAAAGAGAAAAGAAGAAGGAGCAAGAAAGAAGACCAGGAGTAAACAGAAATAGAGAGAAATGGAAGAAGGATGAGACAGGGAAGAAGGCAGAGATGATGGAAAAGGAAAAGAAGAACAAAAAGGAAGAGGCAAATGAGAAGAAGGAGAATACAACTTAAAATACAAGAAAGGGAATGATGCAATAATAATGTAAGATGTAATAATGTGATGTAATATAATATAATAAATTCAACATTATATGACAACCAAAATGCATGCAACGGAGAAGAGAGAAACAGGGGGGGGGGGGGAAGGGGGGAAGGAATGGAAAGGGGGAGAGATAGGAAGAGAGAGAGAAAGAAGAAAGAAAAAGAAGAGGGTGGAGAAGAGAAAGAAGGAGGAGAAAAATAATCCAGAGCAAAATGGAGAAAAGATGAAATAAAGTGAGGGAGAGGAGTACCCCCAAAAGGTAGACGCAATTGTGGTCAAACAAAGCATTGGTAGTTGGGTGGTGGAGGGGGGCAGGGGGGGGGGGGGGTACGGCATGGTCTGTGCCCTTCTTCTAATCCCCGACCTCACCCTCTATCATCCATTCATTCATCCCAACCAACTTGTTGTCCCTGTCAATAGACCCTCATCCACTCATCTTATCTCTGTCCTTTCTATTCCTCCTCCCCCTCCGTAACCTCTGTCACCAGTTTTTGTTTTTCCATGTGCATCATGGCCTTTAATCTCTTCTCACACTTTTTGTTTTCCTTTTTTCCTAATTTTGGATTGTGCTCATTAACCTTTCCTTTGTGTGTTTTACATTTCCCCTCAATTTTCTATCGCCCTCTTCATCCTCTTATACTTTTTCCATTTTCCCTTCTTTTCAAATTGGACTCTTTATTCTTTCATTATACTAATGTTTTCTATTTTCCCCTCCATTTTCTATCGCTTTTTTCACCTGCCATATAGTTTGGTTTCCACATTGCCCTCCATTTTTTCAGCACTTTGTAACCTGGAGTGTACATTCTGAATATATGATTAATAAAATTTCTAAATGCATTGAAATTGTATGTAAGCTTAAGCATTACTTGCCCTTGTTTGCAATGAAAATATTATATAAATCTCTTATACTAACTACCCCATTTCTCTCAATCAGTTATAGATTTATTATTTAAGTCAGGAAGTCATTACTTGCCTCATTAATGGCCTTAATTAAATATGTTTAACTTTCTGAAGTAAAGTTTTATGATACATATTTGTATTATATTTCATTACTTGGCTTTTATTATTTCAACATTTATTACCATTGAATATTTTAGAGATGTTTTGCCTGAATAAAGATATTTGAAAATATGCGACCAGCATAGGAAATTCCTTTAATATGTATGAAGTCACTACAACTTTTTATAACATTTTATTTCTCATCTACTGATGTCATTGATTTACCTCTTCAATTACATGTTTGTTTTCTGGACTTCGTCATGCATTCATATAATCATGTTGATATCCCATGCAATGGTCAATTGAATAAGAAAAGAAATGAGCTCAGTATATCTTTCACATCTACTGGTGTCAGTGATGTTCCTCTTTAATGCTTTGTTTTTTGGGGGTGGATTTCATCACACACTCTTAATATCTTAATTAATGGTCACTTGAAAAAGAAAATAAGTCAGCCCATATCTTTCACATCTACTGGTGTCAGTAATTTTCCTCTTGAATGTTATGTTTGCTGGGCGGACTTTAGATGGGTGAGTCACAATGACTTAATCCTTCTCATCTCATTATAAAGTTTGTTTGGGATCCACTCCACCATCTAGTTAGTTAGTTCCCCTCGGTTGCCCCCCTCTGAGTCATTAGCCGCCCCCCTCTTGGAACCCCCTGGGTAGAGGAGTCAAGTTAGCAAACTTCTGTAAGCATTAAGGCTATATTTGTGTGGCCCCTGGGACGATGGTAATACATGCATCATCATGTAACATTCAAGGTTGTGTGTGTGTGTGTGTGTGTTTGTGTGTGTGTGTGTGTTTGTGTGTGTATATGTGTATATGTGTGTGTGTGTGTATATGTGTGTGTGTGTGTTTGCGTGTGTGTGTGTGTGTGTTTGTGTTTGTGTGTGTGTTCATGTGCATGTGTGTTTGTAGGGTCATGTGCTTGCCTCTTTGTGTATCTGTATCTGTGTGTGTGTGTGTGTGTGTCTGTCTGTCTGTCTGTGTATGTATATGTGTATGTGTCAGTGTGTATGCTAATGTATATATTTGGGTCTTTGTGTATCGGTATGTTTATGTATATGGGTGATTGTGAGAGAGATAGAGAGACAGAGGCAGAGGCAGAGGCAGATAATGCGTGTGTGTGTGTGTTTGTGTATGTGTGTGTATGTGTATGTGTTGTTTATTTTAAAATGTAGTGTTTTTTCATACTTAAAGTTTTTTTTAATATATCAATTGAATGTTGGCAGAGTAGTACCAAGTGAAGTTGATTGTAGTTTCACTGTGTAGCATTTCTTTCACATACCGATACTCATTCTAATGTTCCCCATTTCCCTTCCCTGCATACTAACTTCCTTCCTCTTTACTGGCTCATGTTATGTCTATTCTACATGATTGCCCCACAAACCCCTTCCTTGTTTCTGTTACATATATATCTCTCTTTCTCTTTCTCTCTCCCCTTTCTCTCCCTCCTATTTCTCTTTCCCTTTCTCATCTACATGTATATGCTCTTTCTCTTTCTTTCTCTGTCTTCTTTCTCTCCCTTTCTTTCTATTTTTTTTCTCTCCTCCCTCTTTCTCTTTCTCCCCCTTATCCCCCTCTTTCTCCCTCTCCATTTCTCATCTATATGCCTCTCTCTTCTTTCTCTCCCTTTCTTTCTGTTTTTTTTTTCTCTCCCTCTTTCTCTTTCTCCCCTTTCTCCCCCTCTTTCTCCCTCTCCATTTCTCATCTATATGCCTCTTGATTTCTCCCCCTCTATGTCTTTCCCCTTTCTCTCCCTCCCTCCCTTTCCCTCCATCTCTCACATTCTCATCTATATGCCTCTCTCCCTCCCCTTTCTCTTCCTCTCTCACTGTCTCATCTATATACCTCATGATCTCTCCCCTCCCTTCCTCTCCCTCCCTCTCTTCCCCTCTCTCTGTCTCTCTTCCCCTCTCCCAATCTTTCCCACCCCTCTCCCTATAACCCTTTCTCACACTTTCTGTCTCATTCTCTCCTGTACTCTCTTACCTCTATTCTGACAAAAGGAAGCAAGTGACAATTCACTCAAATCTGGGTTATTGGTATTCTGAGATTGTACCCAGCATTCCTTATATACGACCAAAATCTGGAAAAGAAACATTGCTCTGAGATATTCAATCTAACATGATGTGGTTTCGCACTGATGTCAATGCAAGTGACAGACACATTTTGCTAATTTACAAGAAAAGTCTCTTTTGTTAGTTGCTTCCTTTTGTCAGAGTAGGGAAGCATTGCCCCCTCCCTTTCTTCCTCTTCCATTTCCCCTCTTCCCCACCCTCTCACTGCATCTCTTCTTCTCTCATTCATGAGTTTACACCTGCTAAAAGGGGCATTTAAAGAGTTCAAGAAATCAGTTTTTACTAGCAGTTATGCTCATGGTAGGTTCCTGTTCACAACTGCTATAACCTATGACACATAACATTCTACACTGTCATCACCTTTGTTAATTTATATCACATTGCTCAACGTTCTCCTTGGGCTAGTATTGATCTACTTTGGCTATCAGCCAACAGCAAAGAAGCCGTGAACTATTCCTGTTTTAAATCTGATCTGTGATAGCTTAATGAGCACAAACAATGAGAGTGCCATCAAATATGATATTTTTTTTAAACAAAACAATGCATTCACAAGAATTTCTTTGAAGGGAAAGTCCACCCTGAAATTAAGTTGGTTTTAATAAAAAAAAATAAAATCAGACACATGACAGGAACATATTAGAGAAGGTTTGATGAAAATCCGTCAAAGGATAAGGAAGTTATGATTTATTTAACTTTTAATTTTGTGATGTCACATGCAAGTTGCACTCCCATATGTTGTGTATTAATGCAAGGTTTCCATAGAAGTGGCCACTGATAGCAAAGTTACCATCAGTGATAAGTTTTATGCAACAGGGCCCTAGGGTGGGGTTTGAACTTACAACCTCAAGATATTCAGTCACAGTTCAGGCCACAAATACCATGATGAGGTTTGAAGCTCAAGTTAGATCTTCAAGTCCCAGTTCACAACCACTTCGCTCCAACACGTCCACTAATTGAATGCCTTCAGTTGCTTTTTTGTTGCTGTTGCTGCTAACCCAAATGGTGCACTCGACTTAGTTAGGAAATTGTAACATTACTGTTTCATATGATATTTTATCATTCAATTATTGTTCTCTTGTCTTTTTTATTCATATCATGTTACCTGTAAAGCACTTTGATATAAATCTCTTACGTAATTATAATTCTAATGTGATTTTTTTTCTACAGATGGGGGCACACCCCCCTTGATGACGCCCGACTCTTCGGCCATACAGCGGTAGTAGAGGTTCTTGAGGCCCATCATGCATTGCGGCGGCAGCCATAGTGAGCGACGCTGCCTTGATAACATGCTCATCACAAAAACATGAAGTAAGACAACATAAGATTTTGTCAAAGACTTGGTAAGCACTATACAGTGTGTCCCAGAAAAAAGGAAACCTGTTTTTCGAGGTCGATAACGTAATCGTAAAATATCATATTACTTTAAAAATAACAGCAATATTGAGAGTAAAGTATCTTCTGTCGTTTGGTACCAAATTCACGATGAATTGTTCACACATGACTGATTTCAAGCAATTACAAGTGATCGATGTCAGAAACGTTTTGCGCAGAATAATGAATGGCGTTTGCACTACGTCGATGCTTCCTTACAAATCTTGACCATTTGTCCTGCGTAACTTGATTTTGACAGTTATTTTTTTAAACACCTGTTGCTCCTGAACGCATGACTCTTATCTATCATGTTAGGTGTCAAATGAAAAAAGAAACACCATGCTTTCTAATGACGTGTATAATATTCCATGATTTTTTTTTCAGTCAACTAGAGAAATAACACAGAATCTCGGTTTCCTTTTTTCTGGGACACACTGTATATGTATGTATCCTGCGTTGATGGTGTCACTTCTCTTAATTCAATTCAATTCAATTCATTTATTTCCCCTCTGTCAATTTTTACAATGATGGTACAGTTTACTTCCCAGATTAACATACATATAAATAAACTTGCATAATACAATGAATTAGAAAATACATATTGAAAGGGAAGGA
The DNA here is from genome assembly GCA_963669155.1 of Arbacia lixula. NCBI lineage: Eukaryota > Metazoa > Echinodermata > Echinoidea > Arbacioida > Arbaciidae > Arbacia > Arbacia lixula. Next base: position 2,270,599 of record OZ022594.1, on the reverse strand, counting down.
GGGCCGACTAAAATGCAAAGCTGGTAGGGTGTAGGCCCCCCTATTACCGGTAAAGTAAATATCATGAACTATTATTAAAAAAAAAAAAACAATAACTGATTAAATAATTACAAAATAATTTTAAGACGCAAAACAATGCTAATTACAGTGTATATGCATAAAACACTAAATGTACACAAACATCAAAGTTGCATGCTAATAGTTAATGACTAACTATTCAGCAATCTGGCAGCTGGGTTGTGATTAGGAGAAGGGTTAGAGTTATTCGGTGTGAGAAGTGACGTCATTATTGCAGGATGGGGACGGATAAAGTGCTCACCAAGTATAACATATAGACCCAGTCGGTGAAATATGAAGCTTAACAGTGACTTAGAATTCAAATCATGTATAAAGTGCTTACCAAGTATAACATATAGACCCAGTCGGTGAAATATGAAGCTTAACAGTGACTTAGAATTCAAATCATGCATATTGTACAAACATTATCCAGGCTCAGATATTTTTTGTTCAAATAGAAATTGAAATTGGAGTTATTCTTGAAATGACATTTCTTCGTCCATTATCATATCATATTATGAAGCTTACAAGAAATGTCTGTGATAGCAATAGTAATCCGATCTAGTCACTTAGATCAAGATGTTCAAACGTATTTGGTGCATTAAAGGGCATATACCGTACCGGGAAGACAAAAAGCCTTCAAAAAGGTGATCATGAGCAATCATCTTACCAATGGTCTTAAATTCATGTATTGTCCATTTTAGAAACTTGCTGAAAGTTATTTGTCTTCAAATGATCAAAATTTTGAAAAATTACAGATTATATCACGAATCCTCAAAATGTTCGGCCCGCACAATTTGAGGATTTGTGATTCTATTACTAATTACTTTAAATGTGGATCATTTGAGGGCAAATAACTTTCAGCAAGTTTCTGAAATGGACAATACATGAATTTAAGACCATTGGCAAGAAGATTGCTCACGATCACCTTTTGGAGGCTTTTTGTCTTCCCAGTACAATATATGCCCTTTAAAAAAAACAACTCAACAATAAATCTTTATGAAATGAGCTTAAGGTCAATGAAAAGCATCCTGAGCGAAGTTCTGTTTTTTTATATATATACTGTGGTAGTTCCACAACTTCATTCTGTAAACGGAATATGCTACCTTTTATTCTGTACTATGCCAAGAGGTTTTGTGTGTTTTAACCTAATTTTACGGAGGCGTGAAAAGTGCTTTTTGTTACTAAAGGAGAGCAGAACTCAAGTGACTATTCAAATTTTATGAAAGCAGAAGAGCGAAAGTTAAAGGAAAAAGCAGACAGAAAATAAAAATGTTGTTTGTGTCTTGAAGGTCTTGATCGTTTGATCACATTTTGAAAAATTCCTTTTTTTTGCCTAGTTTTCGTTAATCTCTGCCCATTGATTTTTGTTTGTCTGCTTTTATTCAAATAGATTTTAACAGACGGTATATTTTCCTGGAAAGTAGAATACAATTTACACCGCTATGCTTGAGACATAGGGCGTGTTTATCAACTCTTTTTTGGGTGGAATTAAGGTTTCCAGACGCGTTTAAATTTTTTTAAACGCGTTTAAACGAGTTGATAAACGCAAAGGTGTTTTGATTAGGGGGTTTGGAAAGCTGTTTTGAAACACGCAAATTTGTACGATCCTAAACCCGTTTAAATTTTCAACGCGTTTAAAGAAGCGAGATCAACGCAAAGCTGTTTTGAAACGCGTTTAAACCACATGTTTTCGGTGACAAGGCCGGTTTTCGTCTTGGGCGATCGAGTTGATAAACGCGTCGTTTTTTAAACGCGTTTGGAAACACGTTCGTAAAGGCCTTTGGAGTTGATAAACGCACCATTTTTTTAAACGCGTTTGGAAACGCGTTCGAAAAGGCCTTTGGAAACGCGTTTAAATTTCTGAAAAGTTGATAAAAACGGCCATAGATTTGGCTTATGATGCCATACAAGTTGGCTGGAAGAAATGACCAATTGTGCAGCCTGTTGTCCATACAACCCTAACTCTCTAATTTCTATTGAAATTCAGACTGTCAGTACAAGCTATTAATGTGTTTGATGAAAAGTGTTTAAAATGTTCTTTGAATGTTTCCATGGTGAGAGTATACTAATAAATACTATTTAGAAAATAGTAAAACTTTCGGTAACACCATGTGGTTGTATTCTTTCAGATAATTGGCCCACTTATAGGGTGAAGTGTTTTGTTTCTAGGTGTTTTGTTTCTAGGTTTTGTTTCTTGTTTTGTTTCTAGGTTGTCTGACCATCTTTCCTTGTAAAAAGTATATACAATATTTTGAATACAAATCTGTAACAGTACGATATGTACTGTAGTCAAAATGTGGAGATTGATATTGAGTATTACATTAATTTTTTTTTCATTTTTATAGATCGTGTGGAATCAACAAAGCATTGCTGTGACCTCCCCTCAGTTCCATGGACCAGCAGTGCGGAGGCCTTTGGTAAAGGTTTGCCTGGCATAGCGCCATGGTAGACCTAAGATCTGGGAAGGCTGTAAGGAGGGTTTGTACCACACCCACAGTATTCAGGACATGGTGGACATCAAAGGATAAGGACTAAATCTTGAGATAGTCCATTCACACTTGAGCAGCATGCCACTGTCGCTGTGTGAAAGGTGTTCTTTGACGCTGAACGGAATCACCACATGTATTAATTGTTAACCCTTTGCATGCTAAGAAAGAGCTACTGTATGTTTAGTCTAAAGAGTATGTGCTGGATGGAACATTTGCCCAACCTAGCAATAACTAATAAGATTAGAGCAAGACAGAGATTGGGTAGTGGTGAATGGAATCCCCCATTTCCTATCGCCCAAAGCAGAACAATCTGTAGATGTCAGTATTACAGGAATGTATCTTTTTTGGTATGTCATTATTGTCAGAATGATATAAGCATTTTTCCTACTTAATTATCTGCCGGTGGTTTTCACCCAGCTCTGTTTTAAACACTGAAGCGGGTTCTTAATGTGCATTCATTGTATTGTGTGACAAGAGACATCCATGATGTGTTATCAGAGGAACGGAGGAAAGAAAATTACTTGGGACATGCGGGGTAGACTCTACAACCTCCGTCATCATTCAGTTGATAGTACTTTGTCATTTACAGCCTTCTTTGATAGAAAAACAGTGTTGTAAAGCTGTACATTACAGAGCATAGATTTCTACATTAGAGAAAAAACATTTCCCATCTTTACTCCTGATTGCACAAACCCAGCACAGAATTTATCAAAGCTAATAATTATCTTCAATATTAAATTAAATGCTGCTGTAACATAAGAAAAGAATTTTTAATTATTGCTTTGAAATATGGATATGAATGTAGATTTTATTGATGTATATATACAATATCTGCAGTGGATGTGGGCATGCATTGCAAGATCGTGATCTTTATTTCTTATTTCATTGCAAGATCGTGATTTTTATTTCTTATTTCATTGCAAGATCGTGATCTTTATTTCTTATTTCATTGCAAGATCGTGATCTTTATTTCTTATTTGCTCTACGTCTTACAGGCAATATTCAGTGTTTCAATTATAGGGATAGTTCACCCTGAAATTAAATTTATTTCAATAAAAGCAGAAACATGAAAGAAACATATTAGTGAAAATCCGTCAAAAGGATAAGAAAGTTACTATCTTTTGAAGTTTTGATTTTGTGATGTCACATGCAAGGTGGTCTCCCATTCATGTATGTTGTATTAAAAAAAATTTTAAATGTGCATTTTCTCAAAGAGATATGCACCCTTTTACCTGTGCATTTGATACATCATTAGAAATATGTTTTCACACACACACACCTGTATGGAAAAATTAAATTCCATTTTAAAAAAAGAGCAATTTACGGAATTTTACTACACAGAATATATAAGATCATAACTTTCTTATCCGTTGACGGATTTTCGTCAAACCTTCACTGATATGTTTCTTTCATGTTTCTGTTTAAATTGAAACCAACCTAACTTCAGGTTTAACTATCCATTTAACATGAGACTATCATTATTTGGTTATGAGAGGGTTGGTATGTCCTTGTGCTAATGTTCGTCTAATTATACATGTGTTTATTCTCTTCTAAACATGAGGCTGTTTTTTCTCATTTAACGCCAGTCCAATCTGTCACTTTCTTAAAAATCTTTTATATATTTTTTTCTTTATGCGTCTGCCATGAAGTGCAAATTCAACTATTTCCTATTTCACATTTTTAACCTTTTAAATCTTTTGTATACATATTTACTGCATTTTATCAAACATCTGTGTCCAAATATCTTTAAAAGGAGTAATCCTAACCTTGGAACTGGAAGCTTAAGATTGGTCAGAGCTCAAAATTGAAGAAAAAAAATGGACTTTTAATCTTCTCTTCTTAAAGTTTATAGTAGTGTAAGATGTGTTTTACAAAAATATATTGCTGTAGCATGCAGTAATGTATAGAGCACTGGTGTAAGATTTTACTCTGGTGTTAATGAATAGCCTGGTGTTATGCCATGGTGTACTGTGCACTTGTATTATATAGCACATTATAAAGAGCAAAGGCGTTGCAAAAGTGTATTTTAATTCCTCTTATAGGCGATTAACTGCTATGAGCATCATCATTATTCTTGAAATCACTTTTGGTACTCATGGATCGGCATTTTTAGTAGGAGTCTACCAGGGGGGGGGGGGGGGGGGGGAGGGGGGGTGCTCTCCCCAAGCTGTTTGTAAGCTGTGTACGACTTAAAGCACGACTGGTGAACTGTTCTTGCACTAAATGAGATACCCCAATTTGTTCCTGTTGTTACAAATGTGTATAAGTTATACATATAGCCATACGTGTAGCTCTTGAATTAGCTGCACTCTATATGCTTGTGAAATTCCTCACTGGTGAAATAAACATTGCGCAATGTACTACATGGAAGATTCTGGAATGTGAGAAGACTATGGCAGATGATATTTACATGCAGGAATGTTACAGCTAGCTGAGACTCATTAGCATAATAAAGGAGCTCAGATGGGCTAGTGATGACTCATCAGTATAATCTAGGTCAGGTCAAGATTGATTGTCATGTTTACAAGTATAGGTACAATGAAGGGCTTACTAGATATATTGAGAAATCTCTAGAAGTACAACTAATAGAACCTTCTGGAATGTACAGTTTGTAGTATATATATGAGTTGTTTGAGATAGGAGCTCAGTTTCATATCATCTCGCTCCAGTCACCTGTGGTATATAGTAACCTGCATCTAAGATTTTGTTGTGACCCTGGCCCAATACTTACCTGTGGATTCATACGAGGATTTTCTCTACGTGGATAAATACCTGCCTGTTAAATAGCGTTTATGAGATCCTGCCTGTGAAAGCGTGAAAGCTCTGTGGGTTAACATTTGACCATCTTGGATCATCTATTTGGACTTGACTATCTGGAATACCTGTTCTTCAGCATACAACATTGGGATCAACATTGCGATCATAATTTGGGAATACTGGATCGGATTATCAACTGGACCATCAGCGAGAGCCGTGGATCCATTGGACTTCAGTATCCTCCAGCACTGTAAGCTAATCTGTATCCATATATTGTAAAGTAAATTGATATACATGTATTGATGTATTGATTTACTGAGAGTGAAAGCTTGTCTTGATTTTAAAGGGGAAATACCCTATATAATAAAGAACACATAAACTAAATATTGGTATCATTTTGTGCGATCCTTTCTGGCGTGAACTGATCGTAACAAAATTTGGGGGCTTGTCCGGGAAATGAACATTGTTAATAAGCCAACATTGTTCAAAATTCAGTGAAATTTTGGTCATAACTTTGATTGATCTATCCTAGAATACATCAGACAAGCTTTCACATATTTTGATTGTGTATGTTGTATACTGTGTACAATCATGAGTACTTTCGATGCTAAGGCGTTTGTCGAGAGGACAGATTTGTCCTACACAGATTTGGAAAGATTAAGAAAGTGTAATTTGATCGCTATTGCCCAACATTTGAATGTTGAATTGACACAGGGTATGAAGAAGGCAGAGATACTTGATAGTGTAGCTAGTCACATGACAGTTAGACAACAAACCCAACCAGCTGAACAACCCCAAGCTATGGGTGGTTCAGATCAAACACAGCTTGAGCTTGCTAAAATGGAATTTGAAAGAGAGAAGATGAGATTAGAATTTGAAAGAGAACAAAGACAGCAAGAAGCTGAAGAAAAACAAAGACTGCGAGAAGCTGAAGCTGAAGAAAGACAAAGACAGCGAGAGGCAGAAATTGAAATGAGAAGACTAGAAATGGAAATGAAATTTCGTGAGCTTGAATTATCTCAGACTCGTGCACAGGACAATAAGTCCCATACATTCGATGTGGCAAAGAATGTTCGTTTGGTGCCAAAATTTGAAGAGGATAGAGTCGACAAATATTTTGTCTCGTTTGAGAAAGTGGCTAGTACGATGAAATGGCCACAGGAATTTTGGCCGATGCTTCTCCAAAGTGTTTTTGTTGGTAAAGCAGCAGACGTGTACTCATCTCTCTCAGCAGAACAGTCATGTAACTATGCTACTGTAAAGAAAGCAGTACTGAATGCGTATGAATTGGTACCGGAGGCGTACAGACAGAAATTCAGAAATACAAGCCGCAAGCCAGGTCAGACACATGTTGAGTTCGCTCGTGAAAAAGAAATGATGTTTGATAGGTGGTATGGTTCATTGAAAGTGGGGGAAGATTTTGATAGCCTCAGAGAGGTAGTGTTGTTGGAGGAGTTCAAAAAGAATGTTGCCTCCAATGTGAGATCCCACCTAGATGATCACAAAATCACAGATCTGAAAAAAGCAGCTCAAATGGCTGATGAGTACGAGCTAACTCACAAGAATGATAACAAACCACCATTCCGAAATTTCTCTGGTTATAGAGGTAAAAATCAGATTGAGGCACAAAAGAGTACTGGCCAAGCAAAAGATGCGCAAAGTAAAGGCGGCAACACTAGCAGTGGTTCACCTCCGGCATCCAAAAATCAGTCTGACAATTCAGGTACGGCAAAACCACCTCCAACTTGCTTTCATTGTAACAAGAGGGGGCACTTAAAAGCCCAGTGCTGGAAATTGCAAAATAAGGAAAAGAAAGAAGTTGGGTTTGTCATGCCAAAAAGTGTCCTCCCAGAAGACAGTGTCTCAGGTAGAGATAGACAGGTCATTGAAAATCGTCCGTTCAATTTTGACGATAAACTTACGCAGGTTGATCAAAAATATCGTAGCTTTTTGTCTGAGGGAATAGTGGCCCCCAGTTCATCTGGTGAGGCAGGTAAGCCAGTGGTTATCCTTAGGGATACAGGGTCCAATCAGACGTTGTTGGTGGAAGGTAGTGTGACTTTACCACCAGAGAGTGCCTTGAATGCCAAGGCATTGATACAGCCTATTTTTGGCAGTTGTATCACCGGCCCCTTGTATAAGGTGGATTTGAAGTGTGACCTAGTTTCTGGTCCTGTTACTGTTGGAGTCATCCCAGAGTTGCCCATGCGGGGTGTAGATTGTTTGCTGGGTAATGACTTGGCTGGCGACAAGGTTGTTGCATTGCCAGGTGTTTCAGAGCAACCGGTTGAGGTTACTGAAGCTGAACAGTTACAGGTGAAGTTCCCAGGGATTTTTCCGGATTGTGTTGTGGTTTTGGAAAAACCAGTTGAGGTTCCAGAAACTGAGAACTTACAGGAAGAAGTACCGGGAATTTTCCCAGCCTGTGTTGTTACTAGGTCTCAGGCTCGTAGGGATGCGCACGATGATGCGGATTGTGTTGACGTGGAGGAGAATACTGGGGTTTGGTTGGCTGAAACCTTTTTCAAGGATTTGAATGAAGGGGGTGCTGTTTTAGGCTCCGAGGCTAGCAGTGGTGAGCTGTTTAGTAAGTCTTCCTTGGTTCAGGCACAACAGGCAGACATGGAATTGAAGGGCTTGTCTCAGACTGCGTGTTCTGAGGCTGAGGCTGTTAATGTCCCTGAGTGCTATTATGTCAAAGATGACATTTTGATGAGGAAGTGGAGACCTCCCCTTAGGCCAGCTGATGAGGATTGGACTGTTGTCCATCAAATTGTTGTCCCTCCCTGTTATCGCAATGAGATTTTGAGAATTGCCCACGAGTTACCTGTTGGCGGCCATTTAGGTGTCAGAAAGACAAAAGATCGAATCATGAGGCATTTCTATTGGCCGAAGTTGAGTCGTGATGTGGCTGAGTTTTGTAAAACTTGTCACACATGTCAGGTGGTTGGTAAACCACAGCCGTCAATCAAGCCGGCACCATTGATTCCGATACCCGCATTTGATGAACCGTTCACTCGGGTTCTAGTTGACTGTGTTGGCCCTTTGCCAAGAACTAGGTCAGGTCATAAGTTCCTCTTGACAATCATGGACATGTCTACTCGTTTCCCAGAGGCAATTCCACTCAGGAATATTACAGCCAAGACTGTAGTAGAGGCCCTAGTACAGTTTTTCACTAGATACGGTCTGCCCAAGGAAATTCAGTCTGACCAGGGATCCAATTTCATGTCAAACATATTTCAAGAGGTGATGTATCAGTTGGGTATCAAACAGCTGAAGTCGTCAGCTTACCATCCCCAATCGCAAGGTGCATTAGAACGCTACCATCAGACCCTGAAGACCATGATTAGGGCATATTGTGAGGAGCACCCTGAGGACTGGGATAAAGGCATCCCATGTTTGTTGTTTGCTACTAGGGACTCCCCGAATGAGTCAACGGGATTTAGTCCGTTTGAGTTGGTGTACGGTCACGAGGTTAGGGGCCCTCTTAAGCTCATAAAAGAGAGGTTCATGTCCCAGGATGATGATGTAAACCTCCTTGACTACGTGTCAAAGTTCCGTGAAAGGCTGTTTAAGGCATGTGAGGTAGCTAGGGGACATCTGAAAACGTCCCAAGAAAGCATGAAAAAGAAAGCAGACAAAAATGCTAAAGTGCGGACTTTCAAGCCTGGTGACAAAGTACTTGTGTTGCTACCCTTGCAGGGTGAGCCATTAAAGGCCAAGTTCAGTGGACCGTACTGTGTCAAAAAGAAATTGAATGATGTCAATTATGTGATCGGTACTCCAGACAGAAGAAAAGATCAAAGGGTGTGTCATGTGAACATGCTCAAAGAATACTTTGAGCGAGAGGCTAGCCAGCCAGTTGGGGTGATACACATGGTAAATGATGAGGAGGTTGATGTGGTGGAATCAGATGTGGACATGTCTGAATCTGATGTAAACATGAGTGAGCCACCAAGTGTCAGGCTGTCTAACACGGAGGTGTTAGGGAAAACACAGGAAGTGTTGAGTTACCTCCCTGAAGATCAGAGAAAAGATGTAACTGATTTGTTGCATGAATTTGGGGACGTTTGCAAAGACAAAGTAGGTTGCACCCCACTGACTGTGCATGATGTTGATGTTGGAGATGCTAGACCAATCAAACAGCACCCATATCGGTTAAACCCCGATAAATTGGCGAAGGTTAGGGAGGAGGTTCAATTCATGTTAGAAAATGACATAATAGAGCCAAGTCAGAGTAGTTGGAGTTCCCCTATCGTCATGGTACCAAAACCAGATGGTTCACAGAGGTTCTGTATTGATTACCGGAAGGTAAATGCAGTGAGTAAGACAGATTCATTCCCAATTCCCAGATTGGAGGACTGTATTGATAGGGTTGGTAACTCTGCCTTCGTCAGTAAGATAGACTTGCTTAAGGGCTACTGGCAAGTGCCAATGACCGACCGTGCAAAAGAAATATCTGCCTTTGCGACCCCAGATGGTCTGTTTCAGTGTAAGGTCATGCCTTTTGGGATGAAGAATTCGCCAGCGACCTTTCAAAGGTTGACCAATCATGTGATAGCCGGACTTGACCACTGTGTGGTGTACATTGATGACATTCTTGTGTTCTCGGACACATGGAGTGATCACATCCAACACCTCAGACTACTGTTTGACAGGCTCCACAAAGCCAATCTTGTGATCAATCTCGTAAAAAGTGAATTTGCAAAGGCAAAGGTCACCTATCTCGGTCACATAGTCGGTCAAGGGCAAGTACTGCCAAGAGAAGCCAAGGTTGAAGCTATACTCAGCTTCCCCATCCCCCAAACAAAGAAAGAGTTGCTCAGATTTCTGGGTATGGCTGGGTTCTACAGAAAATTCGTGCCGAATTTCAGTACTGTAGTGAGCCCACTCACAAACTTGCTGAAAGGCAAAGTCAAGTACATCTGGTCAGACGAGTGCCAAAATGCTTTCGTGAAGTTGAAATCTATCATGGCAAATGAACCGGTGTTGGCTGCACCCAATTTCTCCAAGCCCTTCAAAGTGGCTATTGATGCCAGTGATGTTGGGGTAGGGGCAGTTTTGCTCCAAGATGATGATGATGGCATAGAAAAGCCTGTGAGCTATTTCTCGAAGAAACTGAACAAGTACCAGAAAAAGTACTCAACGATTGAGAAAGAGGCACTCAGTATGATCCTTGCCCTTCAGCAGTTTGAAGTGTATTTGACAAACAGTAAAGGGGAGATAATACTGTATACAGACCATAACCCCCTTGTCTTCCTGGATCGGTTCAAAACCAAGAACAGTAGAATATTCAGGTGGAGTCTGCTGATCCAGCCCTATGCACTCAAAATTGTGCATGTATCAGGCAAAAACAATGTCATAGCTGATGCATTGTCCAGAGTGTGAAAAAAAAACACACAACAAAGAAGTAATAAGTTTTGTCACAAGGTATGTGATTACGTGTAAATATGTTATTGAATCAGTATGATGACGAATGAAAATTGCCATATATCCAAAAGACTTTGGCAAAAAGATTTTGAAGTTATTTTCATGTGGAAACATTCAGTGCAAGTAAGTGCCTTGTCGGTTGATTATGGTATGGAAACTATTTGTTTGTTATTGAAGAAAATATTGTTTGGATAAAACATGTCATCAAAATGGTTGAATAAGAAATTCAAAGTAACAAAAATATCCAAGACAAGCTGTCAGGGTTAAAGTATGAGTTGTCATAAATAAGACATGGAAATATGATATTGTAAGTGTTCAAACATAAATGCATGATTGTTTATAATGCAGTGAAGGTGAACATCTTTATTTAGGAAACTTTAAATGTTTGAAAATGTAAAAGAAAAATTTGCTACGGCAAAATTTTCTTTTTTCCATGGGGGAAAGTGTTACAAATGTGTATAAGTTATACATATAGCCATACGTGTAGCTCTTGAATTAGCTGCACTCTATATGCTTGTGAAATTCCTCACTGGTGAAATAAACATTGCGCAATGTACTACATGGAAGATTCTGGAATGTGAGAAGACTATGGCAGATGATATTTACATGCAGGAATGTTACAGCTAGCTGAGACTCATTAGCATAATAAAGGAGCTCAGATGGGCTAGTGATGACTCATCAGTATAATCTAGGTCAGGTCAAGATTGATTGTCATGTTTACAAGTATAGGTACAATGAAGGGCTTACTAGATATATTGAGAAATCTCTTGAAGTACAACTAATAGAACCTTCTGGAATGTACAGTTTGTAGTATATATATGAGTTGTTTGAGATAGGAGCTCAGTTTCATATCATCTCGCTCCAGTCACCTGTGGTATATAGTAACCTGCATCTAAGATTTTGTTGTGACCCTGGCCCAATACTTACCTGTGGATTCATACGAGGATTTTCTCTACGTGGATAAATACCTGCCTGTTAAATAGCGTTTATGAGATCCTGCCTGTGAAAGCGTGAAAGCTCTGTGGGTTAACATTTGACCATCTTGGATCATCTATTTGGACTTGACTATCTGGAATACCTGTTCTTCAGCATACAACATTGGGATCAACATTGCGATCATAATTTGGGAATACTGGATCGGATTATCAACTGGACCATCAGCGAGAGCCGTGGATCCATTGGACTTCAGTATCCTCCAGCACTGTAAGCTAATCTGTATCCATATATTGTAAAGTAAATTGATATACATGTATTGATGTATTGATTTACTGAGAGTGAAAGCTTGTCTTGATTTTAAAGGGGAAATACCCTATATAATAAAGAACACATAAACTAAATATTGGTATCATTTTGTGCGATCCTTTCTGGCGTGAACTGATCGTAACACTGTGTGAACATAGTGGGAGTTAATTTCCTACAATCCTAATCAAATTTGACAAATATTAAACTTTGTATTTAGATGCTTGTTGACAACAAGAACTTTAATTCACAAAGATGAGATTTCAACTTTAGCTGATGGGAATCAAAATCATTGAGAATTTGATTTAGCACAAGAACAGGCGGGTGTTTCACCAAGCTGTTCGTAAGTTACGAACGACTGGTGATCCCTTCTTGTGCTAAATCAGATTCTCAATGAACAAAGTGTGGTATCACATTTAGCACAAGAAGGGATTATCAGTCGTTCGTAAAGTCGTTTGTAACTTAAGAGCATCTTGGTGAAACACCCCCCTCGTCACCAGTCATGTGTTAATTTGTTTTTAGCTTACAAACAGCTTGGTGAAACACCCCCCTGGTACATTTATAGGTAAGGGATAGACGTGGCAAAGATTTCATGGCCCATATTCCTGGCTGAACTGTTCTGTCATTATCACAGATGCTAAGCTTGTTTGATTTTAACCATTCTTCTATTTTGAGATGATTCTTTCTCATGATTCTGAAATCAAACAAAAATTAGACCTGTGGTTTTTAAAAAAGCAAATGAATACATGGGCTAGCTGCATAAAAGATACCATTGATGGTAAGTACCATGTTATTTGCCACTCAATAGCCAATCAAATTCAAGGTTTACATAGAAGTTGCCATTGGAAGCAAAGTTACCATCAATGATAAGTTGTATGCCACAGGGCCCTGCTGTGATTTCTGGTCCGGTAACCTTTATCACTTTTGTGTCTTATTTCAAATTTAGTGATTATTTAGTGTGCTTGTGAGAACGATACAGTGTGTGAATACTACCCTTTTCTTTGCATTTTTGCCCGTAAGTGGACTTTGTTGAAGCAAGATGAACAATTTTAATGTTGCGAAGCTTTGAGACTTGGGCTGCATTCATGCGACCATCGCCAGAATCATGATTTGAATCAGGATTCTAACCATGATTAAAAAATGCAAACATGAATCACAATAATGACAGAATCAGTGTTCTAACGACCTTCTCTCCAATGACGTTTCTCCTTGGATTCAGGCCAATCCAGTGCGCATCGCAGTACGCAGTTTGATCCAGGAAGTATAAGTCAGCTTTTACTTGCACATTTTCTGACTTCTATGTGGGCTGCTTGACCAGCACCGGAAGTAGGCCGACACAATGACATCATAGAATTATGATTCAAAACACGGTTGCGTTCTGCAGAAACGCATTTCCAAACGCCCCTTTTTTCCGCGTTTCATGTTTGTGTTTTCAATCACGTTTATATGTAATTTCGTCTGAATGCAATCATGATTCTGCAGAAACGCGTTTTGAATAATGATTCTAGTGCAAAAGAGTGTCGCATGAACGCAACCTCAGAAATATTTCCCCAAATCTTAGATTTCTGACTACACGTATGTTAAACCTGGGCCCTGTTTTATTAACAGTTACAATTGATCTGAATTGATTGCAAGTACTATCCCCTATCTATACTGGACAGAGTTACGATTGATATCAATCACAATTCTTTATAAGACAGGGCCTTGCTATTTTCAGTCTTGATGATTTTCGTATGTTGTCTCAGGGTTCGTATTACCTGAAAATCTTACATTTTCGTATTGTTTTGATACTACGCATATACATGTACGTATTCTTATTATAATGGTAAGAGTTGTCAAATAACTGGATTATGATTTTGTCTTTCTCTGAACAATAGCTAGAGAAGTTCAACCAAACCTGTCTACAAAAAAAAACATTGTTTATAACAACTACTCAACTTGAATGGCATTAGAGCAGTTTATATGAACAGTGAAACCTGTATAGAAAGACCGGTCAATGAAGACAGGAAAGTGGTCTTTATGGTATAGGCAGGTGGTCTTAAAGTACAAAGTTTATATGAACAGTGAAACCTGTTATAGAGAGACCAGTCAATGAAGACAGGAAAGTGGTCTTTATGGTATAGGCAGGTGGTCTTAAAGTACAAAGTTTATATGAACAGTGAAACCTGTATAGAAAGACCAGTCAATGAAGACAGGAAAGTGGTCTTAAATGTGTAGACAGGCGGTCTTTATGTACAGGTTACATTAGTACAGGTTTCAATGAAAAACACACTGTTCAAAGAAAGCTAAGATATTCTTTCTAGACAGGTGTTCTTTCTACACAGGTGGTCATTAAAGGGGGTTCCCCTATACTTGCATCTGTCTGTAAAGACTGCCTGGCTGTAAAGGCGTTTCTTATCTGGTCTTTATAGACAGGTCACGCAACATATTTGAATTCTTCCTCCATCATTCTCCATCATTCTTTCCTTCATAATGCAATGAACTTAATATATATTGTGCTCGTCTGATATCAACTGTATTTTCAAATTATGTATTCGAATCATGAGAAATTTTGCAGATGTTTAACGTTCGATGGCTTATGCAGCTGTGATTTGATAATGAAATATGCTGTATAATTGTAATTTGTACAAAGTTTTTTCTCTTTTGTCTTGGGAATAAATCTTGAAAGACAAATGAAGTTCAGGTTCAACATTTTGGACTGTTATTGATTTCTTCTTTGTGGTTATTTTTCTTTTGTGTGTGTGTGTGTGTGTGTGTGTGTGTGTGTGAGGCTGTGAGCATGTATGTATTTGGGGGTGGGGGTGGGGGGTGGGTTAGAGGATTGTTTTTCTATCGTTCTCTTAAGTAGGTGCGTAACGACCCACAAACTCAGGAATAAGTCTTCTTCTCCTCCTCCCTTTTCTCTTCGTTCCTTGGCCCATCTTTTCTCTTCCTTCTATTTTTCTGTCTCGTTCAATCTTTCAGCTCAGCTCTTTTCTCCTCCCCCTACTCTCTCTCTCTCTCTCTCTCTCTCTCTACTTCTTGGTTGTATTCCTCTTTATCTATCGCTATCTGACTTCCTCTCTCTCTCTCCACCTTGACTTTCCTCTAACTTTCTGTCTTTCTTTTCAATCCTTCTTTATTTCTGTTTGTCTTCATGTCTGTTGCAAGGGTTGAGATGAAGTATGTATTAATGAGTCTTTAATTCTGTATCATACTTAACACAGGACAACTTCTAGCACGAAAGAACTTTTTCTCTGAATTTCTCTCTCCCTCTCTCCCTCCCCTGTGTGCATGTAAATGTATTTGTGTGTCGGTTACACTCTACGCAGTGCTATTTTTTTGTTCTCTCTCTCTGTCTCCCCCCCCCCTTCTCTGTCTCTTCCCATCTCCCTCTCCATATATCTATCTCCCTCGCTCCCCATTTGAGCCAAATACTATAGAAGAAAAGGTAACAAGAAAAAATCTCGGAGTGAACAACAAATTTTACACTTTCTACATTTGCACACTTGCACGTTTTTATTCATATTACTCCTCACAAATGTGAAATTAATAATTCAACAGAAATACTTCTGCTATTAGCAACTAAAAAATTTGCTATTCACTTTATAAAATACAATATTATCTCTTCATAAGGAATACAAGAATGAAACACATGTATTACCCCACAATAAAAACCTAACGACTACTTAAAATGTGAGTTGTTAATGAATGTACATCTTGACTTCTTCTTGTAAAACAAATAAATAATACATATTTCAATTCATATTTACATAACATAATGTGCATCTATGTATTTGCAATTTTAATAGCACAATTAAAAACTAATTTTCATTTTTAAACAAAATCGTCTACTACAACAGCAATGAACAGCGACATTTAGTGAGTTACCTGTATGCTGATAATTTTCACAGATTTTGATCTCATTGTCGCACCCAAGAATGGGTCGCAAATAGAAGTGATTTCAAACTGGACAGCCTCTATTGATGGTACAGGAAAATAAGAGAATCACAATAATCTTCAATAAAAATCATTCTTTCCACATTGTACATACCCCAGACCTGCCAACTTCTGGAGTTCAAAAACTGTATTCTTTAATCCAAAAAGTTGTATTTTACCAACAAAAAATGAATTAAAAAAAAAAAAGGATCAATGTCTCTTACAGTTCCTACATCAGGCATTTTTTATGGAGCAATGGTTGAATATGCATGATTTTGTCATGACTGGTGTGCTCGATGAACCAATGAACATCCCCAAATTGCTAATGTGAGATGCTGGTAGGATACTTTACAAAAACAGAATGGGCATTTTGCCATTGAATATGGCACACACACAAAATAAGATTTAAAAAAAAAAAAAAAAAACTTTTTTTTTTTTTTTTTTTTTTGAAAATCATATTTTTTAAAGGAAAATTGTACTGTCGTATTCACTTCTAAAAATCGTATTTAATACGACTAAATCGTACTGGTTGGCAGGTCTGCATACCCCTTACTCAACTTTCCAAACAACACACATGGCCTGAATAAGCCAGCTCTTGATATCGCAGATAACTGTAAGATATCACCCAGCGTGGCACTCGAACACTTTTTAGCTTTGAGGCTTGTAAAATGGTGAACTGGGCACTTCCGGTTATATTAGTAGGTGAGTGCAAACGATCGCACTTCCATCAATACTTCCCGCTAACCCACTTTCCCACAAAAAAACTTGTCCTATATTTGCTACTGTAATGTAAGATGGAGAGTTCGCATGAGATGCTTCAGAAGATGACTGGAGTAGAACTGAGAACTTTCTTGACTAAAGAGGGGTTTCTTGCACCGACTCAAGGCACAATGTGTTGGACTACAAGACCGGAAGTATACAGGTCAACAAATTTGGCTGAAAACCTGATAGCACCATGCACAGTGATATTTTATAGTCATCTGCAATATCAAGAACTGAGAAATTGCTCACTGCGTATTCCATTGTCTTGGACGCCTTCGCAATGTACACTACAAGACTATGGAATTAAAAATGCATCTTCATTTCTTTGTGTCTTTCTCTCTTCTGATAAAATCGTCTTCTGGCCATAAAATCACACAATGGAATGATACATCCGCTTCCTCGTACACTGGAATGGTACAGTAGTTTCAAAATATGGATCCAATTTATCACCAACTTTCATCATTATATCATTATAGAATTACTCTATGGAAAAACCCGCAAAGACATTTTAACCTACTTCTATTGGTGATTTAGGTGCATTTAAGATTGTGTTTATCATCGCCAAAGAAGGTGCATGTGCATTTTCTTAGTGCAGTGGGTGAAATCTAGAGTCTCAGAAGTGAGGTAGAACAGGGATGGATGATGAAGAGAGAGAGAGAGAGAGAGAGAGAGAGAGAGAGAGAGAGAGAGAGAGAGAGAGAGGTGGAGAGGGGGGAGAGACAGAGAGAGACAGAGAGAGAGAGAGAGAAAGAGGGGGGAAGAGAGAGAGAAATAGAGAGAGAGAGAGAGAGAGAGAGAGAGAGAGAGAGAGAGAGAGAGATGAAGATAGATATATGGAAGGATATTTTTGAAAAGGAAAGGAAGAGTGGGTGGTGAAGAGAACAGAGGAATGGAGAGAGAAAGAGGGAAGAAAGAAGATATTAAGAATTGATAAGTGGGGGATGAGAAGTGAAAGATAAATAAATAGAGAAATAGACAGACAGGAAGAGAAGGTAGAAAATGGAAGAGAAAGGGAGAAAAAAATCCACAAAGCCGGGGGCTTGTTGGTGAAGTTATATGCTGATTATGAAGAAAATCAATCATACTATTTCACTGTTGCATCATTTACATACATGCATAGGCAATACACTATGACAAAGCACCAAAACTACACACAGCTATTATCACATTTACTGCCCAAACCTACATAATATTGCATAGTAGGTTCTTAAGTTGTCCTTTTCACATATTTACTGTATCAACGAATTGGAGATGTATAATAATGTTCATAGTAGCTTAGTATTAACAAACAGAAATACATTGACATACAGCCCAGCTGTACATACGGTAATATACACATTAAAAACTACAGAATCAAACTGCATTTAATGCTAATCAATGACATTCAAAGTCTAATAAATAACATGCAACTTTCAAACATTTGTTATACATTGTAGTAGCAATGCTTGCAGGGCTTGGACAATATACATACAAGAACACACTATGGCAAATTACAACCATTTTGACATCTATATACACATCCTGTGACAATTTGTTGTTTTCTTGTATAACAAGAAAGGTAATTAAAGAAGTATAAAACAATGATTACAAAAAGTACTATCAGTTCATTCATGATCAAACATGAAATGATGTTTGGTTTTTAACCTTCAAGTGCACATCTACTTGAATAGTGTGCCTCTGATATATTTTATGTGTAAATTACTTTGATTTTCCTCAAAATACAACTGGTATTTGATATTTGAGAACTGAGAATTAAAGATATCTGACTTCAATTCTGAATTAAGCTTGCTTGAATTACTCATTAATCGCAAATTAAGATTTTTTTTCACACCCGAAAAATTACTGAATTTTTTAGTGAATATCTTTCAAAAGCGCATTTATATTGAAATTCAGTTGATCTTAAATTAATTTTAGTCGATTTTTCAAAATTAAATTTCTTAATTCATTCATAGTTGAAGTAAAATTTCAGAGTAACTGTGAAAGTGCATTGCTGAAAACCTGACAAAATATTTTTTTATCATTCATGAACAGTCAACTGTATTTTCTTTGGAAAGGAGAGCTTTTAAAACTCAAGAATACAATCTTTTTTCCTCAATTTTATTCTACTTCATGTACTAGTACTAGTGATCAAGGAAATTGTCTTTTGATATCAATTAAGATGAAAAATCTTAGTGTTGGTGACTTTGGGTGCAAATTGTACTTTGTTTATGGCCAGTACTGACAACAATTTATAAAAAAAAACATTTCCCTAACATCGGTTCGCTTCTGTATTACGATAAAGGTCCTTTACATAAATCAAACACTCTCAAAAATTAAACTTTAATATAGAGAGATGAATGATGAAATCGGAAGGGGGAAAAAAAGATGATTCAATCATAAATCTGAGGAGTTTTGCTTGAAGGGAATAAAGCTCTCTCATTTCAAACATATAAATAATATTGACAAGAATCTACACAATCTACATCACGGTTAAAATACCACCTAGCACCGCATATACATAATATTAGATTTCAGTAAATAAGCTTTAGCGCTCTCTGTTTCTTTGTCTCTCTCTCCCTCTCTCTCTCTCTCTCTCTCTCTCTCTCTCTCTCTCTCTCTCTCTCTCTCTCGCTATGTAACAACCAGCTAACTGCAAGTAGTTTTGTTTATAAATATCTACAAAAACAACCTCTATACCAAAAGTGCTGTGCCCCTGGAACTGGAGGCTTGTGTTTCAATTTATCGCCACCGAATACAATACAGTATTTACAAATCTGCCTGCTTATCGCCACGGAAATACATGACTATCAGAAGAAAAGTGAAAGAAAATTTACCGGTTTTGACTTTCCATCAGCTTCTCACAATCTTTCTAAGGGTTCAATGTTAATGTTGGATTTCTTTCCTGAACTTAAAGTGCGGCTATTGGAAAAGATGAATAAAGCTGACTTTGTGACTAAAGGTTGTACCCATGCAGATATGTGAGGCAGGGATAAATATCAAACTCTTATAATCAGAAGGGTTTATGCTTGAGTAAGCCCTATATTTAAGATGGGTTATTGGGGGGGGGGGGGGGGGAGTAAAAAAAAATGAAAAAAAGTTATCACAAATACAAATTGAAACACTTTTTTCTTGTCGATAGTATATACCTCAGGTTCTCCCAATATGGAATTTTTAAAATTAGCAAAGTCATTTGCTCGAGTTAGCCCCACCAATATTCCTCCTGTACCCCGGGCTAGTCCCCCCAAATTCAATGTTCAATTCCAGGCGTCGGTACGATGAGAACCTGTACAGCGCCCTCAATGTCCTCTCAACAGCGATAGCACTTGTGAGTAGTTATTCCACGGCTCACACATGAATATCCTCTTGGGTGTACATCACATCAGATAATCGATAGAAATGTGGAATCAATTAGTGACTGTATCGAGTGTATAGCGCCCCTTATGTCCTCTCTTCATCCATATCACAGTTTTTCCATATGTGCGTCGTTATTCCTGGGTTTACTCTCAAATCACCCCCAGGCGCAAAATTCACGTCAGTCTAAAAGTAGCCATGTTGAATCAATTAGTGACTTCAACGAGTGTAGCGCCCCCAGTGTTCCTCGAAACTCCTCCCGGCGGCGAGACCGAAGCAGCCGCTGCTGCTGCAGCCGCCGCCGCAGCCGCCGCGGCCTGGATCGCGCCAACACACTCGTTATGCGTGAAGCTATGCCGCCGCAGGTCGCAGTTGCGCCGGAACACCTTTCCACAGTTGGGACAATTGAAGGGCTTGATGTCGGTGTGGGTGAGGAGGTGTGTCTTGAGGTTGCTACGCTGGTTGAACGTCCGCCCACAGGTGGCGCACTTGTGCGGAGACTGCTGCATGTGGAGCGTCTTGTGCACAGCCAGGGTCCTCGCCTGACAGAAGCCCTTGCCACATTCGCCACACTTAAACGGCTTCTCTTTGGAGTGGATGTACCTGGAGGGGCCAGAGAGAGAAATGAGAAGAAAGAGAGAGAGAGTTGGTTAAAAAGAGTCATTCATTAACTGATTTTAAACCTATTTAGAAAATAAAAAAACTCTCAGCACACCATGTAGTTGTATTTGTTCATTTATTTTTATCTGAAGATTTACAAACAAAGAAAAGAAGACAAAAAGAAGCTTGTTAGAAAACTTAGTAACTTAAAGTAACCAAAAAGAGAGAGCAACATTTAAAAAAAAAGAATAATAAAAACATAAAAAAAAGAATGTAAGTTTGTCAGAAAACTATGTTATTTAGGGTATACCAGAAAGGGAACTAATAGATTGAAAACAATATCATTTTCAGAGGACAAAGAAAGAAAACGAGAAGAAAGAGAGAGAGAGAGTTGTTTAAAACTCAACAGTCATTCATTTGTTTGTATCAAGGGGATTTACAGGGCAAAAAAAACAAAGAACAGGAATAGTTTGTTGAAAACTTTCAACTCTCGCCTATTGCGCACCACAAAATCGGCTGCTTTATGAGTTGTGTACATGTATTACTTGTGCAAAAAATGTATCAATGGTGCAATAAGAGTTCGAGTAACCAGAAACACACACAAACTAACTTGAACTTGAATGAAAGCCCATGATACAAAATGAAAGCATCGAACAAATTTCAATCAACTTTTATGCTCACGTCTGCCAATATTATCTTGGTTTTATGAGAAAAACAGGGTCTTAAACACACTTTTGTTACCACAAGTGCCATACTTTTACTAGAATAGAGTGAGTATTTATTGTTCTTGCCCGGATGTGTAGACGTGACTATTGCTCGAGCTTGAATGAAAATCCCAAACAAGATTTCCTAATTTTAGCACATGTAATGAACCGATTGTGAAATTTGAAGGAGAGGAAGGAACTAAATAAAGAGGAAATGGCACATGGGTAATGGATGGAACATATTTTTTAAAACAAAAAGCACCCCTCCTCTCACCTTCTAAATATATTATGGAAGCGATGTGGTAACTGCCCATATATAGCACAAAGGAAAGAAAAAAGAGCCCCCCCCCTCCTTAGGAAATGAAATCATTACCATTGAACAACAACTTCATTATTTTTTTACACCTAACCTCAACTCTTCATCTCACCATCCCATTTCTCTTATAATTCACTCCCTATCCTCAATATAAGTATGGTATTTTTACAGCCTATCCTGTCTTCACACATTTTATGGAAAAAATTGAGATGGAAAGAAAAGCGATCTAACAATAGAAAGTTTTAATATGAGTAAACAATTCTGAAAAGCAGGCTGGCATATTTTGAGGAAAATCAGAAATGTATGAAATCTTTGAAATATTTGACACTTAGAAAGACTCCTTAACTCTAGGTGTGTCACATGTGATTTTATTCACAAGTAACACACACTAAAATCTAAAAAAAAAAGAAACGACAAATTTGTGGAAACTTCTGCCACAATTCATCCGCTTTCATATCACAAGACATAAAAGACATAAATTATCTTTGGGTCTCTCTTTAACTGTGGCACCGGCAGAACTGAAACCCAGAAGTTCAGGCGAACTTCTCCTTGTTTGGCAAACACTCCACACATATTTATGGCGCAAGTCACAACGATCACGCTTTGTTTGGGGACCACTGCACTTTACTGTTGAAGAACAGCAGTGCTCGCGCGGAGCTTGTTAACTCCTTTAGTGTCAGATCAGGTACCACCCAATGGTTTTATGTGTATCAAATCGTTGAAGTTGTGCAGAGAGAGTTAATATTGAAGAGGTTAATAACCATCACCACTCTCAGCTGTGCATGTCTAGCCTGGATTCAAGGCTGTGAGACATTATTTATATTCCAAACAATAATTGCAAATATACGCAGGTGGCAATTAAAGTTTATTCAAAGAATAGGTTGTTTTGCAAAGAGACAATAGATATATTTGTTTCTTTTCTTTGCGTATATTTAAACAGATTGATCAATGAATCGTATTAATATGGAGAGATAAATAGCAAAATGATATTACAAGCATATAAAGAAAATAAACTCTTTATGTGCAAATGAGGCATATTTGCCCTCCTGGTAATACATTCCCATAGGGCAGGATGGAGTCTGACAGAGAAGGAGTTAACACCAAAAAAAAAACTATAATGGAATACCATACACAGGAACACCATAAAAGGAATAGCTAAATATTGCGCAGCTTGAGTAGAACAAGAATATATCAATGTTGATTCAAAGTCCTCATGAGATAAAATATTTATGTTGATATTATTGTGGAAGTCATTAAGTTAAATATACCCACTTCAACTTAACCAGCAAAAACGCTTCAACTGATTCACCTTGCTACTTCAAGTTATGAAGAATTTTCTTTACTGGAAAAAGAGGAAAAGAAACTTCACCATATCACTTAAGATCCCTAGTTTTCTTATTTTCTTCAACCTTTGTTCTTAAAGGAGAATCTTTCAACAGCCTTTAAAGTGTTCATGCATATACCACCAGAAGACAGAATCAACTTCATAAGGAAAACAAAAAGAAGCTCACTCATATCACTAGAAGTTTTTATTTTTTTTTCTTAACCCTCTGTTGTTAAAGGAAGAAAAATTCATCCACCTTTATCAAACTTTTATGCATGTACGGTAGGCATTAAGCTTCATTCAGAAGATGAAAAAGCTAAATTTTCTCAAAACTTCTTTTCTTAAAGGAGAAATCTTTTATCCACCTTTAGAAAGCCTTCATGCATTTACCAGAAGTAGGGATTAACCTTCTCAGAGAGAAAGAAGATCCATCATATCATTAAAGGTTTCTCAAAACCTCTGCTCTTAAAGAAGAAAATTTTTCAAACAACTTTAATGTGTGTAAAAGAAGAAGGGACCAACTTCCTCATTACAAAAAAGCTCAATTATATTACTAAATGCTTATAATTTTCTTGCTTTCTAAAATCTCTGTACTTAGAGGAGAAATCTTTTAAACACCTTTAAAGCATATACCAGAAGAAAGGATCAACTTCCTTATTACAAAAAAAGAAGCTCCATCATATGACTAAAAGCTTCTAATTTTCTTGTTTCCCGCATCTTCTGTTCTTAAAGGAGAGATCTTTCATCCCTCTCAAGAACCCTCAGCCGCTTTTCGCATCTCCCCCTCCCCTGATCCTCGCCGCCGCGGATTAAGGGTGCGAAGGTTGCACCCCTGACCAGGTGGAGGGTGCTTTCAGTCGCCCCTGTGCCGCTGATGAGGACACCAGACCCTGCCCAACCATCCGAGCTCTAACCCCGGGACGGTCGGAGCGAGACCTACGAGCAGCAGCCTTCTGCATCTTCGCGTATCCACGGAGCTTAAGCCGGGTTCTGATCAGGCATCGACAGACGCAACCAACCTGGGAAACTCGTTACAAGTAAGCCCTAGCTTCCCGCTTTTGCAAGTGGTTGCTGCTAGACGGTCGGTCCGCCAATTATTATCTTCCTCCGAAAACGAAGACAGATATTAGGGGCTTTTCTTCTTTGGTAAGGCGGAAGTGGTAAGATGTTGTAATACCATACTGACAAATTTGGAGCTGATCGGTTTTCATGTTTGGATCATAACTACAGCACTAGCAAAGGCATGGATTTCTTTATATTCCTCAGTCAAAATTATGTCCCTCTAAGATGAAGAAAGCGATGGACATGTTTTTTTTTTTTTTTGGGGGGGGGTAAGGCGGAAGTGGTGAGATATTGTAATACCACTACTGACAAAATTGGAACTAATCTGTTTTCATGGTTGGATCATAACTATAGAACTAGTTATAAGGCATGGATTTCTTTATATTCCGCAATCAAAATGATGTCCCCTCTGAAGTGAAAACAGATATTGGGGCTTTTTTTTAGGGGGGGGGGGGGTTAGGTCAGAAGTGGAATTAGGATATAATATCAATACTGTCAAATTTGGGCTAATTGGTTCTTATGGTTGGATCATAACTACAGATCTATGAAGGCACTGACTCCTTTATATTCCTCACTTAGTGTTGTCTCTCTCCAAAATGGAAACAGAGATAGATGCTTTTCTTGGTGTAAGGCAGAAGTTGCAAGATGTTGTAATATCAATACTGACAAATTTGGAATTAATTGGTTCTTATGGTTTGGATCAAAACTACAGATCGAGTTAATGGCACTGAGTTTTCTTTATTGTTTTTCGTCTAAACATCAGATTGCACTGCAACAACTCTCCCTTCACAGATTGCTTTTAAATAACCTATTGTTATATGATCGAGTTGCAGAATGGAAGTGTGTTTAGGGGTCTTGAAGAATACAGACACAAACAGGCTGTATTGATATTGAGAAGTTTATGAACAACAGTAACAGGGACATACAGGAAGAGGATAAAGACAAAGGTAAAGATAACCAACATAAATAGAAGGAAGTATAAACACAATGATGAAAGCCACAGAAGTAGAAAAAAGAGGAGGAACAGGAGGCAACAAAAATTATAATGGAGAAAAAGAATCACAGCTAAGCACGAGTAGCATGGGGAAAACCACTGCTCTCTTTATAAGTAAAGAAGCAGGTCATATTACATGCATACTGCCCTCTATGTCAGTAACTTGTACAATGCAACCTTGTACAATTCAGCTGGAGAAAAACAACACCATTTTTTTCAAGAAGCATTTATTTGTTTGTTTAAAGAACATGATATTCTCCACCATTTCCTTCCTAGTTGCCTTCTAAATTCCCTCGCCTATCCTTCCTCTTCATCATTCACCATTTCTACCTGATTTTCTCCCATATCACCATCTCATCTTTTATGTCTGTGGTCTTCCTCTTTCTCTAGATGCGGAATCTGGCGTAAAAAACACTGAATTCCTGCAATGCAGCTACTAGTATCACAGGCAAACCAGGTCATGCGATACTTGTTTTCTCCAGTTGGTCACGAGACAATTGCAAACCACTCACCGATTTTGGCACAATAAGTTCCCCGTTTCAAATATAATTTGATATTCAATACATCCTTTGTAGTTTAATCAAATAACAGGAGCTATGAATTGCCATCTCTGCTACAGAGCCATGGTTAAACTCTACATTGGTTATTCATGAATGTTTGCACTGGGAATACCCGCAAGGATATTGAACGATATTTTTAAGTGACTTTGCAAGTCATAAAGCTTCATAATGTTTTAAACAAATGGATACAGACGTGAAGCTAAGTCTCAAGGATGAGTTTGGAAAATCACATCATCTTGTTGTAATTAACACCTCTTATGCCACTGGCAATGCTTCTCTACATGAATTCAATGTTGAAGTAGTTCCAACATCAATCCATGGCACATAATAGAGTTAGTGTAACTCAAACTTGCAAGCACTTGAACTCACAAGGTACACAGTAGGTTTATCCAGCTACTAGCTATAGCCGGAGGCAGGCGGACATACACGTATCCCATCTAATCCCAACACCCGGATTATCATTTTTACGACCTGTCGATGGGTTTGCTCGCTGGATGCAAGAAGCGACGGCGAGATAACGACGACAGACCTAGCGTTAGTTAGCGACGGCCGTGGCCAGCCACCCTGCCCGGAGCTCAGAATGAAACATGACTTGTTTGTGTGTTTAGACCGGAAGCCTGGCAGAGATAATGACTATTTGCCGCCAGATAAAAGAGGGTACGGCAAATTGACAAAAGACGACAACAGATAGGGGTAACATGTCCAAAATATCTGTGAGTTGACTGCTTGGGATTGTACATAAAGTGCAGGCACTACTGTCATCGCCTTCAGGGACTCAGGCCATTAAAGTTATGGCAGAAAAGAAAAGAAATTTTATCTCTTGAAATATATTCCTGTGCTGAATGTGTATGTGCTATATACTCTATTTTATTAGCACTAGCACTTCTATCATTCGCTTAAGGAATCAAGGCCGTAATGGCTATGATGGAAGAGAAAAAATACATTATCTAGTGAAATATTTTACTGTGCTGAACTGTGAATGTGCTGCATATTCTCGTGTTGATAGCGCCAGCCCTAGGTTCAAGGAAACAAGGCCATTATGGTTACGACGGAAGAGAAAAAAACATTATCAATTTAAATATTTTCCTGTCCTGAATTTGAAGGTGCTACATACTCTAGTGTTGGTAGCACTCTGGTACTACTGTCATTCGCATATAAAAAAAAAAAATAGAGGCCATTATAGTTATGACGGAAAAGAAAAAAGACATTATCTATTGAAATATACTCCTGTGCTGAATGTGTATGTGCGACATAATCTACTAATGTTGGTGCTTGGCAGTGCTACTGTCATTCCCTCAAGGAACCAAGGTCATTATGGTTATGAACTTATGACAGAAAAGAAAAAAAATCAATTGAAATAGTTTCCTTAGTTGAATGTGCCTGGGAATGTGCATCCTCTCATGTTGTTAATGCTGGCACTATTGTTATCTGGTGCTAAAGTTAAGGATATTATACATGTAGTTATGACGGGAAAGAAAAATACATTACCTACATGTATTGAAATAGTTCCCCCTGTAGAATGGTTCGTTATGGAATCAGGCCATAACTCAATGGAGGATGGAAAATCAATGCCTTCATTTTCGTTTTCGGTGATATCGAATGACCTATCTACAGCTCTTGTACTGACATTTAATATGACACCGAAATCTCAAGATGCGAAATGATCCTAATTCATGTACATGGTCCGTGTAACCTACACAAAATAGACACCAGTTCCAATATCTCAGTTTTGAATTTGAATTTTTGAATTTATTAACAACTTCAACATCATCAATAGCAATACCAAGAAATTGTATGTACTTGACTGAATTAACAAAGAAAGAACGAAATAAATTATCAAACAAAACTGGCATGAATCTAACAATGGATGTAGAAATAAAGCATATTACTTATGATGCAGCATTGTACACAATTTTATACATAAGTGAATGTTGTTAATGGGAATCAGAAGTTAGCACAAGTGCTAGTCGAGCCTGATTCCTTTAATTCATTAGTACGGCAGTAACAAAAAAATCATCTTTGGCTACTGATTGCGTAAGCACTAGTACATGTAATGGTAATGATGAATACATGTATAAAGAAGTATGCATGTAAATTATTGTAAAATATCTCTTAGATATAAGAGTAATATCTTATAAACTATACTTGACAACTACTTTAAGTCATACTGCTGTAAAAATTAAAAGAAAAAGAAGAATAATCTAGACATCTCATACAATCTTGATTTCCACACAAACGGGAAACACAACAAGCGACAATTTAACAGTTTCCTGTTGAAACTGAAAGCTCCATTAAATACTTCATTAACAGCTTTCGGAAAGCAACTCTAGTTTTCATTTCTCTAATGTCTTTTGGGATACGATTCCATAATTTTACTCCAATGTAAGATATTGAAAATTGGCCTTGTGTTGTTTTACACTTAGGTATATATAGCTGTCCCTGATCTTTTCCTCTAGTGGCAAACCTGTGATCTATCACTTGACAATATTGTATTAGAGTGTGAGGAAGGTTGTTATTAACTAAATCATATACAAAAGTTGAAACCGACAAGAAGTGTAGATTGTAAACATCCAGTATCTTTAACTTGTGGAACAAAGGTCTTGAATGAGCTCTCCATGAACTAAAGGTAATTGCTCTCATTGCCATCTTTTGGGAATACAATATGCATTTTAAGTTAGTCTCGTAGGTACTTCCCCACACTTCAATGCCATATGAAAGGTGTGGCTGTATTAACCCCTGATACAACATCAATAATACATTCTGTGGGACAAAATGCCTGAGTCTGAATAAAATACCAACCTTTTTACGAACATTCTTATTAACCATTTTGATATGTTCTCCCCATGTAAGGTGATTATCAATTTGAAGTCCTACAAATGAGGCCATATTTACCTCAGATATTTCTGAGCCAGATATTTCAAGAGCACCGTTAACCTTCACAGATCGTCTTCTACTTCTTATCAACATGTAACTAGTTTTCTTTAGGTTGATTGTGACCTTGTTAGCATAACACCATGTCTGGACTTTTTCCAAATGCGTATTAACTAAGTGCATATCAATCTCCGCTTTGCCCACCTCAAAAGTGTGGAACAGATTTGAATCGTCAGCAAACAATCTGAAATTAAAGTACTGAGTGGAATTAGGCAAGTCATTAATATAAATCAAAAAGAGTGTTGGTCCCAGCACTGATCCTTGCGGGACTCCACATGATATATTCAAATTAGATGACATTGTATCTTTGTATTTCACAAACTGATGTCTGTTGCAAAGGTAGTCTGCAAACCATTGTAAAGCGACACCACGTATTCCATAGTGTGATAGCTTTCTTAGGAGAATGTTGTGGTTTATGGTATCGAATGCCTTCTGAAAATCAATAAAGAGCCCGAGTGTGATTTTCCCATCATCCAGTGATTTCAAAAGGGTATTTGTTAAATTGATAATCGATAACTTTGTACTATATTTTTTACGAAAGCCATATTGATGTTGCTGCAAAATATTGTTAACTTCTAAAAAATCAATTAACCTATTATTAACAATCTTTTCAAAAATTTTCCCTAAAACTGGCAATATTGAGATTGGCCTATAATTTCCTGGAACTTCTTTGGACCCTTTTTTGTAAACAGGTATTACTTTAGCTATCTTTAAAGCATCAGGAAATTTGCCTTCTTGTAATGATAAATTGATAATGTGAGTCAATGGTGTCGTTATATAAACTGCAGCATCTTTTACGAGCCGTGCAGGCAGCATATCATACCCACATGCTTTCCTCATATCGGTAGCATGTAGGTGATTTAACATTTCATTTTCTGTCACTGGCTTCCAAAATAATGACCTATTTTGCTTAGACCCCAAATACGATGTACAATCTGTATCGATTACTGGTATTTCATCAGCTAGATTTGGTCCTACACTTACAAAGAATTGATTAAATTCAGAAGCAATTTCACAATCATCACATGTAGTTGTACTTTCTCCATTTCGTACAATTCTTAACTTCTGAACATCAGTTGATTTTGTTGAGGCATTTACTCGATTTAGTAACTCATTGATAGTCTTCCATGTTTTACTGGTATCGTGTTTGTTTTGTTCTAAAATATCACTATAATATTTACGTTTAGCATTTTTAATAACTAAGGTCAGGGTATTTCTATATCTTTTATAACTTCCCTCATATTGCACATCAAAATTTGATGATTTATATTTAGAGTACAATTTGTGCTTTTTCCCTATGGATTTAAGGATCCCTTTCGTTATCCACGGTTTTTTAGCTACATTTTTCTTGTTCATAGACTTTTGTGTGAACACAGGGGCATGTTTATCACAAATATTTTTAAACATATCAAAAAAGTTGGCATAACACTTGTGAATGTCATTTTCCTTGAGTACAAGATCCCATCTGATTTTGGCCAGATCTTCATGAAACTCTTCAATTTTGTAATTCTTAAAGGTACGACTTGTTACTTTCTTTTGGTAACCTTTGTTTCCAGATTTACAATTTTCAAAAACCACAAATATAGGAAAGTGGTCAGATACATCAGTTTCTAGAACACCCGCATGGATAGTAGAAGCATTGAAATTGGTGTAAACATGATCAATTAGAGAAGATGATGAATTTGTTACTCTTGTCGGTGATGCAATCAATTGTTGTAAACCTGTACAATTCAACGCTGTTGCAAATTGCTCAACCTTGTCCTCCTTATCCAGCAAATCAATATTAAAATCTCCCAACAGAAAACAATTTGTCTTATCTAGTTTTAGATCTGCTAGTACATTTAACAGGCTATCTTGAAATTCGGAAACATCAGTGTTGGGTTTCCGATATATTATACCAACAACAACTCTTTTTTTATTTACGCTAATCTCAAGCCAAAGGCTTTCTGCATGTAATAATTCATATTCTAGAATATTATATTAGTTTTCAATACCCTTATTAGATAGAATCAAAACTATTCATAGGCCAACTTGTGGATTAATTACACACAAATCATACGCAGTGATCAAACTAAATTTGAGTTTGAATTATGCATATTGCTCGTTCAAAAATGCATCAAGGGTGGACTAAGAGTATAATCTTACAAATAAAGACGCTAGTTGGCACCAACGTCTAGTTCTCCTTCAACACTTCATTCTGATTGCAACATGTCTCTAGTTTAACACTTATCGCGCTAATCAATTACCATAACTTGTAAACATCTCTGAAAATCTCATAATCATTTTGCCAGCTCCGGCCCACTGGCACACACCTAGGCGCAGTGATCCGTCAATCAAGATGTGAGGAGTCGATAAGGCAAGGTGTAAGAACCGGAAGGTGATGGGGGAGATAAGGGGGCTGAGAGATCGTGTTGGTACTGGAAGACGTGTGTGTGTATGTGTGTGTGTGTTTGCTGCGGAGGTGGTGGTGGTGGTGATGATGGGAGAGAAGAAAGAGAGATGTTTACCAAACTAACGAACCCCAGTGTTCCCGTCTTGAACTGTGAAGGAACTCCTGACACTGCTCAAGATTTTTGCTCCTTTTTTTTTCTCTCTCTCTCTCTCTCTCTCTCTCTCTCTCTCTCTCTGCTTTCTTGCTCTTGTCTCTATTCTCTTCTTGTTTTTGTACAATTTGCCTTATCTCTCTCTCTCTCTCTCTCTCTGTCTCTATCTTTTCTCTCTCTCTCTCTCTCTCTGTCTCTATCTCTTCTCTCTCTCTCTCTGTCTCTATCTTTTCTCTCTCTCTCTCTCTCTCTCTCTCTCCCTCTCTCTCTCTCTGTCTTTATCTTTTTTTTCTCTCTCTCTCTCTCTCTCTCTCTCTCAATCTCTCTCTCAATCTCTCTCTTTTTTTTTCTCTTCTCTCCTTGTTTTGGTAGTTTATCTTCTCTCTCCCTCTTTCTATCTTTCTCCCTTTCTTTCCTCTCCTCCTTTTGTATTTATAGTTTTCTATATCTCTCTTCCTCTCTATATTTTGTTCTTTTCTGTCATCAAAGTACCATAGATCTTACTTACTTCTGGCACTTTATCAAACTTCAATTTTCCTTTTGAAATTTTTCCTTTCCCCCCACATATTTGTCATTTCTTTCTTCACACCTCTCTTCAACCTTCTATCTTAAATATTTTCCTCCAAACATCATACTTTCTATATTCTCCATTCTCATCCTCTCATACTGTGCATGAATTGTACATTCCTGGACTTCATACTAATTTACCAAGTTTCTTTAATATCTGACTACATAGTTTGGGGCAGATTCATAACCTATAAAAAAAGTAAAACTCTAGCCAACACTGACTTCTCAATGCTTCCTCTTAACATTTAAACTTCTTATAGACAAAATGTTGATGAGCATATTTTAGTGTTGGATCATTCTGGGATCCAGTAAATTTCATTCAGGAGGGGGGGGGGGGGGGTGGGGAACAGTTTGCTTGCAAGACAAAGAAGACATTTGCAGCCAGTGAACAAGCCGTCACAACATTTAATCTCTTTCTGCGCTAATCCACCCTGACTCAACATTTCAGCCAGAAGATGGAAATATTCCATTTCTCTCTCTCCACACCTCAACTGTCAGCTAACATTACTCAGGCCAGTCTTGAGATGAAAGATAAGAGTACCTATGAGCAATATCCCTCCGTTTCCATACATTAACCCTTTTTGTATCAGACACTCCACAGCTCTATGGGAATTTTGGATAATCCTTCTGTCAAAACCTTTAATGGTACATGTAAAGTTAAAACCGTATTCATACCTGAGAATACTGGAGATAGTTTCATGCTTACTCCAGAACCAAGATTTAAATGGGTTTCTTAAAGACTAAGAAAACAAGTCACAATTTACATTGGTATTGATTTTACAGGGCAGAATCAAAATTTGGTGGTAGAAAAACGTTTTAATTCACAAGTGAATTTGTTTTAAAATCTGCATAATACAGAGTACAGGGGAAGGGGTATGGGGTTTGTTTGCTACCTTTAAAAGCCAGACGACAAGATGATCTGACGCAGATTTTCACCAGAACATGATTCAACGCTCACCAAGGTAATTGTCAAAAAAAACTTTTGCACTCCGAAGACTGATCAAACTTGTTGCATCATAATTACCGTCTGAATTTAGCTCCATAGTAAACAAAAATCATTCCGCAACTGACTTGAGTGTGTCGCAAAAAAAAAACATTGAAAAGAAAACGAGTGATGATATGCGCCTTTAATCTCCTGTTAATTCTGCATGACAATGAATGCATGGAGAGGAAATGGGGATAAACATATATTTCTGAAGACATCTTTACTCAACTTACTCATCTTCAGTAGTTCAGAGAGATCAACATGTTCAGATTAAAATCTCATCCTGTTTGATTGATGTTGTAAAGTTCCACACCACGCCTAAAGCCACTCATTAGATTTACTATGACGTACACTATGTACTGAAGTCTGCTTGTCATGTTTTCTGGTAAAACTAACTAAATAAATATTAATTTCTTTAGGATTTAGAAGTCAACTCCCTGCAGCTAACAGATTATCATGAAAGTGAATAAAAGTTTTCAGAAACATTCTTTATAAATCGGCCATATATGGAATTGAGAAAATCTAGAATGTAACAGGTTAAAAACCTGTGTAAGTCATACAATACTGAAATGATATACAGCAATTTGAATCTGCCAGTGAGTTTTATAGAAAGTAAGAACTCAACTTTCCTTTTGCAATATCTATAAATAACAGGCAAAATATGTTCGACTATGGAATGCAATTGGATTCACACATCTATGTTCTTAGAGTGAGATTTCTCCTCAATAAGCTCTAAAATTGGAAATAATCAGGTGCAAGTAGTCTGTTTAGAAATGAATTACTGGAGCAACCATTTCAAAAGAGAAAACAGAATGATCTATTTCTCTCAAAAGAAGTTTTGAAGTAAGAAGCCATTGACCTATGGAAGAGCTTTGCAAACGTCACATGACACTTAAGCATACTCTATCAATGTGAGGTCGATCATCATGGGCCAATTAATTGCATATTAAAATGATCCGTATTCGCAGAATCCCCATTTTTAATCCAATCAAGATTCAAATCAAAAGTTGCCCATGGTGAGACAAATGTGACATTTAGTAACCAGGGTGTGCGCATTGAGAGCGGAAGCAACTCCAAATCCAGAATTAATAGATAAACATCAACGGCCAGTACTTGCCCTCCCCCTAACTTATTAGCTCGTCTTATCCGCTTTCCAATCTTGGAGATATATATCGATGTCATGCTTGCACACGAGAATGACCAGCTATAACTAACATGTAGATTATTTAAGCACACAGACAAACTCACACACATACGCATACACGGACAGATGTCTTGAACAACTGTATGAGTTCCTCGGAGATAATCCTTGATTTTTATGAGTACAAGTCCAAGAGATGACCGGTCATTCTTGACCATTCCAATAAAAGAAATCTAACCATATGTTTGTCTTAATCCTGCTCTTCTTCCTCTTTCTTTGATAGATAGTATGACAGCTAGATCATCGAAGACAAACATCCAGCCTCATTGTCCTTCTTGATGATTTTAAACCGAGTAGATTAAACACATTCACCAAATGTTTCTTGCAATCCTATGTCTTTTCCCTAATCCTTTGCTCCTTCTATCAACAAAAATGCACAATACGTCCAAATACGGAATAGAAATGGATTCATACATCCATGTTCTGCAAGTCAATTTTTTTTCACTTCTTTTTTAAGTTTGAATCATTTTTTTAATTAAGGAGCCAATTCGACACAATTATCTTCTAAAAACACCAGTGCCCAATAAAACCTGCCATCTTCTAATTTCTCAACGATTTCTTCAAAAATTCATTTTGTACCCTTCTTGTCTTTGCCTTATCCCTACATTCTTCACGTTTTCTTTATGCTACAAAAATGCTCTAATCCACTCCTGGATTCCTTTGTCCTTCTACCCAGGAAGTTATGCCATCTTATACGCAGATTACAATCTAAACAAGTTATGAACATATCAAATTCAAGCAATTTGCCTCAAATTTCTCTACGTAAGCCATTCACACACTACGCAGTAAGACTTAGGATTTTTAATTTCCTGCGCTGCAACTTTATATTTGACACTGAAACGTTATTCAAGTACACGTATGGATCTTGAAGCTGTTTTTATGGCTGCTAAGATTGATGAACGGTTTCTTGTATCTCTGATGGACGGATCATATTCCCAAGGGACAATGGGGGCTGTATCACGTAGGGCGGGGGATCAGGATTAACAAGGCTAGGGGATTAGTGGGTATCGTCTTAAGTGACCAGCTGAGCTAAGAGAGGGGCCCAGGAGAGAGTGTGCATTAAACCAAACTTGTTCAATCTTGCTCGAACATACTTCCTTATCGCTTTCATTTAATTTCACTTTATGACTTGTAATTCACATTAAAATACACATTTTGAAAGTTAAATCCACTCCTTTTACCTTCAATTTTTTTTTTAATAAATGTTTTCTTTTTGTTATTTTAATTTCAATAAATATTTTTTTCAGATTAAAAATCATTACATTATTTATCAAACTAAATCACGCAACCAAACTAGTAAATTCTGGCATCATACAACTAAATAAATGCTCTTTCAAATTTTGTAAAAATTTTAGTATTTGCATTGTAAAACTATCATCCAAAATCCAAAGGTAGCTTTTGAGTGATTTCAGGAAAGTAATATCAGTAGAAGTCTTAATACATGTGCAAAATTAAGTCTATACAATGTGTTTTGGAGCCTATCAATTGATTTCTTGAATTCAAAATGACTGAAATACCCACAAATACAAATCTTCAAAAAAAATCATTTTAACATTATAATTTAACTGTTTATGGGCTTGGTTTTACTTGTAATAAAAAATACAGAATTCAGGTACACAAATTATTACTCTAGAGAAACGCTATATGATGAAGCAGTGCGAATCTAGATTCTATTTGGAGTAAAAAAATTCCCTAGAACTCATTTTAGCATCTTGGCCTTGTAAAGCGCATCACTGCAACTAAGAAGTTATTCTCAAGACAGGAAATCCTGGAGAAAACCTGATACTGCTCTGGTAACAGTGCTAAGACGTCTTTAAGTCATGGCTTCTGTATCGCCCTGCCAGAATTTCAAAGTCTTTAAAGACATCTTCGTCTGCAATAAGATACCCCGATTGCCCATATACCGGTAGCTAATAAGGATGACATTCTAAGATGGTACTAGGATTTCAAGTTGGCTTGTAACCCCGCGATAGGTCACCCATCCTAACGCCACCCCTCCCTACCCAACACCCCCCCCCCCCTCTCTCTCTCCTTCTCCCTCTCTCCAGAAGCCATTTTTGAAATAGTATTGACACTAATTAAATGTAATATACATTTTTATGATAGACAGTTATGGGGTAATAGAGTTAAGTATCAAAGACATTAACATCTGTCATAAAGAGAGGTTAAAGAAAAAGAACGAAGACAAGGGAAAGTTTATATGATATGATGCTACATTAATTACAAATTCTCTGGCACGATCATGAACAATGTTTGGGAGAGACAGAGATAATGTAGAGCACAATTCGAGGTTGAAGAACAAAAAGACGTAGAAGAAGTTACTATAACGATGATGGGTTATAAGATGTAACAAGAACGTGTGGCAACATCCATGTCACAATTGCGCTATTCAAAGTCAACATCTTGAGCAATTTATCTAAATATTGAATACAGCAGATTTCCTGTTGTTGAAATAATAAACTTAATCACAAAATTTACTGAGCATTATAATCATCCACCCCTGTTCCATTTCCTATATTACTTAACCAAAATATTATAAACATAGATTGAGTATAACTCCACACTTCCAATCATACAGTTGACTTCAAGCTCTTTAAATGCTCAATAAAATTATATACTTCTACTCAATAGACTTAAATAGATTTTGCAGCTAAGTTCGCTATCTGTAAAGATGATGAGCGTTTTGCAAATCAAGAGTTAATTACGACCATCTGTAGTCAACTTGTCATTCCTTGAGATAGACACTGAATATTTTTGGGAGGGCGTGTCAAGCAAATACAGTGTCACGCATATCACGGTAAAGGCTTAAGATATTAGCCACAAAACCTTATACGGCGCAAGAAATGTGATACACGGTTGATGAGTGTACGCCGTCTTCCCAATGGCGAAATGAACTTAGTTTAACCCTAAAATGACCAGGCCTTGAAAATCCAATTGGCTTACTACACATCTTTTTGCTAATGGTAATGAGAGAGTTAAGTTTGGCTGCTCAGTAGGAGGTAAAAGTTCTTTGAAGAGCCAGAGACAGATAGTAAAGGAGAGACGGGAGAGAGAGAAAGCAAAAGAGAGAGGGGGGGAGAAGAGAGAGGGGGGAAGGGTGGGGCGGGGGGAGAGTGAGATAAGGAAGAGAAAGAGAGAGGAAGGAGGGGTGAAAGAAGAAGTGAGACAGAGAAAGAGGGAGAGAGAGATGGGGTAAAAGAGAGAGGGAGAGAAGAGAGTGGGGTGGGAAGAGAGAGAGAAATATAAAAGGACAGGGAACAAAGGGGATAGGGGAGAAGGGAGAAGGGGAGAGGAAGACAGGAGGTAAGAAAGAAAGATAAAGAGTAATAGAAAGAGAGGGGGTGGTAGGGAAAGAAAATAAAGAAAAGAGACAGAGAAATAGACAGTAAGATAGAGAGAAAGGGAGAGAGAATGAAAAGAGACAGAAATAGAGAGAAAGAAAGAGAGAAAGAAAGAGAGAAAGGTAGAGAGAAAGAAAAGAGACAGAAATAGAGAGAAAGAAAGAGAGAAAGAAAGAGAGAAAGGTAGAGAGAAAGAAAAGAGACAGAGAAGTAGAGAGCATGACAGAGAGAAAGGGAGAGAGAAAGAAAAGAGACAGAGAAATAAAGGGTAAGATAGAGTGAAAGGGAGAAAGACAGAAAAAAGACAGAGAAATAAAGGGGGAGATAAAGAGAAAGGAAAAGAAAAAGAAAAGAGACAGAGAGGGAGAGAGAGAGGGCAATTAAGAAAGAAAGAAACGAGAGAGAGAGAAAGAACGAGAACCTTGAGGCACGTATACGGCACTCATTCTCCTTGCGTTCAGTGACTACTGAATTATGTATTTCCATTCCCTGATTAATCCGGCAAGAGGAAACAAAATCAGTAGTTACGAATAAGACTTAGTGAGGAATTAGTCCCCCCGCTCCGCCACGCCCTTCCCACACTAATCTCAAATCTACGATATCAAAAAGCCGAGGCTTAATCCGCAACGTGGTTGACATCTCGTGATTCACCCGCTGCGGAGTACGGATTGTCGACTTACTGTCAACCCTCGGATCACGTCGTTCAAGCGCTCGTCGGAGCTCCCCCCCTCTGCCTCCCATGATCCTTTGCAACCATACAACCCAGAGCCGCGCTCCGACACTCAGACCCTGATATGTTACTTCTCTCTCCAGGTTTATCATCGATACAGATTTACTCGGAATGTTAACGTTTGTAAATCTTCCCCTGGCTGCTTTATAAATAGGATCCCTATCTCACTTTTCAATCTTCCGAGGCGTTGATTCGATAGGAAGTGGAAATTTGCTGATTTCTGACAATCAACTTTCCATGATTAGTTTTGCACTCTTCAACTTTTCTGAGCTTTAATTTTAATTTCTGCATTTAAACTGCAAGGATTCTTCACATTTTGCAATAGTTGTCAACATCTATTTTTTCCTCCCTATCTTCTGCTATCAAATCATATAGCGGTATCCAATGAATGATATTTATGTTTAGATGTATTTATATCAATCCAACTATCTATGTAACTATAAGTCCATTATACATACATATTCAGATGTTTGCTTTATCTACTTCATCCACCAGTGTATCTATAAATTCATTATATGTTTGCTTTATAAATCTATCAACCTATCTACCTATCTTTCAAACTATTAATCCATCATATATGTATCTAAGTATGTGTTTGCACCTATACGTATGTAACTATCTATCGATCACACACATATGTATTGATATGTTTACATCTTTCTATCTATCTATCTTATTATCTATATATATGTCTATCTTTCTACCTGTTTCCATCTATCTATTGATCTATCTATCTATCTATCCATCCATCTATCGCTATCTCTCTTTCGATCTCTGTGTCCATCTATGTAACTATCAATCCATCATGTTTGCACCAATCTCTCGTTCTATCTATCAATCTCCATCCATCTTGTCCTCCACTCATCGAGTGTGTCTGCCTGCATCCCTCGCCCTCGTCCCATCCCTTAGCTACCGAGCGAGCCAATTCTCCCCGCGTGTGCGTAATGGGAGAAGAACGCCGCAAGAAAATTAGAAAGCCGTTTGATTTATGGGGGGGAGGGTGGGGAGTAATTACTGTCCTACGAACAACATCAATCCTGTCTCCAGAAGCTCAAAGATGGTACCAAAGTTGGAGATAATAAAATGAGGTAAATGATTAATATGATTTCATTATAACATGAACAACAGTTTCATGGGCTACCATAGTGTTTTAACGTGATTCTCATTTTGGACTTGTTTAAGTCAAACCATAGAGTAGTTGTTTTCTTGGTCAATACCTAATTAATCTACTATTTATATTCTTTTTATAATCATCACAATTGTTCTGAATTTGGATTAATATGTGTCATATGAATGCTTACTGCCAAAACATCAGACACTATGCGTACACTTCCTACAATGAAGGAACTATTAATACATACCTAATTAATCTACTATTTATATTCTTTTTATAATCATCACAATTGTTCTGAATTTGGATTAATATGTGTCATATGAATGCTTACTTCCAAAACATCAGACACTATGCGTACGCTTCCTACAATAAAGGAACTAATAATACGTAAGATTTTGTGAAGGGTTTTCTTTCAGAATGTTGATTTAGGAAAGACCATTGTCGACAGCATAGTGCTTCTAAGCATTGTTTATCTTCTTCTTTTTTACAGTGCCAGCATATCAGTGATCAGATGAAAGAGGAACCATAAAACGTGAAAGACATTCTTCCTCAAAACAAAAAAAAACAAACTTATTTTGTATTATCTGGAGGCCATACTCAAACTGTTCCATAAAAATGTTTGCTCGCTTAATTTTCTGCATACCATAATCACATTTTTGCACCAGTTACCCACTCAAATCTCAAACACCAGGACAAAAGCATTCTGTCTAGCACAGATGCAGTTAACTCTTTAAGGACCAAGTGTGCTACATCTTTGTACCAGTGATCCACAACCCATACAGTAGAGTTTTGTCTGGTAAAGAAGAGGTTAAGCTCACTATGTATGTATTTAGATTGGTTTACTTGCTTCACCAAATGCGGTCTTTGCGGCTGCTTCAAACGTGCGGGGTATCGTTCATTGCAGCCAATCGAAAGAAACAACACACGACTAGTCCTCTGCACAAATGGATAAACAATGAATAAAGCACCTCAGAGTAAACCCAACTCTCTTGGTCTACCTCTTATTCCCTCTCCCTTTCCCTCTCTGTTTCTATATCTCATTTCTTCCTCTCACTTTCT
The DNA here is from genome assembly GCA_963669155.1 of Arbacia lixula. NCBI lineage: Eukaryota > Metazoa > Echinodermata > Echinoidea > Arbacioida > Arbaciidae > Arbacia > Arbacia lixula. The sequence goes on along the minus strand of OZ022594.1, from coordinate 2,230,583 downwards.
TCCTTTCTCCTTTCTCCCCCCCCCCTCACTCCCCCTCTCACTCTTCCTTTCTCTCCCCCTCTCTCACCCTCTCTCTGTCTGTCTCTCTCCCTCTCTCTACTTCTTCCCCTCTCTCTCTCTCTCTCTCTCTCTCTCTCTCTCTCTCTCTCTCTCTCTCTCTCTCTCTCTCGCTATCTCTCTCTCTCTTTCTCTCTCTCTCTCTCTCTCTCTCTCTCTCTCTCTTTCCCTTTGTTTCTCTGTCTCTTTCCCTCCACGTATCTCTCTCTCTCTCTCTAACTTGGATCTCCCTGAATCTCCTTTGTCTCTATCTTTCTTTATATATCTCTCTCTTCCTTAGCCCTATCTTCCTCTCTCTCCATCTGTAATTACATCCCCTTTCTTTTGCTTTCTATACTCCCACAACCCCACATCTTTGAAACCTCTCCCTCCTTTCAATGTCTTCTTAGATACCCTCTCTCTTTCTGTAAGTCTCAATTTCAACTTACATTTCTTTTTATTACCCTCACTCCTCTCCTATATCTCAAACTCTTCAATCCTGCATTCATGTTCATCCCTTACACCCCCCCCCCCCCTCTCTCTCTCCTCCACTTTCTCCCTCTCTTCTTGCTCTTACACCCCCTCTCTCACACCTCCCTGTTCTTCCGTCTCTGAAGCCAAACCATCCAACAGATCCCCTCCTTGAGCCATGCCCCCAACCACCAGTCCACACCCACTGACTGATCTAATCGATCCCCGCTTTCACCTGAAAATTGGCCAGCTTACCGCCCTTCAACGCAATGTACCTCGTATTGACCCGCACAGGTTTCCCCTTCTCGCTGGATTTTTCATTCTTCAGAATCCATCGCCCAAGATTTGCGGAGCTGTGTCAATTACTTTTGTTCAAAATATATATCCATTGGATTTCTTAGGATCTTTGCACCTGTATAGTCGATATTCTCTCTCTCTCTCTCTCTCTTTCTTTCTCCTGCTCTTTCTCTCTCTCTCCCTCTCTCTCTCTCTCCCTCTCTCTCTCTCCCTCTCTTTCTTTCTCCTGCTCTCTCTTTCTCTCTCTTTCCTTCTCTCTCTCTCGCTCTCTCTCTCTCTCTTTCTCTCTCTTTCTCTTTCTCTCTCTCTCTCCCTCTCTTTCTATCTCTCTCTTTCTCTCTCTCGCTCTCTCTCTCTTTCTCTCTCTCTCTCTTTCTCTCCCTCTCTCCCTCTCTTTCTCCCTCTTTCTCTCTCTCTGACTTCTCTCATCTCTCTTCCTATCTTCTATCTCAGCATAGAGTTACAAATTTCCTATGTTCCACTTTTAAACTCAAACTCCAAAATAGATAAGCATTCAGATCAAAGTCATTTCAGAAACTATCTATATCTGCATAGATTCCTGGGGAAAGTATCAAGGAAAGTCATCTCATCTGAAGACTTGTTAACTTATAAACTTATAAGGAATTAATTTCTTAGACAAAAGCAGATGAATAGTTCACAGGAGTTCCCCTTTAATCCCAATAGCTTCATCAAGATTGAGCCGACGCGGAACCAAACCAGATCCAAATGGAAGACATAGTTCCTGATTTGGCATTTCCTGCCCGGAAAGGAACGCACTCTCGATGACAATTCATACTACCACTTCACCCCCAGTGTCACCATGCTCCACCGGCCCAGACTCCAAACAAGATGAGCAGATCGCAATATTCATACCAGGTGATTACCGCGATAATCCATTCACGAAGTTAGAAACACAGGAACAAGCAACAACTGATGAATGTGTGACTAGTACAAGTGCTTAAAACAAAATATCAGAATATTTCTTAACGTAAGTATGGAGTTAGATGGGCCTGAATCATCGCGAACATAATATTTGCAATTGTCTTATCGCGTGTGAACGGTGTTGCTCTCCCGTCAAGTACTTCCTGCCAATACCAGTGCAAGTGTTTGCACCGGGAAGGTAACATCCCCGTTTTGTGACATTTCCCCCTTTCTCTCTACCGTGTCTGATGTGTTATTCTGTTTTGTTATCATGATCGGCACTTACTGTTTTCATTCCAAATAAGGAATTATATGTGCTCTTGAAGCCAGGCATTGCAAAAGAGGCCATAATGTCTTATTACCCCACATCCTTCCATGTTTTGATAGTGATGGCAAGTCTGAGAGGCAAATGAGCCTACTTGAAGGATAGTATAATAATACGCTGAATTACCTCACTTAATTCCCAGGGACATAACCTAAACATTGTTGAGGGGGGAAATAGCTTTTTCTAGTTTTAAGATTACAATATCTCATTTTCGTACATTTGTTCCTTCTAAACATGTTTATCTTTTATTTTACAATACATAGCTCAGATTGATGACAATATCAGGCACATCAATGCGACATTCATCATTACAATCACATTTTCATTTGTTTCCAATTTCAATGTTCAAACAACTGTATATATTATGCTATTTACTGTGATGATGAATAGATTATAAAATGTCAATAAATAAAATGATTGATGCTAAGCCCACTAAATGGCCCTTGGATAGATTTATGCTACACTTAAAGATACATCTCTCCTTAGCAGTCTAATAATTTTCAAACCAACACTAATCTTCTTCTTCAATGTTTAGGCCCTCATTCCTATCGACCCGTTTGGGGAGTTTTCTTTCCCTATGAAAGGGGAACATTGCTTGAACTCATTATTCAATCCTAGCAAAATTCCACCTGGCTGTCGCAGTGACCAGGAGCTACAGTAGACAGTAAACTATTTACAGAATGTCTAGCTACCAGCAGAACAAGAAGCAGAAACTTCTTCCCTTGCCCGCCCCACAGATAAAACATAAAATCTTACACAAATCCTAAAATCAAAGAATGAAGGAGAGGGGTGTTATCCCAACATCCAACATAAAGTGAAGGAAACAGGGAGGGGAGGGGAAGGGAAGGGAAGGGGGACAGGAGGGGAGGGGGAATCTATGTGCCTATTTGCCTGT
>OZ022594.1:2217938-2227438 GCA_963669155.1 Arbacia lixula | reverse complement strand
AGTCATGTCCGACTGGGGTGAGGTCATCGCTGAAGAGGAGGAGGGGGGTGATGTCCTCTCTCCGTGGGTGAACTTTGGCAGGGTGGTCCTGACCTTGGTGTGGTACTCTGATGATAAGAGACGCTCCCAGTCCTAGGAGGGGAGGAAGGAGAGAGAAGGGGAGGGAGGAGGGGAAGGGAGAAGGGGAAAGGGAGGAGGGGAGGAAGGAGGGGAGGGAGGAGGGGAAGGGAGGAGGGGAAGGAGGGAGGGAGGGAGGAGGGGAGGGAAGAGGGGAGGAAGGGAGGGAGGGAGGAGGGGAGGAAGGAGGGGAGGAAGGAGGGGAGGGAGGAGGGGAGGAAGGAGGGGAGGGAAGAGGGGAGGGAGGAGGGGAGGGAGGAGGGGAAGGGAGGAGGGGAAGGGAGGAGGGGAGGGAGGAGGGGAGGGTTAAGGGAGGGAGGAGGGGAGGGGGGGAGGGGGGAGGGGAGGGGAGGGGAGGGGAGGGGAGGAGAGGAGAGGGGAGGGGAGGGAGGAGAGGGGAGGGGAGGGGAGGGGAGGGGAGGGGAGGGGAGGGGAGGGGGCATCTATGTGCCTGTTTGCCTGTCCAAAGGGGTGTAATGTTTGGAGAATTCTTGTCAACACTCAGGGTCTTTAGTCTTCACAAAGAGGGATCAAAATGGCTCAAAAGTCAGATATTTCCACAAAGAACTAAGAAACTGACTTCAGTTTACCGCAAAGTCTCACAATTCATTGTTTATTTTTTACCTATTGCCTTCAGAAATCAGTTCTGTCACCTAATCGTGACGATGCAATTTATTTAAAAGGTTTTATGACAATGACTATCATGTATGCAAAAACACATCCAAGATCTTTTCAGTGAATAATTATGATATGAGAAAGCCAGGAACCAAAATAAATCAAATCAGTTGCTTTTTTGCATTCCCTTAATGCCAATATCTTGTCACATTATTATGTCAAGAACTCTATAAATTAATGATGCAATTTTCTACATGATTATGTAACTATGTATGATTAATTTATGATGGTGTAATTAGAGAATCATTACATGAAGGGACGATAATGGCAAGCAGCTAGGAATCTTCCCCAGAGAGTGAAGATGGTGCACAAATTTGGAAAGAATCCAGCAAAAATCGTTGAATAATCAATAACAATTGATCAGAACAATTCTAAGATTGATAAATTGCTACACAAGAAATATTGAATCTCATAATGATAATGAGACAAATAGATTGCATTCCCTATCATGCTTTCATTTGATACCTTGGAAATCATGCAGAAAATGAAGAAATAATTGAAATCAAGTCATATGATGAGAAATCGAGGAGTCAAAAAAAATGAGATGAGCTGAGCTGACTGACCTGTGGTCCCTGAGATGATCCTGTCGCCTGAATGCCTTGTGGCAGATGTCACAGGAGTAGGGTCTCTCATCAGTGTGGGTTCTCTCGTGGATCAGGAGGTTGTACGACTTGGTGAAGTGGCGCCCGCAGAACCTGCAGATGAACTCCTTCTTGGTCCTCATCGGTCCCCGTCCCCGCCGGCGCTCCGTGGTTGCAGGCTGCGCTGACAGAAGCCGGGACTTGGTGGTGCTATCGGCGCTGCAGGGCTGCGTCGCCGCGATGGCGAGGTGCGCGAAGTCAAACTTTGGCGCCTTCTTGGGCGGCGCGGACGATTGGGACCGGGATGATGGGGGCACCGTGGTACCGCTGAGGACCAGCCGGCGCAGCGTGCTGCCAGGGTGTGGTACCGTCAGGGGGGTGTGGGTGGTACCGGGCGGTAGCGGCCAGCCGGCGGCGGCTGCTGCCATGCCCTGAGTCCAGGCGGTGCTGATGGCGCCGATGGGGAGGAATGGGAGGTGCTCGGCACCGACCGTGACACCCTTAGGGAGGTTGAGGGTACCGGCGGCGCCACAGGCCAGAGCACTGGGTAGGTGAATGGGGCTGGGGTGGTGCAGGGTGGTGGTAGTCGCTAGCTGGCTCTGACTGGTGGGGGTCAGAGGGGGCGTAGGAGGCCCACTCGCCTTGAGCTTCTTCAGCTCTGTAAAGAACAATCAAAACAAGTACAATCAGAATTAAAGTTCATCATTTAGCCCTTTAACCCAGACAAGATCGCTACTCCAGGAGATTGTAGCAGATTGAGGACAATCCATATTTTTATGATCAGAATAATATCAAATCATTTTATACCAAGTAGAATGTACATAATTGCATAAAACCAGCTCCCACTCAGAAACAATCAAAGAGCTCTGACGGGAGACGCATGCGGAAAATAAAGCAACACTGATGCCTTAATTCGTGCTAATACTCCAAAATATTTTTTTAAAAAATGATTTCACTTTAAATGTATATTTCAAATTGATCCACTAGACAGTTTTAAGAAGAGATATTTGAAAAATGTCATGCATCAATGCATGCGTGTGTGTGTATGTGTATGTGTATGTGTGTGTGTATGTGTGTGTGTATGTGTATGTGTATGTGTGTGTGTGTGTGTGTGTGTCTATGAGATAATCATGGCTTGAAAAAAGGAGGAATATTTTGCTTATAAATGTTTGAGATGAAGCCTTAACCCTTTTCATGCCAGGCAAAATCCCGCTGTATGGGATTTGTGTGCATTACTCGTGAACAAATACACAAGTGGCAGTCAACGGTTAAAAGCCCTGTTGAGAGTTTAAAATGAAATGAAAAAGAAACAAAAATGTTATATACCACCCAAAGAAAACTCACACCTTCATGAAAAGTCACCTTGATGTCTCCTTATAATGTACTTATCTTGAACTTATTCTTACATCAGAAATTCAATAATGTTGTTTACTAGTTTTGTCTGATTTTGGATTGATACTGCCTGTAGAAAAAAACCAAGGTGGAAGGTGATCTCATAATGACAAAATATTCAATGAAAATCATGCTTAGCCCATGCCGCTGCTTTTGTTCTTTCATGGATAAAACACAAAAAATCTTTAATCTCCCCTCCCTCATTCCTGCAATCAAAATGTGAGCTGCAAGTGCTGGTACAATAAAGAGCTAAGATAATACATCTTAACACAAATTTGAACAAAAATAATTATGACATAAATTTACATTTAGAAAGTAAATATTCTATGAAACATATTATTTGTTATCAAAATGTGAGAAGGTGACATAATGCTGGTACAATAAGCAGGTAAGATAAATGTTACATCACTAATTTTAACAGAAATCAGTATTACATAAAATAACATAAAATTATAACTTGAGAAAGTGAACATTTAGAATTTGAAAAACATGTTTTTCCCATGATCAAAATGTGAGAAGGTGACATAGCACTAGTACAATAAATAGGTAAGATAATTGTTTACATCACAAATCTGAACAAAAATCAGTATTACATAAAATCACATCACATTGAGAAAATGAACATTCAAAAAGACGTTGTGTGGAACAAATGGCGAGGCTGATTCTTGCAGATGCATGCGCATGTATGGCAGAGTTGTCGTCATGGCAGAGTTGTTTTGCTTTTGACCATTTTGATGAAGGCATCATGGTGTAATTTTTTATTAAAAGCAGTATGTCCTAATCAGAAGTATAGAGGGTTTATGACATGGCGATGTTTGCTGAGCTGTATCTCACTCATGTTCTGTTCATTTACATGGATCACATTCTTGTTTGATTTCAGGAAATCACAGGTAAGAATCATCTATAGAATAATAAAATCCAAAAGGTAATTATTCATATCAAAAACATTTTAAAAGCACTTTTTCGTCCCCCAATTTCCTCTAGGCAGTGCAAGAGATAATAAATACCCTAACCCAAGAATCAATGTTTGAAAACATTAATTTTACTTTCTAAAGTTGATCAAAAACACACAATTTCTGGAAAAATGAACAGCCTACTACTTGCTTAGTCCCTCATGTTCCTGCTGTGGTTAGTTAAGAGGAGAGACGATTGAGGAAACAAAAAATGCACATACTATCTCCTCCCTCCGAGGTCAACACCTGCCTAGCAACCAATTTTACAAAAGAATCCTAAAACAGGAGCCCAAATTGGAAAGCAAGGGGTAAGATAGGGAGGGGCAGTGGGAGAAGGGGGGGAGGGGGAGATCAACAATTTTCTAGTAATTTAAAGTTCTTTGTCCCCTAAATGAGAGAGACAGAGACAGAGAGAGAGACAGAGAGAGAGAAAGAGAAAGAGAGAGAGAGACAGACAGAGACCAAGAGAGGGAGAGACAGAGAGAGGGAGACAGAGACAGAGAGACAGAGAGACAGAGAGACAGAGAGAGACAGAGAGAGAGAGAGCATTATACAAAAAAAAATGTCCTGATAGACTGAGCTTCCAAACTAGCAAACAACACATTAATAGCAATGCGGAGGGGGCTTACAGTTAGCTAATTCTGGAAACAAACAAAATTAGCTAGCCCCAATATCAATACTGCAGGAGGTTTATTCACAGATCTGGCGGCGGCACAAAGGCATTTCAAGCAAGATGGTAGTTGAGCTGGTAGGAATGATTTGTCAGGCTTGGGTGTCATCATCTTTTACCTCTAAAGAGTCTTAAGACATGGTAGATCTATCAGAATTCTTCAATGCACTTCTTGGTGAGAATACTGAATAAGGTTAAAGGGGCAGCATAATCTGGTGTTAATGAAACATTACACAAGTTATTTTCGTGCTCTCTCCATCTCTTTCTTTATGCTCCTTCCTCCCATCTTTTTTCTCTCTCCCTTTTTCCCCTTTCTCTGCCACTCTTTTTATTTATCCAGTCATCTCTATCTTTTCTCATTGCCTTAATCTCTCAATCTCTGTCCTTCTGTCTTTCTTTCTCTTATTCACTCTCTGTCTTCCCTTCCATCATGTCCATTTTCCCTCATCTACCAAGATTCTCCCTTCTCCATACTCCCTTTCTCTCTCTCTCTCTCTCTCTCTCTCTCTCTCTCTCTCTCTCTCCCCCCCCCCCCCTCTCTCTCTCTCCCCCTCTCTCTCTCTCTGAACTTGTTCTTCCAAGTAATCTATGCACTTATCTTTGTTCCTTCTATCATGTGTACTCCACAAAGAAATGTCAGTAAAATATGAAGAAATATCAAAATTGAATTTCAACCACAATATATTGTCCTTTACCTTGGCAGATGAAACAGTTGTAATGTTTGAAATGGAGAAAAGATTTCAGATAGTACAAAAATCTGGAAACAATAAAATCTCACTGCGAAAAGCAGTGTGGAATTAAGAGTTGATGCTTCGTGGGTTTGTATATAGTGTGTGTTGATTTCGGCTCTTTGGGCGTCTCATCCGAAAAGGTCTGTAAGCAATTCTGGCCCAATCAACCTCAAATTACGGGGTATCAGTGGGTCCCTGCCGCCATTACCGCCCCGCGCAAAGCCCGAAATGCTACCGGAGCATCAGCTAAGAAGCCGAAAGCCTCCTCAGAAGTCTTCCCGAAATTCCAGGCTAATTTGTTGACTCCTTTTGTTTCACGCTTGCGAGCATTTTTGCTTTTCTTTGGGTGTCATCCGCCGTCGGGTCGCGAGGCATGGCCCTGATCAGGAGCGAGCCGCCAGTTAAAGCGGCCGCCGTTTGAAGATCGGCTAGGGGATGAATTAGGTACATTTGCCAGATTTCTCTCTCGCCGACTCCTCTCTCTTTTCATGTCAGAAAGGTGGATCAAGTTCCCTCATTTTTACCAAGCTACCACTCGCGGCCGGTACACACACACCCCTAGAGTTTTAACATCCACCAGACAGACGGACTTGCCCAATCAATTTGATTACAGGTTTCTTCCACAGGCTCTAATTGATCGTGATGGTTTTCTGAAATAGCTTGAGTGAGGGGATCTAGGATGCCGTGTCACTGCCGATGTAATAGGTTTAGAAGGGCCAGGCTCAGGGCGTGGATGTAAGCCCATAGCCTTGTGAGGGGCGGAACTATGGGCGGCCGCCGGACCACGGGGCTTTGAGACAATTGGTTTGATCCTTCTGACAATTGCAAAAGTGTTCCCTCGACACCCAAGCCGGCAGAGCTGATTGAGATATGTGGCAGCAGGGAACACAGGCTTTCTTTTTTGTTTCTCTCTCGATCTCTCTCCCCGTTTCTCTATCGCTCTGACCCATCTCTCAGCCCAGGTGGTTTGGTTACACCGACAGGGACCCCGGTTTATTTGATTCCCTCTCTTCCGCACCCCTCGCCCACCAAAATGCTCCCCTGCCGCTGCCGTTTGCTACTGCCAAGCCCCACCGGTGTTGGGTAATTGAGGCCTGGACCTAGGGATCGCATAAGCTCCCCTAATAGCCCTCTTCGCCACCTCGCGGGTTGCCTCTTAAAACCCAAATGGCCTCCCGGGTGAAGTGGGGCGGAAATGCTTCACCCCTCTGCCCCATCCCCCCCTTCCCCTCCGTCACCCCTCTCGACCCCACCCCTATCCCGCCCCCCAGCAGGAAACGAGCAGTGTTGATTTTACCGAGCAAATGTTGAGGCTTGGCTGCTCTGCCTCCAAGGCACGCATCCCTGTCAGATGTGCCCGCTTGCTCCGTCATCCGTGCCCTGCTCGCCTCGTCATCGCCACGGCGACCGCGGCGCACGCAGCTGTTGGCCGGGGCCGGGGAATCTCATCGCGCGCCCGACAGCGGCAGAGGCGAGGGGGCGGATGGAGCGTGGTGAGAGGAACTAATTGGGGTGATGATGATGCAGCAGAGCATCGGAAGTGTCTCCTCCAGTCTATACCGGTTATCTGTGCGGCCCGCCTCCTTCGTCACCGCGACAACAGCATCAAAATGATGACATAATTAGCAAGAGACTGGGATGCTCCCTGCTGGTCCCACCTATCCAGGCGTGTGTCTGTTTCCAGACACAACGCTGTGGAAGAAGCTGCCACAAACACTTCATCTATCTCTCAATATCTCTCTTCTCTCTTCTTAAAAGTCTACCATAGATGCTAACCAACTCTTCCTGAGCCATACAAAAAGATGCTCAATGGGATTTGTGTGTATTATTGGTGACTAAATGCACCCCTGGCACAACAAGAATTCAATTGTGTTCTGCAACATTAAAGGGCCCCTGTCATCAAAATATATGTTGACTTCTGTTGATGCAATTTAATATGGATATAACAAAATCACTAACTGTGAAATTATGTGTCCTTTATTTTAAAATAATTTTTCTATATTTTTTCTCAGCACTGACAAGGCCCGTCTCCAAAATATCCTCCAACTCAAGATTCCCCCTGTGACATCATCAAAGGTAGAAATTAGCAGGATGATAGACATAATTTATGCACAAACTAAACATTGCAATGACTACCTGCAAGTGCTTATAATAGCATCGCATAGCTAGCACAGTTCTGACATAAGGAAACAATTATTGCCATATGTACATATTATGTTGCATCAACAGAAGTCGACATATATTTTGATGACAGGGGCCCTTTGATATCAACTACTATATCAGATTGAGATGATTCCTTGATATCATCCTGAGTTTAAACATGAGCAAGGACCTGTGGTCTGTGGAAGAACGGTTCTGCCAAGGTTTAGGGCTCAAGGAAGGAGAAAACTTCTTCCCTGATGAAGAATATGAATGGCTAATTAATCCATCAATTGTTGAAGGTCGCTTAGCATCTGTGCATATCAATGGTGCAAAAATCTAAATGTGGCAAATATGAGGAAGGAAAACAAATTCTAAGACCTCAAGCTTGGGATGAAATGAACACTATCTTATCAACTCCAACTAAAATATGATAATTATAGGGATGAATCTATTAGCAATTAGTAGAAAGATTTGTTCTTAAAGCTCTGCACAGGAAAAGTAACAATTGAAAAAATGAGAATCAAAACTAATGTCAACTTCCCAAGATGGATATAAGGTACTTAGCTTAACAAGTACCTGTACCTAAAACAATGCCCATTATGATAAATGGAACCAATACATTTACACAATTAGAAATTAAAGATGATGTTTTCTTTTTATTTTTAATATGAATCAAAACTTCAGATTCATCCTTGTATGCTCATTAAAGAGGAAAACTTTTAAAGAGTGAAAGGACTCACTTGTTCTTATTACAACATCCAGGAATATCAATTGAAAGTTAAGCAATCAAAGTTCACAATGCAACATGAGCATGTCATCTCTTTATATCTTATTATATTGGGGAATTTCATTTCATGAAAGAGGTCTTCACATTTAGGAATATATCTTTATTTTAAATGTTTGCTTTCTAGATTTATCTGTTAGAGAAATTAGAGTTTAATGAAAATAACAATTTTTCTTGATATTGGCCAGTAAGGAAAACATGTTTTATATTCTACACTTTCAGGAATCGAGAAAACAGGAAACAAGTGGGAAAACTTTCCCTACGACAAGACTGAAACACAGACTAGGCGAACCAGGAGCTATGTGAGTGAGAAGTCGGAGGTTGACGGAGCACAGTGGGGGGAGGAAGCGACGTTAAATCTAATCTCGCCAAGTTTTTTTGCTTGTCCAACGCCCCGGCGTGACCAGCGACTGCGACAGTACAAATAGAACAGCGATACAGAGCGCCCCCCCCGAGTCAGGCGAACGACAAAACATTGAAGAAGAAAAGAAAACAGGGAGAAAAGAAATTAGGGAGACGTTTTCGCATCTGTCAGGATATTACATGATAGGAGGTAACACAGAGGAATGCAACTCCCGCCTTCGTCTTCTAGGTCAGAGAAGGAAACTTGGGATTCCGCGGGGCTGCCCACTTCCGATTGGTTAATGGCGGCAATTACCAAAGTATGTATCGGTTATTTCATCAAACTTGACATCGCAGGCTGCAATATTACCATCCATTTGAAAGTGATGAGGAAATTACAAGTCAGAAAGACTTGGTTGCTGTAAAATTAACAATACTTTTCAACCATACACCAGCTACTTGTGACCGCTTCAAATGATTTGTCACTTCAGAACATGCAATGTTTCCAAAATGAAATTTCTTTCATTTCAATGTTATCTGAAAAATATCGTCCATGAGGGCTCTGTGTGTATTTTTTCTTTGCATTTTCATTGTCCTTTGCATCAGATTTTGTGAGCAAAGCAACTATGAATGTATAATTACCAAATTGATTTGAATGAGTGTAAGCGTAGAATCGTCCCAGGTTGAAAGAACAAAGACTAAATATTGCAGAAAAAAGTTGCTTAAGCTTCAAGTGTATTCAATGGTTTCCTGATGGTATGGTTCGATTGAATATTGCGAGTAGAAACATTTAGACTGACAAATAGACTACTAGTACCTTGCAGGTCAGCTTGACCGATTGATCTTGACAGAGTAAATATCACGTAAATTTATCTTGTGGGGGGTTGCACAGCGAGTTCTTATCCCTGCTAATAGGAAGCAAGCATTCTTCCCTGAAAAAAAAAATGGAGGAAAGGTTTTGATAAGATTTGGCTTTTTCTACCACTCCTAGCTTTTTTTCTCTGATGCCTTCAATACAAGACCATGTTGGAGACTGCCACCTCACAAACCACAAGAAAATCTTGTTCTCGATGTGGTGACATCACAGAGGAGACGAGAGATAAGAAGATGGGA
>OZ022594.1:2195438-2215438 GCA_963669155.1 Arbacia lixula | reverse complement strand
ACTTTATACAGCAAAACTAACAGCCACCAGTTGCGTTAACTTCCTACAATTCAACCAGAGCTTCCAAAAAGTTCACCCAACCCCGACGGATTAAAGAGAACCTGTCTGACAAGCGACTTTGAGTCGGACACTAACCTGTTATCAATCATTTTATTACACCCAGCAATTCTTCTGTCTTTAAAAAATGGTTTCAAGGCAGTGAATGCCGATTCGTTTCGCGCACGCATCAAAACAACATAACCCTGCACTTTTGTCACAAGATACGATTAAAGGGGGCTTATGATGTCACATGATAGGATTAATGAATATGCAAATAAATCAATGAATTGGCATTATGCTACTGATTGTACACTGCAGTATTCTCAAGACAGAGCAAAGTGTCACTTTGTTGTTTGAAAAGGACTTTCATTCTATAAATTCACAGTTTCTCCATACATATGGCATCCATGACAAAAGTACTAATTTTCTTGTATTGTGTTGTCTAAAACCAACCTATCATCAATGTCATATGAAAATACAACTTTGTATTAATTTACAGGCATTTACAAGTATAGATAGATAGATAAGTAGATAGAAATAGATATAAGTAGACAGATCTATAGATAAAAAGGTAGGTAGATAGATAAATATGACCATAGATGAGAAGGATAAAGTTAACTCTTCATATGTAAACAGATAAAAGACAAACATGAGGGTAGATAAAAACAAGGCATTAGCAATATTGTGTCTCGCCCACTTGCGAAAATAACCAGAAATATCGCGATCTCCGTTGCTACGCAAAAGAAAACTGAAACAAACAAATAAGCAACTTTAAACAGACAACATCAAAATCAGGTGCAAAATAGTGACTTTGAATAAATTTGCATAAATGTGCATGAGTAATGTTTGCCTAAATCTACATCAGTAATGCTCACACATGCTCACACAATTCTGTGCACAAGTTAGGAAGCCTTCACCAAGAGTCTTGCAAGTAAACTTTAATGTATGACCTCAAATGACCTTTGACCTCATCATGTGACCTCTTACAGCACAATAACATGCAGGTGCCCCCAGTGCATCCATCATCCAAGTTTGATTGCCATTGTAGCAACATGTGATGAGTTATGTGTGATAAGAGAGTCTTGCAAGTAAACTTTAACATATGACCTCAAATGACCTTTGACCTTATCCTGTGACCTCCAACGGTACCATAACATGAAGGTACCCCCAGTGCATCTATGACCCATGTTAGGTTGTAATCCAAGCAACCTACGTGAAGTTATTTGTCAAAAGAGAGTCTTGCAGGTAAACTTTAACGTATGACCTCAAATGACCTTTGACCTTATCCTGTGACCTCCAACAGCACAATAACATGTAGGTACCCCCAGTACATCTATGACCCAAGTTAGGTTGTAATCCAAGCAACCCATGTGAAGTTATTTGTCAAAAGAGAGTCTTGCAGGTAAACTTTAACGTATGACCTCAAATGACCTTTGACCTTATCCTGTGACCTCCAACGCCACCATAACATGAAGGTACCCCCAGTGCATCTATGACCCAAGTTAGGTTGTAATCCAAGCAATCCATGTGAAGTTATTTGTCAAAAGAGAGTCTTGCAGGTAAACTTTAACGTATGACCTCAAATGACCTTTGACCTTATCCTGTGACCTCCAACAGCACCATAACATGAAGGTACCCCCAGTGCATCTATGACCCAAGTTAGGTTGTAATCCAAGCAACCCTTGTGAAGTTATGGATCATAAGAGAGTCTTGCAGGTAAACTTTAACATTTGTGACGGACGACGGACGACGGACGACGGACGGACGACGGACGACGGACGGACGACGGACGGACGACGGACGGACGACGGACGGACGACGGACGGACGACGGACGGACGACGGACGGACGACGGACGGACGCCATTTGGATCCCTTAGTCTCGCCTTCACCTCCGGTGGGCGAGACAAAAACTAAAAAAAAAAAAAGTATTAAACCTTGTGAATGATTTCATTACTTCCTATATTTCTTCCAACAACACTTTCATAATAAATCTTCCTTAATCATAAAATTTGAAGGTCATAGAGACACAGCAAGCCAACAAGTCATTCATGGGAGTTGTTAAGTGCTAAGTGCCGGGGGCCCCACACTCACTAAAGTTAGAGGCCTATATAACCATGATAACAGATATGTTCTCCGCTTCTACCGGCCATTACCCAATTAAGTAAGTTACGCTCCTTGCAGACACACTGAACTTGACAAACATGACAGAGCCTCCGCACATTTACCACCTTTAGTAAATGCTCAGCCACATTTGCTCCGAGAAATGAGGTGGCGCTTGCAAAACACAACTCATTTGTTTTCATAAATAACCATTATCTCCCTGGTTGGTGGGCATTTTTATGGCCAATAATGAAATAACGAGCTACTTTATTTAAGTTGTCGATAGCACGTGCGAGGTACCCCAGAGACTTTGTGAACTTGTGTGTGGTGTGCACAGTGTGACCTGGACCCTATAAGTGGTCTGATGGACTCTTGTTAAAGTTAACCCCCTCGGTACTAAGCTGGGAAAAGCTCATTGACCTATAACACATGTCATGTATCTATGGCACTGAAAGCTTTAAGGTGAAGATGATAGCAACAACCATGTTACAACTATTCTGCCATTTCTCTTTTCAAAGAAAACCATACCCACGAGCATAGTATACCTTCCTTTAATTCATAAAGTTAGATTGCAGGGTTAGGGATTATGTTTAATTATAAATTACTCCATTTTGATATGTATATTTCTCAAACTTGTCTCAATCAATTTTCCTAATGTTTCTAGTTGCATACAATTCCCCTTATCGTGTGGAAACAAATGATATCAATTATTCTGATATTGCACTGTCCTCCAACGATGGAACATGTTGAACATTTTCAAAACAAGACATAACGGTAGACACTGAACAAGGCACCAAATGAAAAGAGCCAAACTACACCATTTTCCTTTCTTTTTATGAGGACTTTTTTGTTTTTGATATCCTTTCTCAGCAGCTTGTGTCCCTGTATCTTGGGCAATGATAATCGTTCAGCCTTTAAATGACTAGACTCTACATTGTATGCCCTCTGAAGCATCTGAAGCATGATACAACATCAAAGTAGATGTGACCTTTCTTTAATTGATAACAATAAATATGTTTCTTATGCAAATGACAATTATTGGTCCTGTTAACAAAGCCTTAAGTTCATCTACTTTGAGAAAATACCATTTCAAATGAAATTGTGATTTTAAATATTAAAATCCATGCTTTTTTTCAGAGGAACCAGTGCAAACTAAACTTTGCACTAAATGTGTCAATGCGTCAATTACAGCAATTGTAGAAATCTATGACATGGCACAGGTGTTTCAACATTTTTTTCACATCTGTTTAACTCTAACTGATAGACTTATTTGAATAAATGATTTTACTCAAAGAATAAGTAACTCAACTTGAGATTAAATTTAGAAATAAGATGTTGAACTGAGTCAGTCAAGAGAGGTATCGAACAATGACATTTCATTTACAGTACGGGAGGTGATGTGAGTTCACTCCCACTTTTTATTGGATAGAAATAAAGAAGCCTGTCTATACAAGCTGGAGACAAGAAAGCAACCAAGGTAGACCACACTATAATAAAACAAAATCATAAAAATGTTACATAATCAATAAGGGCATGGCGCGGACAGGGACCAGGATAATGGGTGACATTCACAGCAAGGGATGTGAGTTCATTCCTACTTTTTTTTTACCTAATACAAATGAAGCAGCATTAATGTACGCGAGAAGCGAGCACCCAAAGAAGGCCGAAGTGATCATAAAAAAATGTTGAATGATAAATATGTTGAGGGCATAATGCGCATGCAAGACCAGGGCAGTGACTCAGGATTACATGAGCGGTATTATGTTACGCTCTGCCCTGAACATCTAGCCTTCCATATAAAATAATCACTTGCGGACGGTTGCACGCCACCGGTACCCCCTTGGCCAAGGGGAGACCATTTAGGTGTGCTGCCAGTAAGTCACGGCTGCAATCACAGAGGATGACATTAATTTTGCTCTTTTTTTCTCATATGTTATCATGCATCATATACAGCTGTCTTTCCACAATACATCCTCTTCTCATCTATCAATCTATAGATAAATCTATCCATTAATCTTTGGTTATATCCATCCATCTTTGGTTACATCCATCCATACAGCTAGCTATTTTTCTATCTTTTCATCTGACTATCTGTCTATATTCATATATCTATCTATCTAAATTTCTATTTATCTATTTATCTATTTATCTATTTATCTATTTATCTATCTATCTAAATATCTATTTATCTATCTATATATCTATATTATCTATCTATATTTCTATCTTTCTTTATTTCTAAATGTCTATCTATCTATATTTCTATCTCTCTATATTTTTAAATATCTATCTATCTATCTACATATCTAAACATCTAGCCTCCATGGCTAAATATAATGCCTTTGCACCCATTTTCCATTGTACTCTGTCCTGTACCATTCTTCATATTCAGATATAATCAGATATATAGAATCAGTGATTGCGAAACAAACGCTACAGGAAAAGGTTCATCAGAGAAAATGGTACCCAGTTGATCAGAAGTAGTCTACCATATATTAAGATTTTGTTTCAATGTAAGCCACCAATATGGATGTAGCATGATGGTTACATTAGGGTTTTTTTCTGTGATTGTCACTTTGATTTTATGTATGATTATTGTAATTTATGTATCAAATTTATAAAAAATCAATTTAAGAAGAAAAATAAACGAAATAAATGTAGCCTATTCCATTTCTGGAGGAATGCCCTCTGCACCTATTTTCTATTTTTACTCTGGACATAAGTTCACTAGTTCACCTATGCTGATAATCATCATTTTGAAACATTATCTTGAAAGGTTGTTTTCAAAAGGATCATTCTGCCCTGGAAAGTTGATCAAGACCACTGGCAGTCGCTGTGGTATGGGGACATCCCTAGATATCCGTCAAAGATGCAGGTAAGAGGTTTTACGACGCATCTTGGTGTAACATAGTCGTCAAGGACATTGAAAGGTAATGACACTGCAGAGTACATTTCCCTATGCCCCTAAATTAGCCTTTCCTTTCTGCATCTTCAGCGCCAGTCAATATGTTGCTATGTAGGCTGTGTGTGTAAAACTTGTGCAAAAATGTGACAGTGGCATATAAAGAGATAATACCTTCTGTGCCAGTCAATATGTTGCTCTATAGGATGTGTGTGTAAAACTTGTGCAAAAATGAGACAGTGGCATATAAAGAGATAATACCTTCTGTGCCAGTCAATATGTTATTCTATAGGATGTGTGTGTAAAACTTTTGCAAAAATGAGACAGTGGCATATAAAGAGATAATACCTTCTGTGGCAGTCAATATTCAAAATGCTATTATGAGAAAAATGTTATATAAATTTGCATTTCATCATATGTGGAAATACACTCATAAATGGAATAAGGAGACTAAAAATAGGAATGTCCAAAAAATTTAAGGAGGTCAGAAAATAGACCCAGAAGAAACCAGTCCCCTGGATATATCTCTAATTCAATCGTATCATGTCACATATATTTTGTTTAACTATTTTATCAAATTAGTTCATTATATTTCATGTAACTCACCAAGTTAATTTTTTTCACCTTGAAGGGAAATATTTTTTATCAAAGAATTGCTTTTAAACCTGGTATAAAAGTAAACAAATGTTAAATGAGGGTTATATTTCTTGATTAAGGAAGATTTATTTCCTAACTGAATTGTAAAAAAAAAGGAAAATTTGCCAGCCCTAATAATTACCACACAAATGAAAATATAACATGGTTAGAATAAATCAATGTCAATCATTATTCTTGCCATGTTTTTCATTCATAGAATTACAGTTGGGCTAAATACAGTACATTCAAAAATTATGAATTATAACTATTTATTTGCATTTAGTTTACACTTACATTAATAGAATGAATAAACTTGATGAACTCAGGGACGTTATGCACCATCTAATCTTCATACTTATCCCATATTAAAAAATATATCATAAACATGATGAAGGCAGTATAAAATATTTCTTGAAAATAGTAAGAAATTGTTTCAACATCTTTAAGTGTAATCTCATTTGCGTTTGATACGATCCCCTTGATTTGGATGGACTGTACATAGCAGATTTTGAATCAGCTATGTGCAGCTGGAGCACACACCACACACTGCCCCTCTCTTCCCCCTTAGCTGCTGGCCTGGCTTTCAGCAGCGAGAGGGTATCCCCAGCTTTCTGCTGCTTTTATCAGCTGGGCACACAGCACTGATATTCACACAAATTAAATGCATACATTCGCAGGAGAAAATGCTAAAAATACTAATACAATTCTTCCTCTTTTAATTCAGCTACCTCTAACATTTATTTTTATGATGATTTGATTTGACCAACTATTTTGTTATTACTTTATTTGATTAGCACTTTGCATCATTGATAACAATGGAAGATTTAATTTTACTCTTGTTTTGACTTTCAAAAATGTTGTATTTTGGAGGGCAAAATACTGATTATTACATAAACACTTTTTTCTTCTAATTGTTTTTTTTAACCTAAACATCTCTTGGAATTTATAAACTAGTTCAGAGCAAAAGCACTTTTGATAATTGTTTTTACCTTAACATATCTAGCTATTTAACATACAAGTTCATACCTGTATTGTATTTTTTCTCTCTCTTTGATTTGCTCTGATGCGCCTTGAGCATCTGATTAAGGTGGAAAGTGTGCTATATAAATTCTATGTATTATTATTATTACTGATATTATTATGATTGAGATTATGATACAAAACAGGAGAAATAATTTTGAGATATTGATAGACGGGTCTCAAATCTTCAAAAATTGTTTAAATGTATCTCATGCATTTCTTTACAAATTTGTGTGTTTCTATGACAATATGACTGATACCAATTTTCAACTAAAATGACATTTTATGAAATTATAATTTAAAAGAGTTTGTCTTTTTCAATTGTTATCTTAGATGTGATTCCACAGAACAATACTTCCAGGAATATAAACAAGCTAAAAAGTGCAAGCATTTGTGTTTTTGTTTGAATGATAGATTTGTTCCATTTTTATCCGTATCACATTAGAATTATAATAGTAGTTCAAATATTGTTCAAATTCTGACTACCAAAATCAAGCAATGATGAAAAAATAAAAAGCACAAGAACCAATGTCTCAGGTAATTCAGATTTAGAAAAAAAAATATTTTAAAACAGTGTTTTCCAGCCATTTTAAATGCTAACAAAAAGCAAAGTCTGAATAATACTTTAAAATCATTAATTTCAATTTTATCTTATCAAAGAAAACATCCTGGAAAAAGCAAAGTTCTAAATGTTTACTAAATATCAAATTATGTTAGGTATTTCATCTAAAATTTGTCACATATGGGCTATTTTCAATGAATCTCCTCTAAAATGTGGTAAATTTTATTGATTTGTTTTGCCCCCCCCCCCCCAAAAAAAAAAAAAAAAAAATATCCTTCTCCCATGCACCCTGCCCACTACTGAAGACAAAAACCCGTCTTAGAACTTGGCACAAAAGCAAATCAATCTTTTGTCTAACATTCTATGGTTAATTCACTAGAGAAAACAAATACTGATCACACAATTTAAAAAATGAGAAGAAAAAATGAGAAAATTGAATAAAATAAAATGAGAGGTTCATTGATTCTAGAGATTAAACATTTCATTGCAATTCATATGAAATTTAAAAATAAAGATACCAAGAAAGCTATTCAGTGATCAAACTGTGGAGCATTTTCTCAATACAAAGAAAAACAACCTAGCAGATACTACATAGACAAATTAGAGTGATCATATGAATTCCTACCATTTATGCCATAAGGGTCAAGTTGATGTATAATCTTAGCATTGTATGATTGAAGCAGTAATAATTGATAGAGAGAGTGACTCAAGGTGTCTGAAGATAAAAGCTACTGAAAAAAGAAAAAAATCTGGTAAAGACATAGAAAAATAGGTGGTGAAAGCTGAAAATTAGTAGTGAAAGCCATAATTGAATTACCCCTGGCTCCTTCATATCCACGGCTTTTGTCTTAAGAATCATAAAAAGAACCCACTAATTAACAATTCCTCACCAACCACAATCTTGCCTCTAGTTTCAGAGAGCCCCGCTTGTTTTATCATTGACTGGCCATTATCAGGTGAGTGCACCTGAAAGTCAGCAATCAAGCAGCAGTACACTGGGGCTTCCACCGGCCAGGTCCAGCCCACTGGAGATCCCTTTGTCTTCCCCCTCCGTGCAGTACCTACCATTTCCTCCCGCTGCCACCGATATTGGGGAGATTTGGGGCCGGTTGCGGGAAGTCTTTGATTACCGATTAATTCCCTCTTTCCCAGGTCACTGCTCGCTGGGCCAAAAGATCACAATTCTGCCGTGTTTTCCCTCCATTTTTATTTTCCTTCTCCCTCTTCTTATTGTTGTCCAAATTCTTAAGACATTGGTAAACTAGTCAGCAAGTCTGTTATCTGTATGAGTATTAAATAGTTACTGATGCTAGTTTTTTTGGGGGTATGTTTTTCATCTCCTATTGTCTTATTTCCTTTATAATTTAAGCTTAATCTCTCATCTATTCTCTTCAAACGGTGTCTGAAAAAAATCATTATTTACAAATAGTTTTGTTTGTAATTTGTCAGTCTTTACTTGAACATCAAGAATAACACGCACATTCTCAATAATGCACAAGTTTAACATCTTGATTTTTCCAAAGCTATCATTAATATTTTTAATGAACAATTTGTGTTTTTTAAAGAGATTCCGTCCTACAGTCCTTAAAGAACATTGTTAAGTCTATTATTTTGTATTACTGGAAAAGAACAGTTTAAAACAATCCCTGGTACAGGATTGTATCTAATCAAATCAATTCATACAATTCATAAAAAGAATATACTCTCTAATGCTTCTGAAAATTCTGGAGCTGTAAGAACATTCACCCAATTTGAACGAATTGATGCTTTTTTCATGATTAATATCACAAAATGGAGCAGAGTAATGGTAAAGACAGATAACATATCATGCAATAAATACATTTATAATGACATTGCAGTTTATATCTCTCATATTGTTCTATAGACTCCTTTATCTTTTTACATTTCAGAATTGTTGAGATAACAAATAGTGACATAGCCATGAAAGTGCTGTCAGAATTTCTAATTACAGGTCCTAACCAAATGCTCTATTCAAATACACAATTTAATGATCCATAAAATACAATATATCAAGTGATAATTTTATGGGGAAAGATACCATACGCTTGAAACAATGAGGCAAACAATAGGTCAAACTGAATGTCTATTTCATAGTGTGAACAAAATAACTTCCTTAAAGTGAAAGAATTGAAATTCCAGATAATAGCGCTGCTAGACTTGTGCTAAAATCCTGGATTTCTGGTGAGAAATCTTGATGGTGACACTGAGAAAAATCTGGAGGTGGTAAAGAAGGTATGGAAGGAGGCAGGAAGGGTGAGGTGGTGAAGGTTGGGGTTATGAGGGTTTAAGGTGTAGGAGAGTGACAGGGGTGGGAGATTTGAGGCACCAGGGGCCCTGTGTCGAGGGACAGCAGGCCAGGGAGCTGGCAGGGAGAAGGATCAGGGCTGAGCTGGTAGAGATTGTCTTGGAGGCAGTAGCAAGAATTCTCTTCCTGGTATTGTATTTGGGGAAGATGGCTTCAAAGCTTTGGTGAAGATGATAAAGCAGTTTGTCACCTAAATGATCTATGGAGGTTACTGCATGTAACATTGCAGGAAGCAGAAATTGCTTATCAAATTTGATGCGGTTAAATACACTGTAGAAGCAACCACAGTTCCTTATATTTGTTTTTTTTTTAACAAGCAGGAATTGTTCATGCAAAGTTAATATTTCCTTGAGGAAATATTAGGTTTAGAAGGATGAGAAAAACAAAAGGATACTAGGTGGCGGAAAGAAGGAAATAGGGTCAGAGACAAGGTGAAGGAAAGAATTTACGGTAGGAGCCTGGTTAGGAACAAGGTGGTAGAATGTCTTAGAGATGGTAGAATGTCTTGCAGGAGGCATCAGGCTAACAAGATGAAGAAAATGGAAAGGGAGGAGGAGGTGCTGGAGGATGGATACTGATGGGAGAGAAGGGAAAGAAAAAGTGGGAAGGTTTTAAAGAGATGATTACCTTTGTGCCAGAGATACAGCTGAGGATCCCGACAGGCCGACAAGTAAAGCTGCCAGCTGTAGTACATCGACATAGATCCAGCATCCATGATTACAGATACCACATCAGCACCAAGAGAAACACAAACAGTCAATCTCCTTCCTCAATATCTCTTTGATTTTCTTGCCGCAGAAATAAATTGCAATCTAAATTTTCATCTACAGCTTAATGGAACGCAGAGGAATTTGGGTTGAGATTGGTGTTCATAAACTTGTTAAAGCGATGTATGGAGGTCAAAGCGTGAGATGCATTCACTCAATGGATGACGATCATCATCGCGAAAAAATGTTTGCGTTTTTATGATATAACTGGAAAACAGCGGTGATAATTGAGAAGAAGGTGTGGCTCGAACGGGAAACTATTCAATGTCGATTTGTGCGCAAAGTGAAGAAGCGGCGAAACGGATGGATCGTCACGAACGACTGTCTTGCGATGCCGAAAGAGAGAAAGATGAAGCGAGCTTCCTCGTTTCAAACCTCCAGAAAATGGCTGCCGATATGAGCTTCAGCGGCTGGCCACAGAAAAAAAATGGGCGGTGAACACGGAAAAGGGAGTCACGGGTTGACGTAAAACGAGAGCGCCACGGTCAGATGTGGAAAAAGTCGGCAATAGTTGGCGACGCACTGTGGTTCACCGAGGGTTGATGAATTGGTCTCGCGAGCAGCAAGCGGTGATATTTCTATGTCGCGGGGGCCGAAGTGGAGTGAGTGTCGTCGACAAATCGGCGTAGCCTTTTAAAGTCAGACACCAAAGCGGTGGCGGCGAGAGAGGCAGCTAGCTACTATAAACTAGCTGGTCAGCTGAAGGAAGTCAGGAGGTGGATTTCAGCGCCGCAATCCCGCTTCTCGAAGTGAGCTGGGGGGAAGTCCTCTTAAAAATAAAGGTTTAGCGATGGAGTCTAATAGCCTTTGTTGTTTCCGCAATCCGCATGTGTGTACTTTGCCCACAGACGGAGCTGACATATGAGAGCTATCTGGGTAAGGTGGCTTGAAGGGGGAAATATCTTGAGCAGTGAGCCCGTGCTAGGCCGTACGGATCGGGAAGTGGACCTGGTGGTGATGTGACGTACTCCTGAATAGATCGCGGCCTAAACTCACCAGCGACGACTGGGCTAGCTAACGCCACGATGACTCACTCACTAAGACCAAATGAAGAGTTGGGGTTGGGGGGGGCGCTCCTGAAGATGATGGTGATTGCCAATCAGAAGTTAGCGTCTACCCTTCATCAATCCCTTAATTACTGCGTTATCACCAACCACAAACTTGATGGCTCTCTGACATCCAGAACTTCTTGAAGTCCTCTTCCATAATACGGGCAGTTCCAATCTCTCTCTCTCTCTCTCCCTCTCTTTCTCTCTTTCTCTCTCTCTCTCTCTCTCTCTCTCTCTCTCTCTCTAGGCAGCAAATCTCCGCCCCCTTTGGCCTATGGGCAGTGTGTCCCTTTTGTCTCTCGCTCCACCAATCTGATCACAGTATTTGGCCATCTCATTAAGACCACAATCTTATTAGTCAACACTTCTGCCAGTAAACAACACCTCTGGTTATGGATCACTGCTACAGCGCAAACAACATTTTAGGAACCTTCAGTCCCACTAACCAGCATCCCTGCCAAGTTCTCCTCTTACCAGGCTTAGACCAGAAGATGCAATATTTCCCTCACTCAACCATGCAACCCTGAAATAAAGCCATAAGTTAGGCAAACTTTACTTTCACTGTATGTATGCTACACTTCATCAATGGAAAGTGATTGGCTGAACTCATACGTGCTGTGTGTGTGTTTGTGTGTGTGTATGTGTAGGTAAAAGTGTGCCTGAGGATATGATGTGTGTATGGGCAGTCAATGAAGCGTAAGTGAGTATATCTCTGGATGAGTTCATGAATATTTATGAGGGGATAGACAGCTACATCTGGCCAATCAGGAAGAGGGGTATATAAGGTAGTAGGATGTGGGCGGGACTACTATAATACAACTACCTAGTCTTCTCAATGGATTCATATATCAGGAAGATGTAGGTAAGTAACTATTCAGGTACATGTACATGTATTTCCAACCACTCTCTCTTTCTCTTGACATCATGATACATATCTCTCTCTCTTCTCTCTCTCTCTCTCCCTCTCTCTCTCTCTCTCTCTCTCTCTCTCTCTCTCTCTCTCTCATCTCCCTCTTTCTCTCTCTTTCTTTCTCTCTTTCTTTCTCTCTCTCCCTCTCTCTCTCTCATTCTCTCCCCCTTTCTCTCTCTCTTTCTTTCTCTCTCTTTCTTTTTCTCTCTCTCTCTCTCATTCTCATTCTCTCTTGCTCTCTCCACATCTTTCTCTTTTTCGTTCTCCCTCTTCTATACAGGACTTTCTCTATTTATTTCTCTCCCTATACCTTCCTCTATATCTCTCTGTGTCTTTCTCTCCTTCCATCTTCACATGTGTTCATATGTCATTCCCTCTGTTCTCTTCTTTCCACTTTATTGTCATATTACTGTTTTGGTCTTCTCTTACCCTTAGTTGTGTACCTTATTTCCCCATCTTTCTTATCACTCCAACCCAGTTCCTCTCCTATACTTCATTAAAGTACACAAAAGCAACATTTTCACCAACTTATGATTTGCATAAAATACATTGATTTTGATAGCAGTTAGACTGTGTACCTAAATAAAACAATGACCAAGGTCTATTTATTAACATTTCTTCACTTTTCATCATTCAGCTTTGGTGTTTCATAGTAGCATATTTGCACCATTAGTAAGATGCACTCTACACATTGCACAATCATTTTTTTCTATCAATTATAATAGATTGAGCTCTTATCATCATTTAATATTAAATCAAAGCATTTTCTTGACTGCTACACACAAAAAATCAAATGTTGTTTGTGCATATTTTCCTAATCCAATTAGTTTGAATTTACTTTATTTTCTCTCTCTTGGCCAAACTACAAATAAAAGAATCTGGAAAAGGTTATGATCTTTACCATAGTAATGAATTTGCCATGAACAGCTGGGAATGTGAGAAGTACGCTTTTAGACTGTCATTCATGCTGTAGAACATTTCTAATCCAGACTGGGTCTGGTACTAACAAGACTAGTCACTCTTCCATTCTCAGTCCTTGGTTGGTTTGGGAGATGCCAAGAAGAACTAAAGGGAGATTAGTCTACTGCAGCCAGACTGGGTTATGGTAGAGTTGGGAATAGAAATAGAAATAAAAAGTCAGACTAGTGAAATGTTGTTGGCATGGCAAGCGAGCAGGGGAGTAAATACTCAAAACTTTTTCAAAGTTGGATCCCTCTACTATTGTCTGTCTCTCTTTCACCCCACCATATTATTTTCTCCTCCAAATTCAAAATCTATTCCATTTTCTTACTTTTCCATACTTTTCCATGAATATCTCTTGAGCAGCCCTGTTCCACAGAGAGAAACAGATTTTTTCTTCTCCCCTCCCTTTTTTGACCCACCATATCTTCCCCTCCAAATTAAAACTATCCCAACTTTCTCACTTTTCTCACTTTTCCCTGAATATCTCTGAGTGTCCCCGTTCCACAGATAGAAGCACAGATACTAACTCATAATTTTCATACCCCCCTTCCATTTTCCACCCCTCTTTTTAACCCCCCCGCCCCTCCCCGATTCAAAACCTATTCCATTTTCTCACTTTTCTCACTTTTTCTTTGAATATCTCTGAGTGGCCCCGTCCCACAGACAGAAGCGCATCAATATTATGATATTTTCCCACTCTGCTACAAATCCCAACACAAGGGTTAGTAGGCCAATACGGAAAAAAAATACAAAGTCAACAGACACGGCGCTTGGGAAGACAGGAAAAGACACACGGAGTGAGTCCACACTGCAGTGACGAATCAGGCACTAATTTAAAGTCAATGTTTGTTCCTGGTGTGGGTCGTGGTACCCATCGATTCATCACAATTAGCAGCAAACTAGAAAGAGAAAACAGAATCTTTGCAACACGAGAACTCATACTGGATATATGTATATATATATCGAGCGTCTGAGTTATATATACTTTTGTTTACTTGTTTTAGGCTGGGTTGTTTTAGTTGGGGGCTGGGGTGGAGGAATGAAGTGGGGGGGGGGGTACAATCTGACAAGGCTTAAAGTGAAGTTTAAATTTATGAGTCTATCATTCTGTTGGATATATACTAAACATGGGGCAACTAATTTTGCAGCACAAAAAATTTGTTCAGAACTTTTTTCTCTGACTCTCTCTTTCTCTCTCTCTCTCTCTCTCTATCTCTCTCTCTCTCCTCTCTCTCTCTCTTCTTTTCTTTCTTATTTTTTTCCTTTTTCTCTTTCCTTTTTTTCTTGCTCTTTATCACTATTCTTCCATTATTTCTCCCACTCTTCCTTCCCCTATCACTTTGCCTCTTCTTTTCTGCCTCTCATTTTTATATTCTACAACCTCTATGCTCCTCTCTATTACCTCCCTCTGCTTTCTTTCTTTCTTTCTTTCTTTCTCTCTCTCTCTCTCTCTCTCTCTCTCTCTCTCTCTCTCATGCTTCGTTTACATTCTTCTTTAATCCTTTTATTTCTACATATCTCTCACACATTATTTTCCCCTGACAGTAGCAACAAGGACCATGTTAATGAAGAGTAATAAACTGAAATACACGCACACACTATATAAACAAACCAGCAGAAAGTTGAATGATGCAAATCAAAACTTTTGACGACTATCAGTTTAAAGAACAGACCATACATCCTACCTACTCATAGGCCTTGAAAAATAGTGAAATCAAAATCATAATGCTGTCAGAAACACATTTCATTTTCGCAAACCAGCACAATATTTTTTTTTATAAAACGTCTATATGTGTAGCTGACCGAGTTAAATGCCTTTTTGCAATCGTGAATACATGTATACTTAATTTTCAATGACTTCGACTCACATCTTGATTTCATCCACAATGTCTCACATATGTGTTTTGTCACATGTTTTATGTTGTTAAATTGTTACATTTTATCATGTTATACTATTATACGTAATGTAAATCTAATGGTCAAATAAATAGTGGTAATAACATTATCAATAACAATAGCAATAATAATGATAATGATAAAGATGATAATAAAAGCAATGGTAATAACATTATCAATAATGATATAATGATGACAATAATAAAGATGATAAGAGTAAAAATTACATCTTTACACGATCAGCCAAATTCTGTGGAAACTTGCATTCAGTAAATGTAGAATAATTTGATCAAAAGATCAATGAAGTGATCAGAAGAACACTGGAATGAACTCCAATGAACTCTGTTATCTGACAGAGGTTGCATAAGCATGCCTTAGTAACCAAAGTTGTTGAAATCATGAAGACCGAATGTTGTAAATTCTTTTGCTGGTATACCAGAATATCGTTAGCTCCTGGTAGGATCAAAATATCAATTTCGCTGTTCCTTATGTTCTTTTCATCAGGTGGATTCCGCAAACTATTTTTTAAGAAGATGTTTTGCAGAAGTAGGCCATTAAGTTTTATTTCAATCTCATGCACATGAACAATGTCAGCATATCACGCACTGCATGACTACTGTACCATCTAAACTTAAAGACAGAGTCTTGTACTCCCATTCATGACAAAGACTATGAAGACTATGATTAATCACTCATTCTTCAAACTGGCAACTTCACTTTCAAATCAGAAATATTTGACTAAAACTTTACCTAATCTTCCACTAAGATGTCTCATTATAAAATACTTTCATTGTCACAGAATTATTTTTTTATGAAGGTAATTTTATAAAGCTTTAACACGAAAACTACATGTAATCTAATGTCAAGAAAACCAATCTGCGCCAAATTTGGAGAGCACCCTTCTACCCCCATACCCTCTACCAACACCCCTCACCTGTTTCTTCCATACGTATATATGTAAGAGTAGTAGAGCACACCAGTGGTACATTAAACATCATGTGCACATTTCAAACAAACACACATACATTATAACAGATGACACGCATTAACATTTCTCTATCGGCTCATCCATCAAAGTATGTCAGAGCCGTGATGCCACTGGGCGCTTTGTTCCTGTAACTCCAGCCTAAACTTTAGCACCATTATCCCAAACATGATACCATCGGTATGCCTATGGAGAATAGTGGGCAGCATTTCTTAACCAGATTAGCAGAGTTGCTGTCTCACAGACCCAAGAATAATTGCTCCCATTACTGCGTAATTTCAAGTGTGCAAGAGGGGACCATTTCATTTCTGAAGACTTACTCAACTTTTGAAAACTCCTTTAAAGGCATAATACTGAACATAGACATGTTCAATTTATAATCACACTCTTTTATTGAGAGAGGACATTTATTGTTGCTATGTCAAGGCATACCTCTTGTAAACTTGTGAGTTGTTTTCTGCCCTTGTTATAAACATACATGTGTGAATATGTTGAAAGCTTAAAATAGTAACACCAGTAATCGTATCATTGGAGTATGATAAAATACCTCAACAAGATGATTCCATATACTATGCATTCCACTTACTAGTCATACTAATGTGGCAATTCTGTTAATGGTGCACAAGCTAGAAGTTTAGCAAGTAAGGGGGGGGGGGGGGAAACGGCTCCCTAAGAACATTTGATGCAGCATTGAACAATTATTCAATCATTCGAAATACTGATGCAGAAAACAGAATGATAACATACCAATGCCAATATCAATACCAAAGATACTGTACTGTCCTCCAAGATTGTGCTAGACAATGCATACTGCACATTTATAGAACTAACCTTTTAGGCCTTACATAACCAATAAATCAATCAACTTTATGAGGTGGGTAATGGGAAAAGGAGGTTTTCCTTTGTTTAGCCCCGTTCATATACCATATACCGCTATTATTACCGATGCACATCGGTAAGCAAGTTTCCAGCGAGCTGCAAAAGCACCGTTCATATACACCCCCAAAAGCCGTAATGTTGCGGTGTTTTGGACAGCTGGACTCTCTCCAAACCAATGGTGACATGCTCCGCTCAGCCATACGAGCGGTAGGATTAGCGACCAACAGGCCAGAGCGCGATGCTAAAGGCGCAACATTTACGCCTATTTTGCGGACGCAGTTTATAAGATTCGCTTACCGCAATACTAGGTCTCGATCCGCGAAAAAGCCGCAAAATAAGCGCAAAAAAGGAGGAAGCAAATACCACATTATTTGAGCGATTCCCGTTCATATACGCAGCTATCGGTAATGCATCGGCAAAATTGCCGCAAATGTTGCGCCTTTTTCGCGGATAGGTGGTGTATATGAACGGGGTTTTTGTCTTGCAATTGTTTTAATTTTTTTGTTTCATGTTTTGCCCATGAAATCTCTACAAGCAGAGTTGAAGTTTATTTCAGATTAAAATTGATTAAGGATCCAGGAAAATGTGACAATCTGGTAGTCAGAGATGAATTAAGTACCGGCAATTTGGGAGATCGCATCACGCTCCCACAGGGGTAAAAGTACCAATTAGCCCAGATGGGGTACAGAAGGGGAGCAACTATGTCCCCCTGGTGTTGGTTGCTTGTCCCTTAGTTCCCCTTCACCATGCACCAATCAGACTAAATGGGTATGGAAGGGGTGCAACTATGTTCCCTCAATGCTGGTTAGTTGCCCCCCTGGTTCACATTCACAATGGACCTATTGGCCTATATGAGTGCAGAAGGGGAGCAACTATGTTCCCCTGGTTTCCCTTCACCATGCACCAACCAGACTAAATGGGTATGGAGGGGGTGCAACTATGTTCCCCTGGTGTCCGTTGCTTTCCCCCTGGTTCCCCTTCACATTGGAGCAATCAGACTAAATGGGTATGGAGGGGGTGCAACTATGTTCCCCCAATGTTGGTCCCCACGATTCCCAATCACACTGAACCAATGAGCCCAGAAGGGTATAGAGGGGTATAACTTTACCACCGCCCCCTCCCTTTCCCCTTTATATTGTCCCTATCAGACTACATGGGTTCAGAGGGGGTGCAACTCTGTTCCCCCCAATAATGGTCGCTTGAACCTTGGTTGAGGCAGTGACTGCACTGTTCATTACTTGACCCAGCCCCCTGGGTTCCCTTCACATTATACCAATCAGCCTATAAATGGGTACATAGGAATTACCCCTATATTTGGTATCTTGCTTTAAAAGGGCCCTCCGTTTAGATGTCACCTTAATACATTATTCTCCTATTTCCCTTTTTAATGTTGGTTATTTTTTTCATTGTGTGCTTATGCTGTATCATAATGTATTGTTTATTGTTTTTTGGTAAGTGGAGTCAGCTTTACACAAGTTTCCTGAATTTTCGTAATAACTCCGCCACCATGTCAGTTTATGTTTGTCTATTTGTTTATATTTTATATGTTTTTTACAAGTGGAATAAATCAAATGAAAAATAAAAGTGCGCACCACGGTTTAGTATATTTGTGTAATTTTTGGCTAAACTTTTTAAGCGTCATTGATGCATGTTACACAAGCAAGACACACAAAAGGCATAGAACAATAAGTCGTCTGGCATACAAGGGATTAAAACAATTCTGCCCTAATCTGACAAAAGGAAGCAACTAACAAAAGAGACTTTTCTTGTAAATGAGCAAAATGTGTCTTTCAATTGCATTGGCATCAGTGCAAAACCACATCATGTTAGATTGAATATCTCACAGCAAAATGAATATTTATTGTCCAGATTTTGGCAGTATGTACGGAATGCTGGGTACAATTTAGGATATACCAATAACCCAGATTTGAGTGATTTGTCACTTGCTTCCTTTTGTCAGAAATGGCCCCTGACTCTCTATCTTCTCCCCAGGCAATCAGAGTATAATCTATAAGGTAGCATATAAACATACACCCGCATCTCATCATAAACCTTACTGAGCAAACTTCTCACGACATTTGATTAATAACAACACAAACTACAGCTACTGCAAGCAGTAGTGAGATAAATATTCTTCACATTTGACTTCCTTTTACATCTAGTATGACAATAAAAGCTTCAGATAATCTAATAAAATGATATCATTTGTTGATAAAAAGCAAGTGATTAGGCTAATCTATACTGGTACATCTTCTGTAATTGTGTCATATTTACTCACTTCTGAAACCAGAAATATCAAATGAATCATCGCACTCAGCCGCCTCTTCTTGGTAGTAATATAATTAATGTGACACATGAGTGTGACTCTCCGTGTGTATATGTACACTACAGCTCAAAGGAATTGGCACGGGAAAAGGGAAAGGGAAGGAGCCGCAGTTTTAATCTGTTGTATATTTTGTCCAGTTCAGCATGAAACATGATGCTTTTTAGGCTAATGCATCATGTTTCATGCTGAACTGGACAAAATATACCACGGTTTAAAACTGCGGCTTCTTCCCTTTCTTCCCTTTCCCTTTACCCGTGCCAATTCCTTTGAGCTGTAGTGTCTGTCTGTCTGTCTGCCTGTCTGTCTGCAGGTGGACAATGGAGGTGCCCAGACAAGCAAGCAATTATGATGTTTACACACAGACAACTTTCCTTCTAATATGATATGTCTGATTTTCCTCAAACTTTTCCTCATCTGTTTGGCATTTCATCAAAGGACTTGTCGGACGGTTTATCCGACAAACTGTTATAAGCTCCTGAAATGCTTGCATCATATTGGCCGAGAGCAAACTTGTCGGATAAAATATCCGACAAGTCCTTTGATGAAATGCCCCCTAGTATCCATGGCAATTTTTCATCAGAGTTTTATTTTTATTTCAGATAATCATCCATTTTATATGCAAGTGTAGAGCTATCCAT